>OX608080.1:20333650-20458650 GCA_951509765.1 Sphenella marginata | reverse complement strand
CCGTAATTCAATAAAGTTTGTTGTGACAAAAGCAAAAAAAATGTCCCAAATGAACGACGCGTACACCAATAAATGCATACCCAGTAAAATATCGTGTGAGTGATTTAAAAAAAAGTATGTAAATCAATTAATGGCAGCAATTGTAAGGGATTGTAGGTATGCACTGATAATGAGTAATTGAGAACACACGAGTTGTTTGATAAGCATTTTGTGCGCACTGAAATCAGTTTTATATAAGTTGCCAGTTTTTTTGTGTGGTGTACCTTGTTGCATCAAAATTTAAAGCGCTGTTATAATATTGATCCAACTTAGTTCAATTAACCGTAAGTACTGAATTGCTTCCCGTTACCTGATTTTTTTTTATTTTGATTGATGGATTGTGTTTGTTTGACATTATAGAGTTTTGATTTATTAGCCTCAAGTGATTGGCCACAGTGTATTGAGCTGAATGATATTTCGCAGAAGAATTACAAAAAAACAAAACTGGAAACCCCACTTCCATTGTATTATTTACTATGCAGCGGGAGTGCTAGCTATATTCATTTCGAAACTCGAGGTAAGCTACTCCTCTAAGTGATACCTGATTTTTCCATCAGAGGAACATAGAGAGACACACTCAGCTGAGATGTTGGATGACTTGTTGTCCTTTGTTATTTGAAATTGGTCTCAATTATTTATAAATAGGGATACCTGATGCAACTGCGAAAATTCGCTCTCACCAAATAATTTAAGACTATAAAGAGCAACACTCGAAAACCCGTTTAAAAAGATTTACCTCAACAAACAAAAATAGCGTGTTTTAGAATTTTGCGTCATTTTAAAATTCTAAATTTTTCCCACACTACCACAGCTTAACCGAACAAAAACGCACAGCATGAGTTTGCTGTCAAAAATGTCTAATGCACAAAAAAGTTTGAGAGGGCAATTGAAATTTAATTATTTATATGACGTACGCCAAAACCAAAATAAAAATTTTCATTTAAGCGATTTACATAAATAAAAAACTATTTTGTTACCCAAATCTACAACAAATTTAATGTGAAATATTTTAATAATTTTTATGAAGTGGAAAAGATATAATGAACTCTGTCCGATGTTTATATGTATGAGAAGTGGAAGACTCTTGTTGTTGTTATTATTTTGAGCAACAAAAACGTAGCCGTTTGTCAAGAGAGCAAATGTTTTGTATGATAATTGGAAACTTCTAATTTATCCCAGCCCCTCCTGCCGTAAAAATAGTGACGGCGGGTAAAGGTGAACGCAATTAGCTTTGTGCATTTTCAGCGCCTTTTACGACAGTTATGCACAATGGCCGATACAGGTTTTTTGAAACGCGTTGGTTTGGTTGAAATATTTTTTATGAACTTTTTTTATGAAATTTCGAGAACATCTGTTAGTATATATGTACTGTTTTTTAAAAATATGAATTTTTCAATTTTTCTTCTCCAGCCGATTTTAGACTTTCTGCTTTCTGCTTACTCTATCCCTTCTATCAGTTCTTTTTTCGAATAACCTGCAATGTCCAAAGGTGCAGTGAAATAACGCCCAAGGAAATAACGCCCATGGGCGTTATTTCCCACTCAAAAAGGAAATTACGCCCATGGGCCTTATTTCCTTTTTAAAAAGGAAATAAAGCCCATGGGTGTTATCACCTTTTCCTGATGGGTGTTATTTCCTTTTTCGAAGAGAAATAAAGCCCACGGACGTTAAAAACGAATTAAACCAAGCTGATTCAAGAATTAAGTATATGGTTTTCTTTATTTCAATAAATTTTAACATATTTGTTATGTTTTTATAAGGTGGGGTGCAATAGCGCCTTGTGAAATAAGCCCTTTAAGGCCTTATTACGCTATTGAAAGTGAAATAAGGCCTTTATTTCAAAAAGGCTTTATTACACTTCGAAAGAGAAATAAAGTCTTAAAGGCCTTATTGCTCTTTAATTTTTTTTAATGAAACAATAATATTCTAATTCTTTTTGTATTTTATTGAATAGTTACACACAAATTTCACGTTAACCAAAGTGGGAAACGTGGCACGCGGAAGGACATCACCGTGGCGGTAGCCACGGCTATGGCACACACCCGGAGTTGGAATGGCGTAGCCCAGGGCTATTTTTTGAAGCGCAGCCGAAGGCCGCCTACGCAGAAGGTGTTCTGCACTTGAAAATAGTGGAGCGGGCCTCCGTAACTATAATCCTAAGAGGGAAAAGCAATATTTCGTTTCTGTGAAAAGTTATTAGTGAAAAACCGAAAATTGACCCGGGTCAGATCCCCAATTCGGGGCCCCATCCACGTTTTTTATGTGCAGGACACCTTTCCGCGTAGGCGGCCTTGGGCCGCGCTCCAAAAATAACCCTGGGCTACGCCATTCCAACTCCGGGTGTGTGCCATAGCCGTGGCTACCGCCACGGTGATGTCCTTCCGCGTGCCACGTTTCCCACTCTTTTCTCACAGGGTAATTTGTGAAAAAAATGCTAATCAACAGTTCGTGTTGCTCGCGTAAAATCCTATGGGCGTTATTTCTCTTTTAAAAAGGAAATAAGAGCCATGGGCTTTATTTCTTTTTGCAGATGGGCGATATTTCCATTTAAAAAGGAAATAAGGCCCATGGGCGCTATTTCCTTTTTGAATGGGAAATAACGTCCATGGGCGTTATTTCCTTGGGCGTTATTTCACTGCACCATGTCCAAACATAAATTGTACGCATTCCAAATCTCGCGTTGCTCAACAAAAGTAAAGGAATTTCGGGAATTTTAAATTTTTTTTTATTTAAAAATACCTTTTTTTGACAGCGTAAAATGTTTGTACAGAATTGTAAGAGCGCCATAGAAATAACTTTGAAGAATTTCAAGCATACCAAACGAGATCATGCCAGCTTTGGGTTATATGAATCGATGCTTGATAATTGCAAACAATTCCATTTGATTTCACATCGCACTTGCTATGCACCAATTCAAACAATGCCAGCATGTAAGTTCGCGGTACATTCAAATATTTATAATTGCTTCTATGAGTATCACGAGCTAAAACCGTGTATATCAAAGAAGGATTGCCAAACCATCAGCAATGAAAAATCTACCAAACAACAACAACAACAAAAAAGAGAAATCGAAACGCATATGTATATGCTATCAGTCAGCTTGTTGGCGGCCACAACGATTCAACGTGAATGATGTGTGAAAGCCAAGCCAATACGACCTCAACACGTCCCAAAAGCTGTAGGCTTTTTTAACACGCCCGCCCTTACACACTTTAAAGGCTTTCGACGCCGGTATGGTGAGAAGGGTTTGTGGTTACACACACACGCACTAATTAATATATGCCAGTAACAATTATGCATTCAAGCGTGAAACAGCGTGAAATGTTAGAATTCAAAAGCATTTTGCATAATTTTCGTTTACACCTCGCCATCGAAATATGGAAAATATTCACAGCTGGTTGTATGTAAGGTTGGACAGCATGGTTATGCTCTTTTATTTTTGCTGGCTCCTATTTCTTCATAAAAAAAAATTAATTGCTGAATTGTGTTAGACCTCCGTTCCAGTATTCCAAATGTGCGGCTTAGTCTTCCATCGAAACAACAAAATTTGTTGGATTACCAATTTGTTTGTTTTTGTTGTTGTTGTACTTATACTCCCCCATGATGGATCAACAATTCAATGCTAGAATAAATATCCATCTCAACATGGAAAATTCTTGATCTTAATTATTCAACTTTTTTAAAAATTGGTTAAAACAAAAGAAAAAATATTTCTGGAACTTTCTTTTATTCGAATTAGTTAATACCAAATTTATTTAACTATGATTAACGATTTTGTTACTTATAGAGCAAGAATTTTGCTCTGCCCATTGGCGTATCCAAAATTTTTGTATGGAGGGAGGTGGTTCAAATATTTTTATGAAATTTCGAGGACATTTTTTATACACAGTTGACGGAAGATATGAGTTTTTAACACGTTGGCTGCCAATGTATCACTGGTGATCATTTCAAAAAACTACCCCCAGGTGCCAATGTATCACCAGTGATCACGCTAGGCCCTAAATTTTGGGTTCTGGTACCCTAACGGAAGGAGTTTTGGGAAAAATGAAAGTTTATTTTAAAAGAAAAAATATTTTATTTCATAGTATAATACAAAGTTTTGAAATAATACGAAATTAAAAATGAGAAAATTCAAATCAAATGGGAACATGTTTTTTTGCTTGGCACCTGGGGGTAGATTTTTTTTGTGATCACCGGTGATACATGGCACCTGGGGGTAGGTTTTTTTTGTGATCACCGGTGATACGTGGCAGCCAACGTGTTAAATACCGAAGGGTGAGGAGGAGGTTCTACCTGAAAATCCCCCTTAAAAAACTCTTCCAAAGATCACTTTTATTGCAGGCGAGATAAAATGAAAGTTCGCATTTTTAGTTTGTTATTGGACTGTTCTTGAACTTCAGAAAAATTAGTCGTGGCCAAGATTTTGATGTTGTAAATGTTGATATGACAGAAAAATTTATAATTTTAAGAGATAGGAAAGAAATTTTGCAAACTCCGTCCCCAGTTCAAGTAGACTCTCGGAGAGTTTAAAACCTCAAACAATATCTTAAATTTTTTCAACCCTAACTTTCGACAACAGCGAATTTCCAAATTAATTGTAAAATTAGATGACGAAAATCTTAAAAAATGTCTTCCCTACTATTCATCCATACAAACAACACTCCTCTGCATAGAAATATATAAAATAATATGTACCAAGCCTGGTAAAATATAGTGCTACTAATCTCTATGAGAGCGATGTGAGATCAATACCTTTCGTTTCGGTTTTCATTTCTGTAGCCTACTTTTAGGTGTTAAAAGTAAACTTGTTCGATCATACCCTTAGGAAAAGAAAGATACCAATTGGTGTCCCCATAGGATATGCTCAGACAAAGGAAATCACTTCAAACCATACCTAGCGAAAAACTGTGTGACTTATGTCTAAAGAGAGTGGTCCGGGTTCGATGCCTTTAGTATGCAGTTGGCTATAACTAAATTTGTGTAGCATGCTTATAGGGGTGTAAGTAAATTTTTAGTTTACGTAGCATACTTATAGGAGTTAAAATACACATTTGGGTGGAAAATGGATCAGTCCCTTCGTACGCGTTCGGGTATAAATGGTTAAAATTAGTCTCTTAGTAGGACATGCTCAAAACAAATGTAAACAGTTAAGAACATGCAAAGTTATGAGAAGAGTTATAAGTCTCGTCCTCCTCTGCGACCCGTTCCGGATTTATTCTAGACTAATCGCTTTTTTTGCTGGGAATTTGTTATTTCTTGCTAACATAATTATGATGTTATGTAACTACCGTTTTGTGAGACCTTTAGCTCTTTATTTCACTGTAAATTCATAGCATTTATGTACTGCCGGAGTTTCCATTGAAATGCCTTTTGGTATTAATACGTCATTCAGAATTGTGATTGTTTTGATGGTTTGTTTAGGATGTTGACACATTTGACACAATAATGAGCAGCGCGTCATTTTTGGTTTGACATGCTTTACGGGTTTGTTTTGGTTTCGAATTATGGTTGTTGATAGAGCAATTTCAGATTTTGACGAATGATGCTAAAAGATGTCTTATAAAGTTTCTTTTTTTTTTTTTTTGATTGAAATCAAACATTTTTTTTCAACGTGAATTGTTGATGATCTTTTTATACAAAGAAGAAGAGTTAATTCCAAGCTATGACCCACTCGAACAATCTTTCGAAACAAAATACCATCGAAAGCAAAATAGTGGTTCGAGGTGAACTATCTTCATATAATACTTCAATAAAAAGCTAAGCTAAGCCAATCTCCAAAATGGACCGGCTACAAAAGTACTAGTTAAAAGACGCTATGAAGTATCGGTTATAGATAATCACTCATCTACAAGCAGAACTACACACAAATTAACCAAAATGGAACTAGTTCAGAAATAGCCAAAGCCAAGCTATCTTAGCACTGTCCGAATAAGATGCGGTTCAAACCGAGTTGCCAAGTAATGCAATGGTGGGCTAGTCCAAATTTCTACAGGGATAGGTACTTGAGAGGAATTGATCTAAAATCTCGTATATTGGGCAGGCATCATATTCGAGCTAAGGCATCAATACTGCTGCTGACCTTTTTTCAACTGATACATTTGGGTAGATTCAACCTATATGTCTTATACCATGGCAAGTTTACAGAGAAGTTAAAGTATTCTAGCTTTGGTAAAAGTGAAGAAATGCTTA
The DNA here is from genome assembly GCA_951509765.1 of Sphenella marginata. NCBI lineage: Eukaryota > Metazoa > Arthropoda > Insecta > Diptera > Tephritidae > Sphenella > Sphenella marginata. The sequence continues at coordinate 20,452,422 of OX608080.1, read as the reverse complement.
TAAGTTGTGCCAATTTCGGGAATAATCGATATAGATTTTCAAATCCGCAAAAGAGTTAAGCTTTCCGTCTAAAATTATCGGGATGACTGCCTTCCAATATGGAAGAGAAAATGATAGTAGAAATGAAAATTTTTTAAGTATAGTAGACGCAATTATTTTCAAAAAAACTGTGAACCTGTTCCATTGCAAAATCCTCTGCTTCCAAATAATAATAACAAAAATAATAGGAAAAACATTTTAATACATGTTCTAGGTTTCTGAAAAAGTCATATACGTTCTGCTCTCATTTCGAACCAATATTAATAAATATGGTAGGATACCCATATATTAATTACAGGAGCGCTTTTGTTTAAGCGTATTTTATAAAAAATTAATTTGTTTAAATAAAGCATTGTGAATGCGCAAAAAAAAAATCAATTTGTACTGCAACGCCATTGTGAATCAGAAACATTATCAACTGGATTGTAGATGTCGCTGCTGGTAGTGGTGAAAGTCTTTGATTAAACAAAACAGAGGATTTAATAAGTTAAACTAATTTAAGGTGGTCGGATTTCGCCCACGGGTTATGCTAGTAGTTATGTACATATTTCTACTCCTGTCAATATTTTATGTATTCACACTTTATTCAAACATCCACTAATATTATATTATTATGTACATATTAATAACCAAACTAAAGTAACTATTAAATACTGCCTAATTTAAGTTTTGTATAAAAAATGACAATGATTGAATAATCAAATAAAACCAAATATTCATCCATAAAATAACACACAACTATTTACTAAAACATTTTGTTGCATATAAAATAATTGTTATTCAAAACATAATTCGTATTGTACAAAATTATGAATTATAATGCAAATGTAGCTAGTCCAGCTAATTTAAATGTAGTCAATGTAATAATTTCATATTTGTCTGACAAATTATGTTGAATACAAATGTAAATACGTAATAGACACAAATGACAAAATTTGTTAAAATAAACTACTAAGAGTGGCATTTTGCTGATGGAACAACAATCATAACATAAAATTTCACACAATGCTTTTGTTCATTGGCATTGTTTGACTTGCATTTGATCTGTTGTGCATTATTGGGCCGTGTTGAGGAAGCGCTCAAATGTTTTTCTCCATTAATATTCAGTTGAATTGCTCGAATATCATCAACGGTTTGAAGTTCTCGGAACCCGGAGTAGTAAGAAACCCAGCAAATGATATTTTTTTTTTTTTTTTGAAGTGACTAATGAGCTAGTAGATGCTATAGAGCGGCCCTATGTATTTAGGGAAACTTTCTAATCAATATTTCCTCGACTATAGGGATCTATATTATAACCATTAAAGTGGTAAAAAAAATTTTTTGTTTTATTTAAATTATTTTTATACACATTTCGTGGGATCGTGAAAAGAAGTACTCTAAAAGTTTTATACCTGATATTAACTTTTCGAATCCCACCATTTGCTGTTTACATTTTCTTTTAGTTTAATTAAAAAAGAACTAAGCGAGCGAAATTTCCTTGAAATTTTTTAGAGTTGCCATATAATTTTGTTTGGTTTGGAAATCTAAGCATCAGTAAATATATTCTGGAGTTTATTAAAATTAATTTAAAAATCATATCACAACCATTTACCACAAATAGAGCTTTCCTGCAAATGGAAAGATGTTTAAAATTTTATTTTTTTCGTAACAAAATTTTACTCAAAAGTTGTTCCCTATAAGAATTTGCAAGATTACAAAATATCGTATGGAAATGTATGGCGAAACAAGGAATTGATGGTAAAAAAAAATAATATTTTTGGGACAGTCTAATATCTACATAGTCTGGTCAATAAATTAGGCGCTGACGGGGCGTATACGTTACTTATTTCCGCCTGCTAATGGATTTCTGTTCCGCTATTGAAATGCAGTTAGAAATGCTGATATCAGGCAAGTTCAGGGTTTTGCAAGCTGCATACATTAATGAGTCAAGAAATGTTTATGATTCTAGTTATTTATCTTTCAACGAAAGCTCCTTTTTTTTTTAAATATTAAGCAAGAAACCGCAATAATAAATCTCGTTCCTAGAAGGCAACCCAGCCAAATATACCCAAACTACCACTTGATTTATCAAATTTTTTTGCACGTTATCAATATTTCTGAGGTGTGAACAACAACAACAACATTCCGTCTATATGGTTATAAATCAAAGAAACAACAACAACAAATGAATGTATTTATTTGAAATGCATTGCTTTGATTAGCTCATAAATATTAATTAATTTAGTTTGCGTTCACACAATGTATATTTGTTTTGTAACGAGCTCGTGCGCCTAAGTTTACGCTTCAAGCTAAAAGCAGTTGTTATTGTTCATTTTCTCTTATTAGCAGAAAAATGTTGCGTTATACATAGTTGGATTAAATTAGTGTGCACGTGTGTGTGTAATTAAGCCCGTGGCAAAACGATTACTGGACGACCATTGTACGCGAAAAAGTTACTAAAATTGTGCCCATATCCTGTTGTGTAATCTCTTGTTTTGAAGTGGTTTGCTATTAGTGCATTCGGAATTACTACTAGTTCATGCTCAATATCTTTTAAATTCAATCTATGGTACTAGGTTTCATGCGATACGAACTTTCAGATCCAAGAGGAATAGAGATAATGTGCGCCATCATCGGTTGAAATTATAACAATTGTCTTTGATAGCCAGGCGGGTCTACGGGGCTTTCGGTTCATAAGGAGATCATCTCACCCATGTGATTAATTAAGTACTGGATCTCTCAGCACACAGTTAACGGCAATACTTAATGAGATAACGGCATAAATACATATATTATGAAATTGGGTTGCAATACCACTGGGCGTATGAGTAACATTTTACAAAAGCCTCGTTACCAGACCTGTTAAACAATGATTACTAATCGTAATGATTACTGGTTTGATTGATTATTTTCCTGCGAATCCATTTAATGATTTATTACAATTACTTTCAATTTCTAATTATTATTTTCCAATTAATAAAAAAAAAGTTTTGATTTTTCACGATCATTAAAAATAATCAAAAGTAATCATAAAAAGTTTTTATTGAATTTTTATTTTCCATTTTTTTTTATTTTATTATAACTTGTTTTATTTTTTAAAACTTTTTTTTTATTTTTATTTTTATTTCTTCTTATTTTTATTTTTATTTCTATTTTTATTTTTTATTATTTTTGAAGTATCCTGGTTCGGCACGAACTCGAGCTATTTTTCACGGCACGAACTCGAGCTATTTTCAATTTTTTTTTTTATTAAATTTTTAACTGCCTTTTCTTGAAAATAATTTAAAAATCTATACCAATTAAAATATCAGTCTATGTACCTACAAAAAGCTTTTCTCCCCTTGGGTTGAATTTTAATTTGTTGGAGCTAGGAGCCCCTTTCAGTTTCCATAGAAAGTTTTCATTTCCTAAATCTCGAATAATATAGTGGTATAAAGAGCCCCGTTAGACTGTATGCAGACTAGTCACTCCAACCAAATAACTCAAATAATTCTCTTCTAAACTAGTACATTTTCTAACTAGTCTGCTGCTTCTTCTCGAGGTATGATACAAAATTGCTGACGTTATTTGATTTAAGCCCCATTGTTATTATTCTCGGAAAGCGCTGATTATACTGCCCTTTTGGGACATTGTAGCAAATATGATTTAGTTCAGAGTACCCAAAATATTTTTACATACATATTTTACTCCTAAAAATACTTAAAGCTAAAAACATACCTATATGTCATATGTACTCATATACTTACTCCCACATAAAACCGATTTTCCCAAAAAAATACAATTACGTTAGTTTATTAAAAATCACTTAAATATATCAAACAGCAGTGGTTAAGTGTTGCCGTCCCCTTTGTTGAGGTTAAAACGTACTTAACCCCAGCATGACCGTAATCTCTGCAACATGTTGTGGAAATGTAAGAACATACATACATACGTACAAATGTGTGAATCGATCTTTTGTGGTTAGCTTTGAACCAAGGCTTACGCTTGACTTTTTAACTTCTTTTAGTGGTTGTAAGCGTTACAAAGCTGGAATATACATCGATAAAATGTGGCTGACGTTTGCTAAAGTTAATGGACATATGGGCGAAGAATTACTGATGCGTGTTGTGCGTTTTTACCTTAGATTACGTTCTAATTTTTAGGTTGGGAAATATTTTAAATTATTTTAGCTAAATCTGCAAATTCAACGGAAATTCCACTAGCTAGTTTGGACTGAGCCGGCAATTCAAAAGAAAAGTGCCTTTAAGATAGAAAAATTACACTTTTTAGCAGCAAAATTATACCCATAAGTGCATATCCTAATAATAATAATAATAATAATAATAATAATAATAATAATAATACTTCTTTTTAGAGTATTTCTGATTAACTGAGATTCAGTGAGTTGAATTGCTGAACGTTTTTAATAATTCCTGGATAAATTAAAATAAGGCCTTTGCTTTTTTCAATGTTATTTCGGAATCGTTTTGGGATTTTTTCGGTACCATTTGAAACTGATTTAATTAATAATATCAGAACTTTTTTGGAACAGTTGGACCAGTTTTAAAGACTTCGAAAAACCCTCTAAATTCTAAAATGGTCCTAACGGTGGCTCAAATAATTTCGAAACTATCACGGAAAATTTTTTTTTGATTGTCTCTATTTTACTGTTAATTAAAGTTTGGAATAGAATAAACTAAGGCTTTTGGCGGAACTTTTTGCTTATTTTCAGTGTAATTTTCAAATCGTTTTCGATTCTTGAGGAATAATAATCGATTTTTTTTGGAACATTTTGGAATTGTTTTACATCATTCAGTGACTTTTTCAAGAAAATAACTCCTAAAACAATTTTAAAATTGTACTAATATAATTCTTGAAAAAAAAACCGCATAATAAGGCTTGAAGACATGTCTTTTATTTTTCAGCAATATACCTACATATTTCTCACTTTTAATTAAAAAACGGACAATTTTATTGTACCCCTTTTCATTAAAATTTTTATAAATTTTCGTTTTACTAAATGCCCAAACGAGTTACCATAAAAATTTTTCTATTTTCATAAGAATAATTTTTTTTAAGCATTTTGATGATTTTTTCGGAGTTCTTAAAAATACACACAAATAATGAAAATTTTTGAAAAAGTCAAAAGAATTAAACGAAGTTTCGTCACAATTTTAATCTTTCTACCAAACATTTTTTAAATTTTTTTAAGTAATCGCTTTTGTAGCTCATTAAATTTGAGTACAAAAATATACATACATATTTGAAGTCGCTAAAGGATTTATCTGATTTTTTATAAATTTTCTTGGATACTTCTGTATTTTCCTCTATACAAGTTTAGGAATGAAACTTTTTTTATACGAAAAAAACTCGTTAGCTCGTCGGAAAAAAAATTTCCAAAAAAAGAAAGCAAAATACGTCACGAACTTGAGAGGAGACCTCACGTACTTATTGTACTAGAATTTACTGAGCTACAAAACTGCATACTCAAAAAAAAAATGTTAATAATTCTTTGAAAAGCTTTTAAAATTTTGATAAAATTTCTTTGAATTTACGCAAATTTTATTTATGTATATTTGAAAAAAAAAATTATTTTTTGCAATGGGCATTGACATTTATATAAGCTTTTTAAAATTAATTTTGTTTAAGCTAAAACTTGTGAAAATCGCACTACTGTTTTTACATTTATGTCCGCCACTGTAAATTCAAAGGATGTTTTATAAGTGTGACATAAATACAAGTCCTTTTCCAAATGCAAATTACGCAATTTAATCAAATTCGCTTTTACTACACCTTCTTTTACCTACAATATTTATTGCGGTTTGAAATCGATTTGATTTTCACTTTCTTAATTAGTAATTAGTGACAACCATCACACCACCGCTAAAACACCACAATGTGTCGCCAAAGTTAAGTAGAACAATTGCATTTAATTAGTAAAAGTAGAATCCACTCCATCATTCAATCAATGCGGCAAATTGAATTTCTACGCTTTCCTTCAAAACATAAAAATCTTATTTACGCTTTTGAGTTGGGCTGTTGTGCCTACTTCCCATTGGAGATGAGCAGGCAACATCCGCTAGCTAACTTCATTTCATGTATAAAATATGCAAACAAACAAATACAAATAAAACAAAAAAACGAATATAAACTTAATAGCACGAAGACAATGCGCATTTCCTTTTTATGCACTAAGTCTGTATTATGCATTCATCCTTTCTTTGAAACTTAGTTTGAAGCACATCCTTTTAGCAACTTTCTTGTCTTCGTACTTAGCTCGCATACTTACTTGCAAATATGCTCTTGCTCTTGAACACAGTTCTGAGATAATGAAATGATCAATATTGAACAATTCAGTTAGCTCATTCACTTTGCTACGCCATTAATTTGTCAAGCACTGACTGACGATGAATTTCTATGCTAAGTTGAACTGTTGAATGTATTGCTGGTTGGATTAAGCCAATATGCAGTTAGAAGTATACATACGTACATACATACATATATACGAATAGTATGAAGTGTAACGTGTAAGGTGCACTTGCAAAGAAATAAATTGAAGAACGCTTTTCGTAAATACTTGTTGCTTTTAAAATTTGCTAACTGTGGAACTTTGTATTAAGGATGCTAAGAAGCCAAGCAAAGACATTAAAACGAAAGTGCTTACATGTATGTATGTTTGTACGCATAATTGAAAACAAATCAGCAGCAATCAGAAAAATGTTAGTGCTTATATAAGGCTTATTTGATTTTGGTGCAATCCCTTATACGATGAGTTTTGGAAATGCTGAGGAAGATGACTATAGAACTGTACTGAGTAGTGCCCAAAATTATGTCGATTTTTAGGTATATAGGTACAGTTGTGATCACAATAGTTGTAGTGAAATAAAATTAGATACCAGGATATTTTTTTCATAGAAAAAATGTGTAGTTCTGCTCATACGTTTTATGGAAGCAAATACTCAAGTTCCTCCACAAAAAATTCCAAAAGCTCAGTTAAAATTTCCACGCTTTTTTTACTTGCACTTTATGGTGCTAAAATTGAATGAGCGTACTAAAATTTTTTTTTAAGAATTCCAATTTTCTGAAGTTTATTATTCCAAGATTCGATTCAACAAAAACTCTACCATAGCTGAAAATATATGAAATTTTCTTTCAGATATGACGTTTTTGAAACTTTTTTCATAGAAAATTGAAGTTGTGCTCATGCGTTTTATGGAAGAAAATACTCAAGTTCTTTCATAAAAAATTCCGAAAACTCAGATAAAATTGCAATGTTCTTATGGTATTAAATGGTACTACTAAAACTTTTTCAAAAATATTTAAATTTTTTCTTAACACTTTTTTTGTAATTTTATTAATTCAAAATGCCTTATCTCAGCTGAACATGTGTAAAATTTTCATTCAGATAGGGCGTTTTTGAAACTCATTTTGAGATAGGGCGGTTTTCAAACGAATTCTGAAATAGAACGCTTTTTAAAAATATTTTGAAACAGTGTGATCATTCACTCAGAATATATACGCTACGATATAAGGCAGAGCTCTCTTCGGAGCAAGCACCACTGGCGTCAGATATTCAACAGCTAACAATATTTCTTGCTGTTTAAGTTCTACGTTCGAGGCCATCCTCGTCTACATAGTTGCATAGACGAGTTGTATGATTTAGTTTAAAATAAAATGAGAGCAATTGCAACTTGTGTTAAATGAATTTGAGTGCCAATCTAAGGATGCTTGATGTCAGGTAAAATTTAATTGAGTTACAAAACAAATATTAATTAAGTAGAATATCTTGGAAGCAATGCCTTTAGTGGATTACTTAGTAGCTGATTTAGTGTTATGCATAAAATTTTGTGAATTAAATGAATAGAAGATAATTGGAAATATAGAGTTGTAAAGATGTATATATTTTTTATAAAAAGCTGAAGAGAGTAGTTGTTTATTTTTGTTGTTGATTTTGCAAGATACGTAAGTGAGCTATTATCGATTATTAATACGGAGGATGACTGGAAACATGAAGAGTTGGGTGCATATTTTTGCAGGAAGTATAATGATGTTGATTATTGAAAGATGGAACAGACTTCAGGAAGTGAAGAAACAGATTTTTCACCGAAGCAAGGCAATACAAAATATTTGGTGCTCTAAATGAAATATGTAGTTAAGACCAAATACGTGCACCATAACAACAACAAAATTCTTTAATTTCAAATCTAACTCAGAAATCACTAATAATAATAGAGTGGAGGCATGAGAGGCCTGAGTACCCTCACATGTCCTGCACAAAAACAACTTTTATTCAAGCACGACTATGTGAGTGTAAAGTAAAACAACAATAAAACCAACAAGTTGCGCGTTGTTCCATGTGAAACGGAAATAAACCACTTTTGAAAGTTTTAAGACACTAAAAATTAGATGATTGAAAAAACTATAGACACATAAAAAAAAAAAATTTAAAATACATAAATGAAACGTATAGATTACAAATTGAAGCCACTGAAAGCTAACCCCACAAATGGGAAACTGAGCAGAAAAGAGTTGAAAGTTGTAAAAAAGTATACATACATAAAAGATAAGAAAAAAAAAACAACAAGTTTGAAGAAGTATTAAAGTGTAACAAGATGGATCTCAACTTTGTACAAACTTGAGTGAGCTGTAACTAAAACATGGCGTGTGTGTGTATGTATGTACATATGTAGTTGTCTAAATGAATTTGTTGAGTGGATAACTCATACGCCCCGTGGGTCACAGTTTGTACTACAGCTTAGCGAAAAGTTGTTGCTTTTGCTCCAATGAGAAGCAATGTGAGTAAAAAAGGAGAAAAGTACGCTGTAAATATTTTTTATGAGAAGTTAGAGCCGCTTAAAGTTTTGCATGGAAAAATTTGGCACCACGTCTATAGCTCAACCGATTTTCAAAACTCAAAAAGTAATGGAATGTCTAAACTGCCTACTATAAGAGAGATGCTTTTATTTATTTTTCAAACCACCGCTAAAAAGTTTTTTTTGCATATAAATGAGTAGGTCTTTAACGCAAGGGTTTTTAAAATTTATAAATTAAAATTTAAAGTTTCTCCGACAATAATTATTAGTATAAAAATCACTCTTATCAGGATTTTTTTTTTTTTTTTTTTTTCTTTTAAAAGTCTAAGAAAGTCTATTTGCACTGAATCTAAAACATTTCATCCATTATTGTTATTGGAAGTTCTACAAAATGCCTCATATTCCACTTGCATGCTATCTAGTCTTGCTCCTCATTTCAATTGTAACATTTTGATTGCTCTTTTTTTTTTTTTGATTTTGTTGTGCGTTGTACTTTTCGTTACTTTGCGAAAGCCACTCAACTGCAACGTATTTATTTATGTGATTGCGCATATAAGAACGTGTCTAACATCCGTAGGAGCCACGCGTCATAACACTTACACAGTACAATTTGCTCCAAGCGCACAAACTTACATCAAAACAACAAACATTCATTGTTACATCCATTTTGCTTATATTCATCATACTTGCTGTATAGCATAGATATGTATGTATGTAGATGTATGTGTAAGGAAGTCGTACTTATGTATCTACATGCATAGAAATTTGACTGATTCACTCTGTTAGTCACACATATGAGATTACGTGCAAGTTTGATGTATTTTGTGGTTGTTGTGTTCTAAGAAAAGTTTTGCTTTTGCATTTCTACAGCTTTATTAGGGTCACAACGCCAATAAGAGCAACACTTTTGTGTTTTCGTTTATAATGTACTAGGTAACTGTCGAATGGGTTGGGTAAAATATGATTTTGGTTCAAAATTCTGTATTTAAAATTCTGTATTCAATATTCTGTATTCAAAAATCTGTAATGCAAAATTCTGTAATGCTAAAATACTGTATTGCGGAACACTGTAATTTTAAATTCTGTAAATCAAAATTATGTATTGGCAGTATTTTGTTTTGCAAAATTCTGTATTGAAAAACCGGAAGAGCATATGGATAAATAAAAAAGTGCGCACTTTTTTTATTTATCCATATGCTCTTCCGGTTTTTCAATACAGAATTTTGCAAAACAAAATACTGCCAATACATGACCTGTCTTGACCCATATCGTTTCCTATATTATCAAAACAGATTTACATAAAGCAAATGTACATATGTTTGTATGTATTTATAGCTTCAGAAACAATGTGAATGAAATTCGAGCAACCGTGCTAAAAAATATTGTAGAATAATTCCAATATTTTCTGTATACTTCATTCAAATACCTAACTGTTTTAAGCCGTGGTTTCCTCGAAAAGCGGTGCCGCTATGTAGCGGTCGCTATATAGCGGTCGTTATGCTTGCCGTCATGAGCGGCACCGCTTTTCTGTAAACTTACATGAACGTATTTCCTACATTCTGCCGATTTGATTTTCTGTATTTCGATGTTTTTTGTTTGTTTTTGTGCTTTTATTTTCTGTAAATAATTATTTTTCAAACATTGAAATGTCTTAAAATATTGTTTTTGTAAAAATATTTCAAGAATTTGATAGAATTCACACCGCTATGACAATAGCGGTGAGAAAAAACGGTGAAGAACTAGTTTTCACCGTCATGACGGCCGTAATATATCATGCTTGCCGCTATATTACATTACGGTGAACTTCACCGTCTTCTAACTTTACACCTAATTACTTTTACATTGAATTGTTTTTGACAACGTACTCTACCGCTATGTAACGGCCGCTATATAGCGGCACCGCTTTCGAGGAAACCAAAGCTTTAGTCAATTCCCATTCTTTCATTGTACGTTTTTATACCCCAGTGCAAGGGTATTATAACTTTGTTGGGATAACGGTTGGTTGTACAGGTATAAAGGAATCGAGATAGATATAGACTTCCATATATCAATATGATCAGGATCGAAAAAAAATTTGATTGAGCCATGTCCGTCCGTCTGTCCGTTAACACAGTAACTTGAGCAAATAATGAGATATCTTCACCAAATTCGGCATGTGTTCTTATTTGGGTTCAGAATAGATTGGTATTGAAAATGGGTAAAATCGGACCATAACCACGCCCCTTTTCGATATCGAAAATTACGAAAAACGTATAAAGCGGGTTAATTCAATATCAGAAGCAGCTACAATGATTAAATTTGCAATATGTATTGATTTAGATGTTCTAAGGCCGATTTTATAAAATTTTTTGAAAAGGGGCGTGGCACCGCCCACATATATTTGCAGAAATTTTAAAATTTTGACTTAATAACTTCAGAACAGTTTATGCTAGCATAACGAAATTTTGTAGAGGGCATACTATTGTTGTGTTAAATTCAGATATAGAAAATAAACGAAATCGCTTCGCGACCAAGCCTACTTTTTCATAAAAGTTATATTGAAAGGAGGTGGAAATATTGAAAAGTCTAACTGACTGATACCGCTATAATAATATAATTTGGTACATACACCAATTTTCATATTCTTTACATTATTTTTGCAAAATTTCTGTTTCTATAAAATCGGAATTCCATTATTCATAAAATAAATGTGCTATTCAGGTAAGCGTGCTTATCAGGCTATCTGCTTATTTGGTTATATTTTTACAGCATTTTGATCGAAAATAATTTTGATTCCAGAATTTTTATATACAGAATTTCAGTTCTCCATAATTTTGATCATACAGAATTTTAAATACAGAATATTGAACCAAAATAATTTAGGCTGGACAGAATTTTTTTTGTGATTTTTACAGAATTTTCATCCAAAAGAATTTTGAAAAGCAGAATTTAGTACCTCTCCCCTGTCGAATGATTTCGAAGCGAAGAAGGAGAGGATAAGGAACATACATCTATAGATCCAAAATTATATAAATCTTGTCAAGCCATTTTAATGCTAGTGTGTTCAAGGAAGACGTCTTCGAAACTTCAGCAGAAAGGTTCAATCAGAATAAATATAGACAAAGAATTCTAGAAAAACTTAAAGCCACGTTTTCAAAATTAGCACAGTAGGTAGATAAATCTTCTCGATATCGTACGATTTCTGCTAACTGATGTTGGAGAATATATTGTCAGGGCTTAACTTTTCTGGCGTCACATACCCTCTATTGCTGCCTTATGTTTATAACATCGATGTTATTAAAAGCCCATTCATATGCTTAATAAAATACATCAAATTCGTAGCACACCTAGTGCTTGAGTATATTTTTAAGTATTTATACCCTTACTTATTTTGTAGCTAGCACTCTCTTAACGCTTCCTTAGATATTGAATAATTTAAAGTCTGTACTTACATTTATATTGATATTACATAGCTGATGCATGTTGTCTATTTGTATACACGATATAGTGAGTCCGATATGGTGTATTTCGTTCCATAAATATAGCTCTCTTAAAGCTCCCTTCCTTAGTTATAAAAAAAAAAAAAAAAAAAAAAAAAAAAAAAAAAAAAAAAATAAAATAAAATAAAATAAGATAAGATAAGATTAAATAAAATAAAATAAAACAAATAAAATAAAATAAAATATTTGTAAGTTTTTGCAAGCTCGAGACCAAATAAACAATAATTCGTAATGAATTTAATTGTCAGTTTTTTGGGAAAAATTGATAATTTGAGAAAAATTACAAAGGAAAAAATCAACAGCGATGGATAGGATTACATGTTTCAGAGTTTCCAGGCTCATCATCAGATCCCTTTTCGGACACGGATTCGAACTCGTGTCTGCACCAAAGCCGCTGTTAGAAAATTCCAACACTAAGCAATGATGCCCTGTGACGTCACAATGCACTTATCTCCACTTCAATTAATTCCCTTTTGTTTGTTTGTTCGAATCCGTGTCCGAAAAGGGATCTGATGATGAGCCTGGAAACTCTGAAACATGTAATCCTATCCATCGCTGTTGATTTTTTCCTTTGTAATTTTTCTCCAATTATCAATTTTTCCCAAAAAACTGACAATTAAATTCATTACGAATTATTGTTTATTTGGTCTCGAGCTTGCAAAAACTTACAAATATGTAAACAAAATAGACCGCAAAAATCCAACAAAATAAAATAAAATAAAATAAAATAAAATAAAATAAAATAAAATAAAATAAAATAAAATAAAATAAAATAAAATAAAATAAAATAAAATAAAATAAAATAAAATAAAATAAAATAAAATAAAATAAAATAAAATAAAATAAAATAAAATAAAATAATAAATAAATAAATAAAATAAAATAAAATAAAATAAAATAAAATAAAATAAAATAAAATAAAATAAAATAAAATAAAATAAAATAAGATAAGATAAGATAAGATAAAATAAAATAAAAGAAAAGAAAAGAAAAGAAAAGAAAAGAAAATAAGATAAAATAAAATAAAATAAAATAAAATAAAATAAAATAAAATAAGATAAAATAAAATAAAATAAAATAAAGTAAAATAAAATAAAAATAAGGCGGACACATTAATTCCGGTTGTGCTATAGTTATTCAGTATTGTTGTTTCTACTAAGGTATATGCATATGTACATATGTGAGTAAGCTGCTAAGAACTTATGTATAGTGCAACAAAAGTAAAATATTTACTGCTGCAAACTCAACTCTTGCACATTTGCATATCTTATTCGCATTTGCGAAAAGAAAGAAATGCATTGCTGAGTGAAGGAAACGCATGAACATATGGACATGGCAGAACAGCCCGCTTTGTGAAGGAAAACTTTAATAAATTTTATGAATGTGCATAACTTCAAATAAGTGTGTATGTGTATTGTTTATGGTTTTTGTAAGCTTAAAGATGAGTGGTTTAAAAAAATATGCAATCACAAAGATGTTTGATGCTGCATTAGACTGGCACTAGATTGAAAAGCAAAAAATGTTTGCACTCAACTTGAGTTTTTAGCCCTCTACGCTGCGTGCTGGTCATAAAGAAGCTTCTTACACCCGTTGAAATAATAACGGTCCATGTGGATAACTTTATAATATTTTCGACTCTATCTTGGGGGGGAATAAAAATCTTGAGATCGCCGATGTGTTAAAGCGTTTTGAAATGCATGTCGGAAAATTTTCGTAGGCAGTAAATGAGTATATCATTTCTAATAACAAAGTGCTTAGCGACAAGTTGAAATCAATTTTACCATACAAATAAACTTGGAACTTTTTAAAGAAAATTCTGTCTAGCCATATCAAACATTTCGGGCATATCATACATAATTTTTCCAGAAGATAAACTCATGCCACAGCCTACTTTTAAGCGAAGTCTTTCTTTAATACCAAAAAAAAAAGTGTCACTCTAATGTCAAAATCTGAACAAAAAAAAAAATAAAAAATATGTACCAACCTTCAGCTTTTCAAATACTTTTTAATGCAATCTCGGGTATCTGCCATAAACTTTTTGAATTTTTATGAAGCACAAATCACCCACATAAACACACACACATTCACTCTGCCATACACATATGCGCTTGATATATGTATGTACATATGTACGTTTGAAAAACTATCCGAAAACTAACAACACAAATACATGAGTATATTCTTCAACTTGTATATCACACCGACTTCTAGTACTTCTAGTCTGTTGCCTTCATAAGTGAGTAAGTAAGTAAGCGGCATTGTCCATAGCTAAGCAGTGAGCAATGACTAAAAGTTCATATGCAAATTTGTAAAAATCACATAACTAGCCATCCCCCCCTCTTACAATGCCACCAACACTTACAACAACAACAAAGTTATCTAAATATGCAAAAGCATAATCCCAATTTTATATCAAAAGTTTTTGTACGAAAGTGTTCGAGTGCTGACTGCAAATGTTCGTTCGTTTTGATAGATGAAAAATTACTTTTAAGTTATTTTTGCCCAGCGGATAATGTAATTTGCTAGATCTTACTAGATGATGATATGCAAAAGTTCAATACGAAGTGCCGAAGTTAACAAACATATACTTTTCTAGTTATATCCCGATGCAACTGAGTCATGTATGTATGCAATACTTTTATCCTTGCACTGAGCTTGTTTTGCAGTGTTTTATTTATGAATTCATGTCCGCCAGTGTTCATCTTATTCCATGGCAAAGCAAAATGTCTACAAATGCTAAAAGTTAGTTTAAGTTCAGTTATGAGCATTGTCGTTGCAAAATATTTTAAATTTATGCAGCAAATATTAAATTAGTTTTATGATGTGTTAAAAAGTTTCTATGTTATTTTTATACTAATAAAATATATTTGAAATGCTTTTGAAAAAGGGTAAAAAAAAGAAACTTTTTGTTGCATTTATTTTGAAGTAGTGGCCTTCATAAAAATATGCTGCAATGCGAGCAAGTATAAGTTTTTCAGAATGTGTATATGTTAGCAGTATTGCATTTCCCATACATAAATACAATGGTGTGTACAATAATAGTAGTGAAATTAAAAATACAAAACATTCAGAGAAAATTTTGAGGTACAATTTTATGCTAAAGAAAAAATAATTTTTACCAAAAAATATTGAGATTTTGATGACAATTTTTTAACTATCTAATTAACTTTCCTTACGCAAGCTTTGAGATATCTTTTTATGTGATTTCTGCTATTGAATTTGCTATATTTTGAATGAAAATTGTTGAAAAAACACCGCTTCTTCTTATTTATTAGAAAGATATCCAGCTTAGATTCACTACTATTATTGTGCACACAGCTGTATATAGTTCAACAATCCTCTAGTAGCAATTTGTTTAACGGTCCAAATAGTTTTAACGTCCCAACAAAGCTTGAAACCTGACTCTAACCATTAAAAGTAGCCGACAATTGGGAACACCAAGGGATCGCAAATCTCTCTTTACTTGGACATTCCGTTGGAAGCTTCCCTCTTCCTCTGCTTCCATGAGTAGACAAAAATTAGTTCCGGTTCTCAGCACCTTCTTCGATTTGTAGCACACGGTCAAGTCAACGCCTGTCGAATGAATGAACTTCGGCAAACACTGTCGCCATCATGTAGAGACCCATAAATCCTTCGAAGAAATTTTCTTTTGAATACTACAAGAGCCGACTCATGGAAGTGATTTTAGTTCTCCAAGAGAGGACAATGTTTCCCAATTGCATATGTCAAAACTTTTGTTTGGAACAATAATTCTTCTTTGGATCTTTAAACTGTCATTATTTTTGGTGGTATCTAATGATGGTTGCCACGTTTTGCCGAAATTATTGTTGTTGTATCTATAAGCCGCATTTTGTATCGCTCTCCGAATCAACACCACTGGATGATGGCTATGAAAAGGTACGAACGTCAACTTTTGCATGTTTAGTACTTATTATATAAGTAATGTGTGTACTAAAAATCAGCCAGATCGAACCTATTCAATGATACAATCGATTGTTCCGAAAAATGGGGTTGGGCTATATATCTTTAAATTAACAGTTCTGAACAGTTTGTGCCATCTGTGAACAAGAATCGGACACTTGAAATCGTGATGCCTATTCATGAAAGGTATAAAGCGTTCAGCCCCAGCCCCAGACACCGCTTTCCTTACTTGTTTTGTAAATTTGTTTATCGTTCACAATTTCAGCAAATGTTTTCCTAAAACTCATCCATGTTTTAACTGCACCAAATTGCTTCGTCGTCTCTTTCAATCATGCAACAACCAATGTTTTAAACGTTGTGTTTACTTTGGAAGGGATTGTTGTGAGGGTGGGTTGATTAAACTTCATCAAAACTCGCTGTTCAAAGAAAAGTTTTCGAATAATGCAACTTAATGCTTGCTCACAAAACTGACATTGTCGATTAACTTTCACACATTCCAACATTTATTGTGTGAAAATCCGACTGTGAAATTCTTTGCAAAGGCAACGAGACACCAACCAACACTTTTCAAATCAATTTTCACCAAAAACTTGGCTTGACTTTGTTTTGTTTGCGATGAAACAATTTTGCGCAATAACCCAAAAACATGCACACACCAAACAATGTGCCAGAGAGAATAAATCCGCTAAGCGCGTAAATTCCATTGAGCGACACAAACAATTGACAATCTCAACTACAAAATAACCCATAAAACCCCACCATGTCGATGTAGAGCTGGTACTCGTACACAAAGCGCGCCTAAGGGATTAGATGCACTACACAGTGACAGTGTTAATGCACGAATAACAATTACAACAACAAGAGTAAAATGATAACAAGAGATTACTTGATATGTGTGTCCATGTGTGTGTGTGTGAATGTGTGTGTGTATGTGCATTTATGGGTTTTGCATTGCTTGTTTGCATGCGGAAAGATCAGAGAAGCGTAAAGAAATATTAAATACGATACGAAATTCTAAAGCAACAACAACAGCAACAACAAGAAAACTACTAGTCCAGTAACAAAGAAATACAACATACTTTGTATAACCGGTATTGATAACGGCAAATGAACGCTACCATTTAGTACTCTTTTCTGACTTATGTATGACTTCTATGGTTTGTTGGAAATATATAATTTTTTTTGGATGAATTTATAAAAAAAAACACAAAATTGTAAAAAATTTTAATTTCAATTAATATTGAAATATTCAAAATGTGTTATTAATAATCGTTAATCGCATAAAAATTTTTAATCTCATTGAAATTTTGATTAATTTGATTCATACTAGGATTAAATTTGAAAACGAAATAAATCCTCATTAATTGAACACAAAATTTAATCCTAATCGATTAATTATTCTAAAAATTTTCGATTATCATAATTAATAAATTATATTAATATTGATTTTTAATCTAAGTCCAGATTTAACAGGTCTGCTGGGAATATATAATTTTTTTAATCCTCGTTAATGCATACAAAATTTTAATCTCATTGAAATTTTGATTAATTTGATTAATCCTAGGATTGGATTTGAAAATTAAATAAATCCTTGTTAATCGAACACAAAATTTAAACTAATCGATTAATTATCCTAAAAATGTTCGACTATCATAATCAATTAATCATAATCAATAATCTATTAAATTAATAGAGCAGTTTAATAAAATTGATTTTTAATTTAAATCCAGATTTGACAGATAAAGATATTATTATTATTATTGTTATTATTACTATTAATATTATTAATACTTTACATGTTCTGTACCAACATTTGGGTATAACAGACCCAAACACTTACAAAAAATCAACAGAGCTATTTGAAAATTCTACAAAAATTAGAAAATGTCACTAAATTTTGCACAGCCAAAAATGAAACAATAGCTCGGCGTGGTTGCCGCGAACGCCCACGCCGTTACTTCCGTGCCATATCAACCAACAACCATCTGCCGTTTGTCAATTCAATATCGAACTATAAGCGACAGCATAGAGGCGGATAAACTGCTAACCAGTTAATAGAAAATTGGCGAAACAGATGGGGGAGTTAGAAATCAAGTTTGCTTTTTTGTTGTTGTTGTTGCTGTTAAACCAGCTCCCCGATTGGTATTTATGATGCGCATCGTATGTCGCTTAACAAGCCGCAACGAAGCGTATAGCAAATAAATGCCGAAGGGGGAATACGAGGGCATTGGAGCAAGAAAGAGAGCGGAGCGGAGTGGAATTTCATGCCAAACGTAATACAAAATGCAAAGACAGCATTAGATATGTATATGTATGTATGTATAACGGTAATTGTAGCAGTGAGTGCATCAACAAAACAACAACAACAACAACACCAAAGTAATAAAACAACATGTGCTTCAACTAGGTTGGGGAATTTATGGCGCGCATCAGTGACACATCCGTCCGAAAAACCGGGCATAAAACGGCCGAAATTGATAGCTGTGAACGAGAGTCGTCAACTGGAAGGCAAACAAAAAAACAACAACAAAAAAAAACGGACCAGCAGCACATGCAAATCCTATGCAAATTTTGCAAAAAAAACATGCCAACACACATGAGCGCATACATCATAGTGATCTATTGGCTCAGCACACCCAGCAGTCATGGTATTTACCCTTTTTCAGGTGCTTGAAATTTCTTTGACATTCGTTGCGCTAGAAAAGTGATAACAACGTCAAGGGTGGGAAATTGATGATGCTGCGGGTTTGGTAAAAAAAATTAATTTTCTGTTTTTTGAATAAAATTACTTTATTGAGAATTTAATCTGCTGCGCTATTGTGATCGTGCTGTAACCAAGCTTAGGAACCATCACTCGAACACGCAAGGAATTTTAAGCCTTCTTTGTTTGATAGATGCTCGCATTTCATGACTGCAAACAATAAAAGAAAAGCTGTCAGGATACGAAGAAATGTGGTGGAACACCCGTCTCACTATATCTATCGATTTCATTAAATTCGAAACTCAAACTGAAGGGGCTTTTCCCTTCAAAATTTCATTCTGCTCCTTGGTACTCTACAGGGCTGCAAATGTTCCCACCTATCCTTAGCCTCGCTTACCTAGTGCCTCAAGATACTCCCCTTAATAAGTCCGAGTGGTGCGAAGACCTCCTCCACCTCTGAGACATCGACATCCGATTAACGTCATGTCCGCTCATAGGCCATCGGCTGTTATCGCTGCTGATCCAAGAGCCCGAAAACCCACCTGATTGTCAGAGAAAATTTCTATCATCTTAAGTGTGATCTGAACCTTTGTTGATTTGATTATTTATCACTAAAAGAAGTTTTAATAAACTCATTCGAATTTATTCTTTATATTTCCAAAACCTAAAGAGAGATTCAACCTAATCACATCACCCATTGCAGTTCTAAATAACACCCTTCGTCTGGTATCCATATTTTGACTCACCCATATTGTTCGAAATAAGCACCATGAGTTAGGTAAAAATCTGACGTTCATATTCACCACGATAAATGACATAATTGTCTTGGCTGTGTTAAAATTTAACATTTCCATGCATTTGGCACAAGTCATAAGTAATAAAACTTGATATACATATATAGTTTTTGTTGTTATTTTAATTTAAGAGTTGTGTATTTTCTCAAAAATTTTTATTTCCGATTCCGATTGAGATTTTGCTTCCACAATATCCATAAAACTAATCTCTTAAACTTGCATCTAAAGTGATAAAACAATTTAGTCACGCCCACTAATATTACTGAAGTTCTTTGTAGACCACAACTCTAACAGCAGGACCTTCTTTATTTAAGCAATAATTTTTAATTATACAACACAAACAAACACGCGTAATATGACCACAGTTGGCGTCAAATGAAATTTCATTAATAAGTTCTTTCTGTTTTCTCAAGTTTTTCTATTTATTTTCTTCAAAGTTTTATTCAAACGCTTTTATCATAAGAATCAAGTTAAGTGACTTGACAAGTTTTTTTTTCTTTTTTTTTTTTTTCTTTTTCTAAACATTGAGCACTTTTAAAAATTTACAAACTCATTGCAGTTAATAGTTGGCAAGCGGCAATCAAGCATGCACTCAGTACAAAACTTTACCGCAAATTTGGCCACAAGCAAACATATTAAGTACGTCCATGTCATTCTCATACATACAAAAACGCGTTTAAGTTAAATACATGGACATATATACAAGACAGAGGCGTCTTTTCCGTGAGGCAATATTTATTCTGATTTTCTTAAATATGTCACTGATGATCGTTGGTGAGTCTATTGGTCTAAGTCTTGCTTGATCAGAATGGTGGTTTGTATAGTAAATTCCATTTAAGCCAAATCTCCATATATGGTTTGAAAACTACATCTGATACAAGACGTATTATCATATATATTATTTCTGTAAGGTCTTTTTGTGTTTGCTCCTAATTTTCTGCTCTCATTTCGAACCAATATTAATAAGTAAGGTATCGTTTTAAAGGTGTGGATTACCTCTACATGCGAAACTATATATTAATTACAGCAGTGCTTTTGTCTAAGCGTATTTTATAAAAATTAATTTGTTTAAATAAACCATTGTGAATGCACAAAAAAATCAAATTGTACTGCAACACCACTGTGAATCAAAGACTTTTTCTACTGGTTTGTAGATGTCGCTGATGGTAGTGGTGAAAGTCTTTGATTAAACAAAACAGAGGATTTAATAAGTTAAACTAGTTTAAGGTTGTCGAATTTCGGTTTGAATTTGATAAAAAAAAGTTGTGTGGTGCTGCCTCCAAAATGGGCACTATCATTCCAAAAATCATTAACAAATACTTCCAGTGGAAGTGCGGGGAAACTGCCCTAGTAAATAGGGCTAGATAAAGGAGAAGTTATTCTAAGAGGAGAAGGTTTTATGGAACTGGAGAAGAAAGTGGACGAAGTCTAAGCGAGGCATATGCTACCTTGAACCACAAATAATAGAAATTGTATGTAAACTGGTCTCGAAATCAAATGCGTCACTTCGTGCTCGGCCGGAGCTACAGCTTAAGATCCTGTAAGATGTGCACTACATTTTAGTATCGATCCGAGATGCGTTCGTGACTTTGTACTTCAACTGGCTTATAAATTGTCTACACTTTCGACTACAGTTGAGGACACTATACGGTTCCAACATGCATGGAAAACCCACTTGTCTGATTAGAATACTGTCTTCACTCTGCCTTTGAAACGAAGGACGTGCTTAACATGTGCCGAAGTTGAGCTCTTTTGTAGTTCATTTATTTTAAATATGACCGAGGTAGGGTTTTCCTTGAATGCTTGAAACGAGAAACAAAAGTCACACGTTTCTGAAAACACTCGAAAATTAATTAAATAAAATTTGTCCTGGAATCTGTTATATGCAGTCAGCATTCTCAGAACGCTACGCTGGGATGGTAAAACGAGAACTCCAGATCCATCGATGGGGCTCGCCAGATGCATAATAACTGAGCCTAGACTTATGCTATTTTTTAGCCAGTAACTCATACTCCTCACACTTATTCATTTTGGTGTCACTTTTTTTATTTTGAATTGATTATCTTTCCCATTCCGGAACAAAATACCGAAGCTCCAAACCGGTTCATTTCTGAGATTTAATTATTCAACAAATTTGAGATCCAAATTTATGTTTGACTGAGAAAATATTAAACTAATGCTGGTCCCTCTGTACCCCGCAGTCATTCATATCGTACAGTTTTCTAAGTTGTGAAAATAGGTACAGAAATCAAGTTCCCCTGTTGCCGTTTAAGGTTCGATGCAACCTCCTTACTCTCCTCATTGTTAAGACGCCACTGTTGCATTAGTACAAACATCTTAAAGTATTTACATTTCTACTGCATTATAACACAACAACAATACATTTGTATGAATGCCGATTGCTTAATATATATATATATCTATATACGTACTTCTGTTTGTAAATATATATTTCTGGTTTCTCCTTCTTTCATTTACAAGGTCATACAAGTTGCCAGAGCAATTTGCCATCATCGTATTATACAAACAACTACTCACACTTATTTCTAGTTGACTTTTAAAGCAATTTAAGTACACATGTACTTTTCTGTCACAAATGCTTTTACAAATTATTACGCTCAACTACACTTGCCAATAAAGTTTGTGGTAACATTTTTTTATTTAGTTTAAACTTTTTTTTTTTTTTTTGTTGCTCTGGTTCTTCAAATACGTTGTATTCCTATTTTAAAAGCAGCTTCTTGTTTACAACTATGTGTAGCTTGTAAACGAAAAGTGAATGAATGAACTTTGTATCAAGGCAGCAAACCGATTTGCACCAATTTTGTAGAATAGACGTGATTCGTCAGTGTTAAAAATGAGTCGGGTGCGATGATTATTTCTTTGAGGTCGGCACCACACTATCCATTGTTTTTCACCTTTTTCTAGAGACGCCAAAAATTTTTTAGTGCTATGGTTTTATGCAAACCAGCGCAGAGATTTGGTAACAAAAAAAATTTATTTTTACCTTTTGAGCCGAGCCACACCCATACTTAGAGCTGCGCATGAAACGATTCCAGTATCTATTGGTACACATTTTGTTTGTCTCTAACCACGGACCCTAACCGCATCAAGTTTTTATGTTGGTTGGCAGCCTTGATTCTGACTTTTTGCTTTGGGCAAAAGGAAATTAAATTAAAAACTTTATATTTTAAATGGTAGTTTAGAATAAAATTAAGAAGAGTAATTGTTTTTCTATGATGTAATGCGTACAAGTAGAATACAAATTGGTTGTAGCTGCACATTTATGTACATACCCTTGAGCTTTTTGAAATTGCGATTTTTGCTTTTGGAGAAAATAAAAATATTGAAGGTATTCAACAATTAGATCACAACCAGTAACTTTGCTGTTCCGGTCACCAGAGTTCTCCTCGAATCTGTAGCAACTCTTATAAAAACCGATCGGTTACACGTTAGTAGGTGGTGCCACGCCTCCATCCTTTTAAAAATTAAAGTTTGTCATAAATTTGAATTAATTTGATTTAAATTAATGATATCTGATATATGTATGTGTAAAAAAAAAATTTCAAAAAAGTGATCAGTAGGTACTACATTTTAATATGTGTACATATGTAAGTATAACTGAATTTTGCCACGCCCCTTTCCCAAAATTAAAACACAAATTATTAATAAAATTATTAGCTCATTGTAACTACCAAATTCTAGAACTCTTTATGCATAGATGAAGCAGATATGACATGTGCCGCTCTTTCTCTCTCACTCTCTCTCTCTCTCTCTCTCTCTCTCTCTCTGTAACAAAGCTTAAATACAAAAGTGGGCTTGTTCGTTCACAAATTTTACTTGTTTACCGTGCACTGACTCTTCACCTTGATAGTTTAGCCCGTATCAAATTTCGCAATTCTCTCCAACACATTACTTAAGTTAATACAGGCTAAAATTTGATATTTAATTAATTCATATATGCGCAATACCACGCCCCTTTTCAAAAATTTTGTTGAAAATGGCAATAAAAATTACGCGATTGTGTGCTTAATTTAATTAAAAAATCGGTAACTTTTAATGAAGTTGTCGTGTCCATGAACGGACGGAAGGACGGACGGACATGTCTCAAAGGATTCCTCTAAGAACTTTGCTAAATCCTGTGTACAAATTTATATCGGTAAAAAAATAACTAAATCAGATATTTGGAAAGTGGTCTCAGATTTTTCGAAAAAGGTTTATTCATTATTCATGAACCTTTCCAACGCGTTTCGTTAACTATCGATAAATAATCCCTTTCCTATTATGCTCCCGACATTCGTCTGCAGGCACCAAAATCGTATTCCTTTAAAACGTTTAATTGCTGTTATCAAATAAATTGTTGCTCATTATAAAAACCACTCACACACATTGCCTTATGAAGCAATCCAATAACAACAAATTAATATTTGTTTGCCTCAATACAATTTGGCATTTCAGTTGAAATTTAATAAAGACTTTATTACTTTTAACGAGACGGTAGAAAGTATCGTCTTATCCTTTATTAATGTGTAACGTATTTTTCTTATTTTAACTTCAATCAGCTTTCAACATTTTAATAAAAAACAAAAAACCAAACACAAATGTTGGAAATTTTCAACATTTCATCAATATAAGATAAACTTGCAGCTGGCGCTGATTTCCGGCGATTCATGCCGTAATTTTTCATCACCATCATACTCACGCGCGCAATGAATTTTTTTTTTTTCTTGCAAATCATTACTTTTCCCTTTTTCCACACTCATATTCGCACTTTTCATTGGCAAAAACTCTTATCTAATGACTGCAACAGATGTTTTAAGTAAAACGAAAAAAGAGAATCATGATTGCTGGACTGGGTAAAGGTCTTTATGCCGATTTGAATATAACAACAACAACAACCACATGTATTGCGTACATCTTTATGTGTGTGTGTGTGTGTATTGTGGTGTAAGAAAAAGGTTATTTTCGGCTCTTGAATCAATAAGAAAAGGCTCTTTCTCTCGTAAAAACGAAACGGTAGTAACAATCAATCTTGACATTAGCTGGCCACTTTATATCAACGCACACATTTCCGTAATGGCCGTCGTTCTAAAATGAATACATTCTCAAATTACGCTATTAGGTAACATTTGTGGTATATAAAATTACAAAATAGATAGAAGTGATGCTTTTTTATGACCCATTGTCTTAGAAATAGATGAATACAATTTATTTAGTTGTTGGGGAAAATTGATTTGTTTTGCTAGATAAAGAAAGGGCACTTAAATATTTAGATAAGGTGGGTACTTAAAATCAACCTGCAATCGGTTGTACCACGATTGGAGAGATCTAATTTTATATTCTCGTCACAAAGACCTGAAGTACAGCGGCCACTAAATATGATGACTCAAAATGCATTAGGGAGGGAATTTAAAACTTCAGCTTAATTTTAGTACAAAAAGTGAAAGGTCACTCAAGTTACATCATCGTTTGTTTAACCTTTTTTGATCAACTTTAAGGAACCTATGAACGATTGGATTTGAAATCGTCCATCCCGAAAATTTTATAACAAAAGCAATCGTACAACAAAAAAAAGTTACATCATTGTATTTGTATTAGTCAATTAGTTACGGCCAATTCAGGGTTTCAACCAAATTTCCAGATAATTCGGACAAAAAAGTAGGCGTGGTCAAAAAGCGATTTCGCCTATTTTCTATGGTTGTATCTATCACAACAATAACATACCTCCTACCGAATGTCGTTAGTCTAGCATAAATCGTTTTGAAGTTAATAACGTTTGAAGTTTGAAAACTTGTTCACACTAATGTGTTCGGTGCCACGCCCCTTTTTAAAAATTTTGTTTAACTCATCAAAAAGAAGATGAACTCAATAAAGCTACATAATTACATTATTGAAACTTTTTATTATTATTTAATTATTTATTTTTTTAAGTTTTACGATATTTTCGATATTGAAAAAAAGTATTTGGAATTAGAATGGCAAATTATAGGCCAATTTTCAAACATCTCAATTTTTCACAAGTTATATTTATTCCAAAGTGTGGAGTTTGAACCCGAAAACCATCCACGTGGACCCGCTCCTGCTCTGTTCATTATAAGAACTTCGCTATATGGAACTCTATATCTATCTCTATCGTTACAAGGCAAAACTAGAATACTCTGTGTACTAGTAGATACAACTGGGTATAAAAAATTACCAGAATTACTTTACTGAAGAGAATCTACAACAAACTAAATTACATGGCATCCTGAGCTCGCCTTTTTGAAACTTATAATTCTTAATTGTTAAGCTTTGAACGTTCTAAATATTTACTGATTTACGATTTCATTTCCCGCCGAACTTTCAATATTGGCGCTGTCTGCACTTCAACTACTCGCTATATTTTCTTTATACGAGTATGATTTATACTTGCTTTTAGCAATTATTTTTTTCAAATTTTCACAATTTTTCCTTTCATTAGCAAAACCGACATAAATAACCATGTTTATCTAAGATTTTATGTTTTAGAGAGTTCAATAGCCATACGTTAAATGCCACCACTTAAAATCACTATCTCGATAAACTTGTTAGGCAAACACTTACTCGCTAAATGAAAGCGCCAAAATGCTCTTAATTATTTATGGACAATTGCGGCAATTAAAAGTTTTTGCACATTGCTACAGTCAACACATAGATAGATACCAGAGCATCCACACTACATGGGACATATGTATGTAGGAATGTGAGTATGTATTTTTGGAAGTCTGTATATACATATACTGCAGTAAAATTGTGAACCAGTCTTAAATTAACTTCGAACTAAGCAAAATGGACGAGGTGGAGAACTAGTCAGGTGAAGAACTAGTCAAGGCGAAGCTTTCATAAAACTACCAAAATAGGAAACATATAAAAATGAGCCACCGCCAATGAACTCGATATTTAAAAGTCCGCAGTTGAATTCATAGCTTGGGTACTGAACTAGAACTGGTAGTAACGTCAAACTAGGGGCCTCTGGGATAGTTCTGCGCTAGTAAAATTTTCTGTAGGTATACTAAAAACATACAGCGCGTTGATGTGAATGCGTGCAGTGTTTTTGAGAACGATGGGCACTGTTTTGCCTGCGGGAATGCAGACAGATTTCAGCAACATTAAACTGTGATATTTACTAAATTACTGCATTGCCTTCTACCCGCACTATTTTACCTAGACTTCTTGAAAAGCAGACAACCAACACTACTACTGAAAATGGGCGGACGAAGCAAATTGTCATAAATAACACCAAGTACTGGGGAATCAGTCTCCTTGATATAAGCTATAGGGTCCTCTCATGACTGAAGCCTTCGTGAATTGTGTGCGTTGTGAATGACCCCATTTCTGAGTACTTTAAAAAAAACTGTTTCCATTTGTCGCTTGGACTATATTCTCGCGCAGCTGTCAAGTTGTCTTTTCTCTTTCATATCTTTCTGCTTGGAAGACCCTGCACGAGTCAGAGAGTCGATATGACTTCTTCGCTTGCTTTAGAACGTAGCCCATACCCTGTTAACTTTTCCATATTTGATCTGTCCTTACAAAATTGCAATTGGTCTACGAGTAAGTAAGCCCTTTATCTTCTGTAGACTGAAGTCAAAGGACAGTTTTAGTCGTGATCAGCATCACTGTATCTGATTTGTTTTTTTAAGGCATTATAGTGTCCAAGATCGCGTTAACCACCAATATCTAAAGAAGTCCTAATTGTGGGGTCGCTATTGTAGTCATTTTACTTACCCGTGCCTAATGTTATGGTGACGATTCCTCCTCTAGGCATAGAACCGATCCATGCAGCTTTAGAACTCCGGATCCCCTGTACTGCAAGTGGCCGACAGCTAATTTCACTGACACATCCAAACTAACTCTGAACTAAGACTTTCCATACATCATTCCTAACATTTAAAACTCTTTATAGGTATTGAAAAAGTTTATAGACTGTTTGATCTATTCATTCATGATAGTTCATTGTGCTTTTGAGTATTTATTTGAAAAAAAAAATAAAAATTGTAAATTAAAATCGGTCTCGTAATCAGCGCTTTAACTAAATTTAATTAGACAACTAGCTCGGGTAACATTTTCTAAAACTTGTTGCCAGCGATAAAAGACTACCTAAAGCAAATGAGCTCACAGTTTAGCAACTTTAGGCAACTTACTATTCAAAAGGGAACTGAAGTTGTAATACAGATAAAAGGACAAATGAAAATGACAATTTTTAACTTGTGTTCGACTCAGTTTACAACAATTGCGCGCTCCCTACAGCATAGAGACTAAAAGCGCAGACATATTCAAATAAGTCGATATGTAGTAAATACGTAGAAATAGACCCGCATATGTACGTAACCGACACAAATTATCCAACTGTAAATCAGAATTTTTCTATCTTTTGATTTTGTTCAACATCAACATACATACATCCATGTATGCTATCGATGTCTCATTTTATACTTTTCATAAAACCAGAGAAACTGTCATCTAACCAACAAACTTCGTTGTCGTATTTTTGCTCGACGGTTGTCAACGCTTTGAAAGGGATGAAAATTATTTTCGAAAAAATACAAATATTTCTTTATTGCTGCAGACAGAAGCGAGTTTATAGAAACATACATCTATACATATACCGACTTTAGTAATGTTCTTTAGAGTAATTTATATACATAATATACCCTGCTGTCAAAAAAACTACAGCCTGGTACTGATTTTCGGTATGGTTTAAGAAAATCTCATGAGATTTCTGATGAAGTTTTGATTTTTGAAAAAAAAAATTTTTAGAACAAAAGGAAGTTCTCGGGAACATTGACCATAATAAAATCAAAATTTTGTAAACGCTTTGCCTTAACCCATTGGTGACCTGAACTTTTTATTTGTATAATTTCTAAATAAATTGTTTTGCCGGTATGTTTAGCATTATAACACAAGTAATTATGCACTAACCCTTTGGTGACCAATTTTTTTTCTTTAGAATTCAAAATCAAACTCTTTAAATAGGAGTTGCTATAAATATTTGTAAGGTTCTTTGGCAAAGTAGCCTATCTAAACATTTATAAAGTAAAAATTCGGAAAATGAAATTCACATCTAAAAATTCAGAAAGTAATGAGACGGCAGAAAAAATTTAATTTGCGGAAAGTTAGATCTCAATTTCACTTTCTGCATTTTTACTTCTGAAAGTTGACTTTCTGAAAAAAGATTTCTGAAAAAATGTGTTTCTGAATTTTTCTTTTCTGAATTTATGGGGGAAACCAAAGCGAATACCTTTCCAAAAATATGTATAAGTTTATAGGTAAATGACAATTTACAAAAGTGTAAAGTATTTTTCTAGCTCAAATTTTTGCGAGACTGATACTGGCTTAAGAAATGTCAGAACTTTGAATTAATAATTTTGTTGGAATCTATTATGATTAGATACTATTCTGTTTTTTTTTTTTTATTCAATTGAAAAGTTCTAATAAATTATTAAAAAATAATACTGTTTTTATGAATCATGGATACTTTCAAAATTCAATTCACTGAGTGATACTCAAAACACATTTATTTCGACGCACTCCAATACGTACATACATACATATGTAGTATATATTTATGTGTAAGCGCAAGTTATATATGTACATACATATTTACCTACTTTTATTATGTTAACTTTAGCTGATAAAATGTGTAGTTATCCGCATATTTCGTATTATACTATGAGCTTGCTGTAGCAGATTCTCTTAGGCGATTTTTGGCTATGTGTGTGTTAAACTTATAAACTTATTCGTGTATGAATGTCGAAGTTTAATATGGATGGATTAGCATATCTTATATATTAAAACTTTATATTTTATATACTTATGTATGTGCGTGCGAGTTCTTATTTCTCTGAGTGTACTGCACACATCTCTGTTTATGTAACAAGTATGTTCGTTGAGATAACAAACAATTTGAATTTGTCTAAAATAATAAATTTTAAATTTCTTTGTACAAGCTGTGAAAATATTTTCATAACCAGCTTTGATAGGCCACGGGCTAATAAAGTGTGCTTAAAAAGGCACAAATACATAATTCAAAAATTAATTTTTCCTATTGTTGCAAACATTTTTTGAGCTGATTAGTCATCAGTTTTCTTACTTGGCATTGCCAAAATAATCTTTTCATGGAATTACCCGAAACATGGAGAGTAGATAATCTCTTTTGAAAGTTGACTTAACTCTTTGGCAACTAGTGGGGCGTCCCTGAGAAAGTGTACAAACAAGCAGCTACTGTCATGTACATAATCTTAGACGCGACACAATTCTCAACATGAATGTTCAAGAAGTCAAAGGAAACGTGACCATTACAGATGTGTTCGTAATATAATGTTTTAGTACCAGTCGAGTGCGCTGTTGTTGGATTCATTCTTTCTTTGTTGTGATTCCAGAAGGTTTTCTAGCTTGTAAGAAATCTGCTAATTAGAGATCTTTTCTATGGGAAAGAGACAGTGACCTGACTAGTCGCTTTATGCTTCACACTAGTCCCCACGTAATTTGTGGCTGGTTCTAATTGATTGCATGGCATAATTTGTTGTTCAATATTAGCAGACATCCCAAGGCACTGAATCTCCGCTTTCTGGCTCATGTTCCAACAGACACTTTTCTCTTAAAGATAATATTAGCAAAGAGCTGTAAAGAAGTATTTAGCATGAGTGGTTGGTTAAACATAATATTGCATATTTGTGTGTGTGTTCGCATAAGCTTTAGGACATAAACTTAATTATGAAATATATATATTGCTGGTAAGTCTATTTTTGTTGAGGCGACATGATAACTTCTATTTATATATACATACCTATATATGTAATCAATTAAGATATACACACATCCCATCATATGTGGGCTATGTGCTATGTGCTATGTGCTATGTTTGCTTATTCTCGTACACTTTCCATGGTTGCTTAACTGCTGTAGCAGCATTTACTTACTATCTTTATTACCTATTGGTCAAAGTAGCTCTGCTTCTGCGTATATTTCAAATTTGTTAGTTTTGCTATTATGCAAAGTTTCAAAACGCATACAAAAATGTGTTTCGAACTCGATTCTCACGTACTCGTACTTGTTCAAACATCTCTGCAGGTGCTAGCGTGCTTTCAGGCGTATAAACATAAACGCTTATCGAGTGCATGTATAATTTACAAGTGCCCTAAAATATGTGCATGTACATACATACATACATGCCTATAGAGTTACATAAATATCCTGCAGTCAAAATAGCTTGTTGTAAACTAACTGCAATTTGAATGAGCTACAAACCGAACTTTCCAGCTAACTTACATTTGCCATGCAAGCAATGGAGATGGGGGGATGTGTGGAAGACCACTACAGTAGGAAAGTTTCAATCGCATTTTAGTGGTAGTGCTGTGATCTGAAGTGGGAGAAATCGATTACTCAACAAACCGGTGCAAAAATCCATCAAAGAAATCGATAAAAAAAAATGGTTTGAAAAATCGATACAAAACCGTACAGAAAATCGATACAACTGATTAAAGAGATGGATAAAAAAAAATTGGTAAAAAACCGATAAAAAAATTGATGAAAAAAGTCGATTAAAGAAATCGTCAACTGGCATTGGTTGAAAAAATCGATTACTCTAGAATCCA
The DNA here is from genome assembly GCA_951509765.1 of Sphenella marginata. Classification (NCBI taxonomy): domain Eukaryota; kingdom Metazoa; phylum Arthropoda; class Insecta; order Diptera; family Tephritidae; genus Sphenella; species Sphenella marginata. Next base: position 20,421,108 of record OX608080.1, on the reverse strand, counting down.
TTTGTAACAAATCGGAACAGAAAATCGATACAACTGATTAAAGAGATGGATAAAAAAAAATTGGTAAAAAAACACAAAAAATTGATTCAAGAAATCGATAAACAAACATTTATTAAAGAGATCGATAAAATATTTGATGAAAAAAATCGATAAAAAAAAATTTATTGAAAAAAATCGATAAAAAATCGAATCAAGAAATCGACAAATGACAAAACTAGTATTAATTTAAATCGATTTATTAGAAATTTATGTTCGCCATTAATAAAATCAGTCAAAAAATCGATAGCTGACGTAAATGTATCGAGATTAACTCGACAATCGATTATATATTAACATCCCTAGGCAATGATAGGATCCATTCTCTTGAATTTTGTTGAAGCAGTTCATTATTTCCGAACGCCAGCGTCCGAGTATACTCGAAAATTCGATTTTCCATTGATTGTCAATAAATTTGTGTTGTACTATGAAACAACGTGTAAAAATAGCCGTTAGCAAACTCACAAGTTAGCATGCATTTGAGGTAGTTACATAAAGAGAACATGCCTGCTTATAGTCGTAAGTGTGTATACAGGGTGCCCTGTAAATGAGACTTCACTAAATGTTTGATGCTTTCTGAGTTGCTCTAAAATTTGATGAAAGTTTTGGAAACCGTCTTTGGAAGTGCAAAGTTGTGTTCCCAGAAAGTCTTTGAGACACAAATTGGACGTGAACGATAAATATGGAGTCCTACCGTTTCAATTTTTTCACAAACTTCAGTTACAAACTTTCACTACAGTACAACCTCAGCGCTTTGTATTGTCAAAGTTTTATAAGTCAATTTGCAGGTCACCTTGTACATCGGTAGTGTCTATATAGTATATGTGTTGTTTATCAAAACAATATCAAAATGCGTTATTGCATGCTTTTTTCTCACGTGTTGTTGTTTTAATGCAAGTTTTGCAAATAGGAAATTGACTTAGAGTTTGTCTGTTTCTTTGTATGTGTGAGCCTGTGTTAGAAGAAACGTGTGCGTATTGGTATGTAAATTGACTTTGAAGGTAAAGTAACTTAACGAAGCTTTCAATATGATATTGTTAACTATGCTGGAAGAAGTGTAAATAACAAACACATAGACCATTATTTGCATGTAACTAGATAGGTGAGATCTCGTAAATAAGTTAACAGTTAGCTTTTGAGTAGAGTGAAAGGAAAATAATTATAATAAAAAGTGTTAAAACGAGGTTGGAAACACCAACATAAGATTTATTGTCAATGACTATAAAACTTTCATCACATAGTTATTCAGGAGTTTACTGGGTGTGACATAGCCTATATATGGTTTTTGAAAAAGCTCACAGACTATTAAAATTCTGCATAAGCTGCATTTATTTGATCAAAGTTAGTGATGGGTCTTGCTAGTATAAGATAAGAATCATCTATATAGCGAGGCTGTCGTACAGTACGATTGTGAAAATTGTTTTCAAGAAAAGGCAATTATAAATTCATTAAGATTAAAAAAATTTTTTTTTTTAAATCATGATTTTTTACAATCAGTATATAAATAACAATAAATAAAAAAAATAAAAAACTAAAAAATATTAAAAATAATCAAAAAAAATCTAGTTTGATTATTTTTTTATTTTTTTTTATTTGTTTTATTATTCGGATAAAATCATGATTTTTTAATTTTCAAACAGTCATTAAAAGTTTAAACTTTAAAGTGATGGTGGATAATCAGCAATTATTAAATGGATTCTTAGGAAAATAATCAATTAAACCGGTAATCATTAATATTTGTAAACATTATTTAACTTGTAGGAACTAGGTTGGGTTGGAAAAACTTAGCAGTTGCAAGGCAGAAAAGCCAACAAAATGTATAATGAATTGCAGGTAAACTCCGAAACATGCTCTCTCTATGCCAGAGGCCCTCGTTGTTTATTGTAGAGAATATCATGTGAAGTCCTGGTTTAAGTATAGAATTTATAAGTTTATTTGTTTTAAAGACTTTTAGCAATTTATTTTATAATCGCTTGGGAGCAAAATAATTTTGGTTTGACAAATGGCTTAAGGGATTAAACATGGCAGCTTTTTTAAATTACAAACGCTAATGTATGTATATGTATGTGAAAAAAACGAAATCTCATTGTCATGCCGTGTTATTTGTTGATTTTTAGCCATAACTATAATTAACTTTAATTTGAGTGCATGGACGGCTATTTTATTACGTGCGAATTATGGCTAATAGCAAATATTCATAATTAATAATTTTTACTATTTAATTCTTTTGAATTCTTGTGCCAATAACAATTACGTGCTAAAATAGCCAGCGAAATGAATAATAAAACGGCAAACATCAGCAAGTGTTGCTTTTGAATTAAATTGAATTGCAATTATTGGTGTGCGATAATTGCGAAATCAAAGCTGCAGAAAAAAACAATCATTGCAACCGATACCATTTTGTACATGCATGCATAGACAACAACAACAAGTATGACAACAGCAAAGCTTTTCACTTTGCGAGCTTAGAAAATGTCGCCACCTAAAATAGTTTTAGTTGCCTACCACGCCTTCATTATGGCTCACAATGTGTATTGTTGTTGTTTTTGTTGTTGCTATTTTGCATATAATTATGTGATAAAATTTTATATAACACATAAAAAATTTATTTATGCCTCATACATACCAAAATGGTCGCATTGCTTGTGGTATGCCATCATGCTCATTAGTATCATTGGCCATTTGGCTGATTTGGTCATTTTCCGGTTGTGGCCATTTCAGCGCAGAGCACTATTTACGAGCGAGCAATAGCGATTATGTTAGTTATTGATATTTTGGAAACGGTGTACGGTATCTACATAGCTGCGTTGCTCCTTCTGATGCTGGTGTAAAATAGCTAGCTGGCTGGCATTGTGCCAAGCGAGCGTAAAATTAACCCAGTGAATGGCGCTCGGGGAGTGGAGCAAATAATTGGTCAACCAGGAAATATTTGGCGGTATCTTTGGTATTGTTGCAAACAACAGAAAGTGATAGAAATTGTGATTTTTTTTTTTTTTTCAAATATTTATTCATATTGGCTACAACATTGTTGAAAATTTTGTGGTTGTGTGGTATTTTCGTTATTAAGCAAATCAAAGTGTGTATGTGCGTATTGGGATGGGAAAATATTTGGAAACAAAATAACATGAAAAATATGTGGAAAGCCCACATTGCTGATAAAACAGTAAAAGAGAATTTTTGGTTGTGTTATGAGAATGAGGCACTAACACCCAGTGCACTAAAATCTACAAAGTATTATCTTCTTCTTATTTTCCAACTTGCTTTAAGCTGAAAAATGGTGGGAAAAACTAAATATTTTACACAAACAACAAGAAAAATAAATCTTAAAAATGCTATTCAAATATGCAAATCTGTTTTATAAAATATATGTTAAGGGACCATTCTATCAGATGTTGTTGCTAATGCCTATGCAACATAGCGGCCAAGGAGGTCATATGCCGTTTCATCAACTTGCTAAAGACTATTACAGGCTGTCTGCTCAAACGTAATTTATTATTCGAATTTGACTTCATTAAGTATTAATTAATTTGCTCTAAGCTACAACATCAGGCATCATTAATCAAAGAAACATCATGTATAAGTTAACTTTGTCTTGTTTAAAGAGAATCAAATAAGTAAAAGTAAGTTCTTTTAAAGACTTACTCAAACAAAGTTGAAGCCATCGAATCAAAATGTCATCAAAAAAATAGCAAAACTGAAGCTGAAAGGACAAAAATCAATCTGCCAAAATAAATTATCTCAATGCCACTAAATATGTTGCCATCAACATTGATGGTCCAAAACCGAGCAATAATAAAACAAAATTGGTCATGGCAAAACTGTATATTTAGGCAATTGAAAGAGTAAAGCCGTCAATATCAACAACAATAAATATTTGAACTTTTGTTGCAATCGATCAAATGAATGTTGAACAAAAAATTGTAGAGGGCGTTGTTATCGAAGACAAAGATGGTACAAGTAAAATAAAATAAAATAAAATAAAATAAAATAAAATAAAATAAAATAAAATAAAATAAAATAAAATAAAATAAAATAAAATAAAATAAGAGAAAATAAAATAAAATAAAATAAAATAAAATAAAATAAAATAAAATAAAATAAAATAAAATAAAATAAAATAAAATAAAATAAAATAAAATAAAATAAAATAAAATAAAATAAAATAAAATAAAATAAAATAAAATAAAATAAAATAAAATAAAATAAAATAAAATAAAATAAAATAAAATAAAATAAAATAAAATAAAATAAAATAAAATAAAATAAAATAAAATAAAATAAAATAAAATAAAATAAAATAAAGTAAAATAGAATAAAATAAAATAAAATAAAATAAAATGAAATAAAATAAAGTAAAATAAAGTAAAATAGAATAAAATAAAATAAAATAAAATAAAATAAAATCATATATATAAAATAAAATAAAATAAAATAAAATAAAATAAAATAAAATAAAATAAAATAAAATAAAATAAAATAAAATAAAATAAAATAAAATAAAATAAAATAAAATAAAACAATAACAAAATAAAATAAAATAAAATAAAATAAAATAAAATAAAATAAAATAAAACAATAACAAAATAAAATAAAATAAAATAAAATAAAATAAAATAAAATAAAATAAAATAAAATAAAATAAAATAAAATAAAATAAAATAAAATAAAATAAAATAAAATAAAATAAAATAAAATAAAATAAAATAAAATAAAATAAAATAAAATAAAATAAAATAAAATAAAATGAAATAAAATAAAGTAAAATAAAGTAAAATAGAATAAAATAAAATAAAATAAAATAAAATCATATATATTATTTCTGCAAGGTCTTTTCGTGTTTGATCCTAATTTTCTGCTCTCTTTTCGAACCATTGTTCATAAGTAAGGTATCGTTTTAAAGGTGTGGATTACCTCTACATGCGAAACTATATATTAATTACATAAATAAACCATTGTGAATGTACAAAAAACTCAATTTGTACTGCAACGCCATTGTGAATCAGAGACTTTATCTACTGGGTTGTAGATGTCGCTGATGGTAGTGGTGAACATAGGATTTAATAAGTTATACTAATTTAAGGTGTTCGATAAAATAAATACGTAATCTGAATTAATAGTATACTCAATCAGCTTTTATTTTTTTCAATTGAATTTCATCCCCAAGCGCAGATACACTCCAGCCTTTACGTTAAGGTTCGAACTCAACTTGCGTGAGTGATGGGAGTAAACTCATAGTTTAATTGAGGTTTACCAAGCACAATTTTCCTGTATGCTACAACAACCACTGTCGAATTCTTGTGAAGTTCCATGTTAATAAACGTTATTACATATCCTTTAATACGACATTTTATGTATTTACTCGCGCATAAATAAGTTGAAGCTTATTATTACAAATGCGATACACGCCGATACAAAAAAAGAAAGCAAAATTAATTAATTTAATTAAGTTCAAATGAACAGAAATATGGAAAAGACATGTAGCGATGTCTACCACGTATAGATTATATGGTGATGGCCGTAAATAAATATAAAAATCAATGAGCAAAAGATATATCCGTAGATATCGCGTTCTTTTTGAGTTTTTCAATCACTGAAAAAAAATTAAAACTCAATATTTTATTTTTATTTTTAAGGAGCCATGAAAGATGCTTTATAAATGTATACGTTATGTGCGGATATAACTGTCTAACCGCCTATTATAAAGTGCTTAACATATGTATATTTATTTATAGCTGTTTGAACATCTTTATTTGTATCTGCAAATGTAATTTGATGGAAGCTTTTCAAAAAATTTCTTATAAAATATACGAATTGTCATTTTCTCTACTCGTCTGTCAACAGACAGAGAAACGATTAAATCGATCATAAATTTAAAACAACTTGCTATCAATCTTAATGTCATTAAATGATGTTTTACGGCTTTGAGCAAGTGTCAGTTTCCTGAAAAAAAAAGCAAACATACATACTTACATGCGTGCGTAGTTAAGGTGATATTGTAAAAGTGTTGATTTCACATTTAATAGGGCGACAAAAAAATGACGGCACATTCCACTTTGGGTGCTTTCCTTTATACAAAAAATTCTTCGTATGCAAATAAATGATTTTAGATATGTAAATTATGTTGACACTACTATGCATATCTATATAGTATTTTTGAAAATTTCTTTTGTTGCAGAGTGTTAATATAATATTTTCTTTTCTTTACAGTTTGTCCGCCATCGTTAAGGAGCAAACCACATCTTTTTACGGTGCGTATGCTTATTTTAATGAAAATCACAAGGATTTTAATACATAATTTTTTAAATATAAAAAAAATTTTTTAGAGCAGAAAAAAACTTTCGTTTCAGAAATGTTCAAAAATGAAATTTTATTGAAAAAGTTAAATTAAAATGTTTTCAAATTAAACTTTTTCGACAAGATCTTATGGTAGAAAATATCAAACACCAAGTAGAAAACAATTTCCAAAAATCAACAAAATTTTCTACAGCCCTGAGACTTGCTCTTTGTGAGAATAGAATTTAAGAGGCTATAAAACTCGAAAATCATTTCGAAATTCTTACCACAAATTACAAAATTTTCAGCACGTTTTTTTGAATCTTCCAAGAATTTTTGGAATTATTTTATAAACTTGTAAATACTAGTTCCAAAGATGGCTATGACAGGAAAATCGATATTTTTATATGAAATTATTTTATGAATTTGAGTTGAATAATTTTTGGAAACATATTCAAATAACCAGTTAGACCATTTCGAGTGACACACACTGCATGTAAAATGTTACTCATACGACATGGTGCCCCAAAATTTGCAAGCGTTAAAATATCGGCTGAAGAAATAATTTGAAGAAATTCACTAGCGCTTCGGAATGCTATAAACTTAAACAGAAAATGTTACAAAGGATTGCTGCCAAAAAAAAAAAAAAAAAAGAAATACAAAATAAGCAAAATTTCCTTGTCACTTCACTGCGTCGAAATATTTTAGCGCAAACACTCTGTTGAAAGTAGATCACAGCTCAGCGTTAAATACACATTCAAACTGCCATACAACTAGCTGATATATGTTTATGGGCGAATATTTTGGGCTTTACGTCAATGAATAACCACAATGAATTCTCTTGCCGCAGACATCCAATTAATTGGATAATTTAAGTGAAACCCGAAAGCTCGCTCATGAACGAAATATTGGCAATCATTTCTTTTAGCTCTGTACTTAAGTTACTTGCTTGCACAGTGAGGGTTTTTTAGGAAAAAGCTTGGTACTGCCCTATGGTTGTTAACTGTTTGCGTCATAGCTTCCTGTGTGCTGTAGTGGAGAGAATTGTTAAGGAACTATTGAACACAGTCCTCCTTGGGCACCACAAGTGTCTGGGTTTATGCGAGGAAGTTCTGCGTAAAAAGGTAGACTGACGAAGTTACAGCTCTTGGATCAATAGTAATTTGATGGGTTAAATTTGTAGACCTATTATCTGCACCACCGATTTGTTTACTGTGTAACGCTTTGCCTTTTTAAAGTTCCTGCTACCAGAAGTGCGAGTGATCAACTTTATGTGAGCACGTTCGCTCGACCTTTGTTACATCGCTCACTTCGCTGGAGAATTAATTAATTGTTCTTGGAATGAAAATGGCAACTGCAATGGATATGCAAGCCACAACACTGGCAAACAGATTTATGCATACACATCCATTTATATATTAGACTGCATGCAAAGGTAATGAATTTTAGCGTATGTGTAGCGCTGACACTTGTGTGAGGTGAAGCTTAAGCGCAGTACTAAGCTAAAGAAAAATTAAATTTGTGTAAATTTGCTATAATTTATGAACGAATCCTCTGCATAAGCCACGTGAAAGAAAGATTTGTAAATACCTTTCCTAAGATCTAACTGGTGAAGATGATACGTACAAAGGAAAAACTTACTTTTACAAAAAAATCCCTTGAAGCATCACGTGAATCGTGGTGGAAGCCAAACATAATAATAATAATAATAATAATAATAATAATAATAATAATAATAATAATAATAATAATAATAATAATAATAATAATAATAATAATAATAATAATAATAATAATAATAATAATAATAATAATAATAATAATAATAATAATAATAATAATAATAATAATAATAATAATAATAATAATAATAATAGTAGATAATAATAATAATAATAATAATAATAATGATAATAATAATAATAATAATAATAATAATAATAATAATAATAATAATAATAATAATAATAATAATAATAATAACAATAATAATAATAACAATAATAATAATAATAATAATAATAGTAATAATAACTAGCAGACCCGGCAGACGTTGTTCTGCCTGACCAGTGACTTCCCTAGAAATACATTTTCAAATATTTTTCTTTAACTTTTAACATTCCATTTATTGCAGTGCTTTAGGATATACAATGTTTGTGGCTTTAAAGTCTTTGGTATAAACAAATAAATTTTTTGGATGTCCAACTCAAAAAACGGATCTTTTGAACTCAATGGGTATGACAAAAACCATTATGCGCTGCTGAGCAGATGTATAGTTAGTACTTATTTAATTATATCCAATATCTACCTATAATACTCTGGATATGTATGAACGGCAATAACAAACAAAAAAAATTAAGTGCTTTGATTAAGATTTAAGAACGGTAAAATGTCACTAAAGCAAATACATTCAGGGATATAACGAATTGAAATATTACTTAGCTTGTGGTCTTGGAACTGTCCACTTTTCCAAAGAATTTACAAATGTAGCCTATGTACATATGTCGTACCCAACGAAGATTTTAACGTATTGGAAAAGTGTAAAACAGATCAACAGGTGCCACGCCCACATTTCCCAAATTATATAATTCTTGACCAAGGGACACACATATCCAAAAATCATTAGTTTAGACCAAAAATATTCAAAGATATAATGATTTAAATTTTATACAGCCTGGGGGCGTGGCACAACAATCTTCTGAACCAATCTGGAAATTTAGAGAAGATCGACCATAAACTTTGAACTTATTAAAGTACAAACAAAACACAAAACATGTGGGCGTGGCACCGCCCACTTTTCCAAAATTATATACATCTTGACTAAAGGATACACATATCCAAAAATCTTTAATTTAGACCCAATATGTTCAGAGTTATGAAGAATTTAAATTTTATATTGCCTGGGAGCACCGCCTACTTTTCCAAAAATTGATATAGCCTGAATCGTATACAACAATCTTCTGAACCAATCTTGAAAGTTTAAAAGAGATCGACCATAAACTTTGGACATTATTGAAGTACAAACAAAACACAAAAAATGTGGGCGTGGCACCGCCCACTTTTCCAAAACTACATAAATCTTGACCAAAGGACAAACATATCCAGAAATCATTAATTTAGACCAAATATGTTCAGAGCTATGAAGAATTTAAATTTTATATAGCCTGGGGGCGTGGCACCGCCTACTTTTCCAAAAATTTATATAGCCTAAATCGTACACAACAATCTTCTGAACCAATCTTGAAAGTTTAAAAGAGATCGACCATAAACTTTGGACATTATTGAAGTACAAACAAAACACAAAAAATGTGGGCGTGGCACCGCCCACTTTTCCAAAATTACATAAATCTTGACCAAAGGACACACATATCCAGAAATCATTAATTTAGACCAAATATGTTCAGAGCTATGAAGAATTTAAATTTTATATAGCCTGGGGGCGTGGCACCGCCTACTTTTCCAAAAATTGATATAGCCTAAATCGTACACAACAATTTTCTTAACCAATCTTGAAAGTTTAAAAGAGATCGACCATAAACTTTGGACATTATTGAAGTACAAACAAAACACAAAAAATGTGGGCGTGGCACCGCCCACTTTTCCAAAATTACATAAATCTTGACTAAAGGACACACATATCCAGAAATCATTAATTTAGACCAAATATGTTCAGAGCTATGAAGAATTTAAATTTTATATAGCCGGGGGGCGTGGCACCGCCTACTTTTCCAAAAATTGATATAGCCTAAATCGTACACAACAATCTTCTGAACCAATCTTGAAAGTTTAAAAGAGATCGACCATAAACTTTGGACATTATTGAAGTACAAACAAAACACAAAAAATGTGGGCGTGGCACCGCCCACTTTTCCAAAATTACATAAATCTTGACCAAAGGACACACATATCCAAAAATCATTAATTTAGACCAAATATGTTCAGAGTTATGAAGAGTTGTAGTTTTATATAGCCTGGGGGCGTGGCACCGCCCACTTTTCCAAAAATTAATATAGCCTATGCTTTAACCCATGATCCCAAGAATATACTGTGAAAATTTCATAAAAATCGGTTGAGTACTTTGGACGCCCATAAGGGACACACAGACACACAGACACACAGACACACAGACACGCAGACACACAGACACACAGACACACAGACACACAGACACACATTCATTTTTATTTATAAGATTATAAGATAATAATAGATAAGAATAACAATAATAATAATAATAATAATAATAATAATAATAATAATATTAATAGATAAAATAGATAATAATAGATAATAATAACAATAATAATAATAATAATAATAATAATAATAGATAATAATAATAATAATCAGAATGTATCTTCGAGAAGTAGAAGCTCGAAAAGCGGTTTACTACCCTGTGGTACTCTGTGCTTGTTTAGAGAAGTCCTGGTGGTTCATAAGTTTCACTGACTGGAAGAAATATCCCCTTGATATTTCTTAACATTTCCCGGTGGGGTATAATGGCAGTGTTCAATACAACACCCCTTTGATAGCTTCTCTTCCAGTATTTAATTGTGATAACTATCTTCTATAAAATCTTGCCCTTAGGGTGCATAGATAAGTGTAAGCAATAGCCGTAAGAAAGCTGAGTCCTCCACAACCCAAATTATTTATCATCAAAATCGATATCATATCCGTTCACGGCGAAGAGATTTTGATATTCGCCCTTGGTACTGTGGTAGGGATTATACAATTTGTCTAGAACTGTTATCTCCAATAATCGAGGGCCATTTCAATTGCTTTAGAATCTTTCTACTATTTCGAGTAGCCACAATGGTGATAGATAGTACCCTCGTCAACTTGAATTTATAGCAAGTTTCGGATGGAAAATTAAACATCCAACTTCGTACTTCTTTCGAAGCCAGCGCCTTTATCGGTGCAGAATAGAATCACGTTATTGAAACATGCGCGGAGAGCCGACACTGAGTAACAACATCGAGGCTGATGAGATTGCCAGAATACTGGTACTTCATACCGTTAACTAACTTCAACAAAACTAAAACGCACACTAGCATGGCAAGCTAACACACCTCATATTTTGTCGCTACAACAACAAGAACAAAAAATATGCTAGTGTTAACCTTTTGTTTCCTTTTTTTTTACTTTTTCATGACAATTCTTAACACTTTTGCCTCGTCAGCGATGCATTGCTCCCGTGTATTATTACCCAAATGCAAACAACAGCCTGGGTTCTGAAACATTTTTAGAAATGCAAAGTGGACAAACATAAATACATATACATACATACATACGTGTTTAGGTGTGCATGTATGTGTGTGTCTATGCTCACACTTGTTGTACTTGCTACATTTCTAATTTGTTATTGTGTGGCGTGAGTTTCTTTTTTTTGCTCTGCTTGTTTCTTATTTGTATGTTGCCTGCTTTACCGTGACTACCCGAAGCAGACATGAATACACAGCAAAAAATAATGTAGGCAGTTATAAAGAAGTATGCAGATGCCATGCGGTTTCACTGGCCGTTACAGTGGCGAATCCAGAATTTTTTTTTTTCGGAACGAAATATCTTATAGAATAATATTTTAAAATTTTTTTTAACCGAAAACTTACTGTGGAACAATTTTTGCCGGGGGTTTTGCAACGGTTTTAAAAAACCATTTAATTATGGTTAAATTTAAAAAAAATATCAAAATGTGCCCTTCAAGTGTTTTTGGAAGCGAGGATGTTGGAATTTGAATAATCTAACTCGGTCCAGTATAAAGGTAATTATATGTAGAACTTTAATATAAAAGAACAAAAATTTTAAATTTAAGAAAAAAAAAAATGATTTGTTAAAAAATGGAAGATAAGCATTCCTTTGTATTAACAAAATCCAACAAATAATATCACAATTTTTGAGACATTTTTTTTTAAATTTTCAGTGATCTATTTCAAGTTATTTATTAGCAATATTCGATCCATTTGAAATGCTTCAATAAGGCCACACCTAACATTTTCAATTTGCCCCCTCAACAAGATAAGTTATGAGCAATATTCTACAAAACTGCGCACTTTAAAAATTTGTTCACTCATATTATAAGCCATTTGTTCAAATTAAATAAGCTGTATGTAAGGTGTACATTATTTATGTGGTTTCGACAATATTTAGTTTTTGGTGGCTTACACTTTTTTGCCGCTATATATTTGTAATGGTGTTGGTGCGGTTGATGTGTAAAAGTGTAAAACTGACACGTCCCCGCATAGTTTTACTATAAAAATCGTTGGTGGATTTGCACTCTGTGTGGATGAATTCGTAACAATCCTCGCTACTGTGTACAGCATTTTTTAACTGCAAACGGAAAGAAAAAAAATTTAAAAAGAATGCTGTCGCTCCACACTAATTAAAAAATATTTAAATTTTTTTCCACACTGTGAACTATGGAAACATTCACATAATCCAGAATAATAGTTATTTATGTTAGAGAAGTGAAAGAATAATTAGGTCATTTGTCTTATCTGGACTCTACCCTAATTATTCTTAAACTCTCTTTCAATTCGATAATTCCGGGTGTTCTTAAAAGTGCCGATTATCATCCCACGTTACTTCGGATCAAAAGCTCTTTAACTTTGAGCTTAATTGCCTCACGGTTGCATTACAACAAAATTTAAAAAATCCATTCGCAAAAGCTTACAACAACAGCAAGCGCAAACAAGTACTTCAATCAATCGACACAAAAATGTTAAATTGTCTGACTGACCGTAAAAGAGTAGTAAATTAACCAGCCTTCAAACCGCAATTGCCAGCCAACAAATCATTTAAATCGTAAGAAGTTCATTTTATGAATGACCTGGCATCATATTGACATTGTCAACGTCAAACACAAATCACTACAAATTGGCAAATCAACTAACTCATTCCCGATGGTGAAGCGCGCCGCTGCCTCATAAGCTTTACGCGGCCTGCAATTTTTCATTATGCAAGCTACTTTTCCCTTTCACTTCGCCTCAAGCCTCTTAGGCACTCGCTTGATATTAATGAAGCAGATTTTATGTTTAAATGGTTTAGTGCACAGCTTGTAATAGCGTGATACCATCTAAGTTTTCGAAATCAAAGCACTGTTAAATTTGTTGAGAAATGAGTGAAGCCTTAGGTTGTTTGACTTTGTGAGCCATCAAATTGAGTGATGTAAATGATTAAAGTAGCAATGACAGAAATTTTAAGTTTGACCGAAATACTAAAATAGTCATTATAAGAAGTAAGTAAGTATAAAGTTCTAGGTCACTGGAAAAAACAATAAGAATTACAACTCTTACTTACGTGTGTCTGCAACACACCTAAAACATTCTTCTGAAATACGTAATGGCATATTTCGTTTCGAACAACATATTTTAACCCTACAAAAGCACCCTGAGTGGCCAGACTTACATGGGTAGAATTCTCGGAACCTTACCTTGCTTATGAGATTCCTGTTTTTATGCCTATACACATGTTCACCCCATAAAAGCTTTATATGGGCTTTCCACGAAACTTTAATTTATTTTGAATTGATATATTTTATAAACATGAACTTTTACTAAAGCTCTCCATATGTTACTCCATTAAAGCTTTATCCGAGCTTTTCAACTTAATAAACTTTAACTTTTACTAAAGATCTTTAAATGGAATAGAGTTCTATTTTGAACTCATGTGGAAGCTGAGCAGCTATCTCAACCAATATAAAATATTGAATGGATGAAAACGTTGATGCTGGAAAATATATTTTTTTCCTACGAAAAAGAGCTTTCACGACAAACTAAACTAAACGTTTAACACTTTAAATGCTTATAAAGTTTTATGCGAGCTTTTCGGAAAGCTGAAAAATTTGATTTGAAAGATCTTAAAGTGAAAAATATTTATATTTCAACCTCATGCAGCGATTTCAATAGGTTGTCTGAGAACTTTAAGCTCTCTCTGGTAGGTAAGCCTTTAAAAAATTGTTGTTGTTAAGAAACATACATTTTTGTTATTTTTTATAACGAAATAAAGCTTTTATGAAACCTGATAAATATCTCAATTTATAACAAATAAAAATGCTTATAAAGCTTTATCTGAGCTTTTCGGCAAAATTGAAGATTCTAGTACACATTCCAAAACATGAAGCTGGGCCTTTGGTGTGGTATTCTTGCAACACTATCACCACAGTGGAAGAGAAAAAGCAAATTCAAAAGCATATCGAATACCACCAAAATTCGTTTATCTTTTCTCTAGTTTAAATCGAAAATTCAAACAATATTCGTCGGACAGAATCCCACTTACTGCCTTGAAATCAATTTCTTTTAGTCAGTGCAGCCAATTAATAGCAATAAACGTCAGCGCTTTTACAAAATTTCGCAATATTCCGCGAATCAAAAATTCCATCTAAAAAATTTAATAAATATTGGAGAATGTTTTGTAAGAAAATTGAAAACGATGCTTTCTCCTGTTAGTATAAGCAATGCACTTGCCCTGTAGGAAAAATTAACAGTTCAGAGGGAACAATTTTGTAGCCATCAAAAAGTATTGTAGAAAGTATATGCACTTAAGAGGAGATCATTAGTGCCTTTAAGGAAATCAGGAAAACAATTTTAAGCGTGGAATATTGCGATTGAAATTAAAAGCTTTTCTATACCTCAGCGCCCAACATTAACCAACACTGCCCACGCTTCTACAGCTGACCGTAACTGTGCACAGCATTTAAGTTGATCAATCATCAGAGCAAATAGCACCACTGACTTCAAATTCTTTAGTAAATATTTCAAGCAAGTTGCAATCAAACAAACATATCTACACCTACACAAACATCGTGCGTATGGGTTGAATTTGACGGAGTGCAGGCCTGGCATCCAGCTTTGTATGTAGGAGTATGAGACTACTTTTAAATGCACGGCAGCAACTCGTTCATCAATTTGAAGCAGGATTTCATCATTCCACTTAATTTCTGAGTGCAAATGGAAGATTAGGAGAGAGCAGACGTTTCGTCGACGTTTGTTCTACTTCACAGGGATTAACAAAAGTTCGTTGGTACTGGAACACTTTTTAACTAAATTTATAAAACTACTGAAGTTAGGTGAAAGCTTTGAGTTGAATATTGAAACTTCAAGGAGGCGTTTCCTCATTCAAATGAGAGTTTTAAGAAGTTTATGTAGTGTACTGATCCGGTCTTGTTGGTTTTGTCAAATAATTTATGTACGATATGCTGCAATCTTCTATACTTCCATGTCACTTCTGCGAAAAGAAGAAAAAAATTCTGCATATTTGGATCCAAAAAATAATTTTTTTAAATATACCAAATACCTGAATATTTTTAAAATGTTCTAAAACTGCAAATTCAAAACGTTGCTGCGTAGTATTCAAAAAGTTCTAGAGTGCCTGAAAAGAAGTAAAAAATGTATGAAAAATTATTTAAATATGCAGCAAAATTCTAAATCCAAAAATAACTGAGCATTTTAAAAATTTCCAAAAATTGGAACTTTAAAACCGAAAAAGGTTTTTGAACATTTAAGAAATTTTCAGTTTTTGGGTCAATTTGCAAAACTTTCAATTTTGCAGAACTTTTTTTGTGTGCAAGTAAATCATCATCATCATTTATTGGTTCTGGGTTAATAAATTGGGTGTTAACCCTTCTCATAATATAACCCACACCAATTGGAAAAACGAAGAGTGAGCAAGTCATCCTGCACTTGGTTTTTTCAACTCAGCCAAGTCTCCTTCCTTTCTCTGCCGCAGAATCTGCTGTCAAGAGGAAAACCTTCTGTGATAGAGCTTTTTTGACCATTCTCATAAAATGACCGAGCCTTAGGGGTTTGCGGACTTTAATCCACTGTGGTATGTGGTATACCTCGTACAGCTAATATTTATGAAAATATGAAAGACGCAAAAAAATTTTAAAAATCTAAAAAAAATTGTATGAGACTAGCATTAAAAAGGCTGAACAGCTGACCACTCCACAACGATATTGAACCTTTTTCTTGAAATTTGATAAACCTCATGGCATTTTTTGAAATTTTCCAAGAATTTTTGTAATTTTTCTAAAGCTTGGAAACATTGATTCAAAAAAGATTTATATGAAAAAAGCTATTTCGTTATTAAATTAAAAAACCAATTTTAGCTGAGGAATCTTTCTAAAGGTTTCATTTTATGTAGCACTCACTGTATGTATTTCACGCACTTTTCACTTCCCATTCACCATAAACTATCATCAACTTCTTACGCGCAATTTTTCTAGTAAACGCTGGCATTTACGCTTTTTGTTTTATAAAGGATTTCGATGTTTGAAATCTTTTGCAACTTCATTAATCATTTAAATCGGTTTTTAGAAATCGATTGCTTGTGCAATCTTCCTCAAGCCACTGCACATTGCTCATCGTCGTTCGTGTAGAAAACGAAGTGCAATAAATCTGAAAAAATGCAAGCATTCACACATTCTATGTTGTTTGTAGTTGCGTATATAAATATGTATATATGTATGTATGCGTATGTATATGTAATCGTTTTAGCAAATCGGAATTCATATTTTACGTGTCATATATTATTTATAGCGCCGTCTGAGCTGAAACAATAACAGGGGTCATTGCGTTCAAAGCCGCCAGCCGCGTCATTTGTCATTCTATTTTATTGTTGTAAGATAGGTTTGTTTGTTTTGGTTTTATTTTTTCTCTTGTTTTGTTGTAATTCACAGTAAATTTTAGCGATATAAAATTATTTACGATTTCCTTTAATGAAGAAATTCTCATTTTTCGTCATAAAATTTATGTTTATCCTTTGGCATCCGACAAAATGATTATACGGCATTTTGTTTGCGTTCATTATATAAGAAATTGTTTTGGTAAGAAAAGACTCGATGTATATGTAATAGTGTTGGTGGTGTCTGTTGACTAGCAAATAACAGTAATTTACATTGTCAATTGTACGCCTACTCATGCGCCATTAATTTTGTCATACATAATAGCGGTTCATTGGCCACCTTTTAGAGATTGTAAGGAGCATACTTTTTTTTGGAGGGAATGGGAAGTACTGAAAACCGTGGTTAACTGGGTAGTTTGACCTCACAATTGTGGGCTCGGATCTTACTATCGACTGGATACTGTACAAGCTGAAATCACTTTGTCTCTTTCGAAAAACTTTGCGTAGCAAGACCCAGCAGGCCCAAAGTCCTGCTGACTTTTTTTATGTATAATTTCATATCTATCAATGGTATAAAAAACGAATAAGCTAGTTAAGTTATGAAGGAAACATCTTGTTTTAAACTGAAAGTTGTCGGCTATATCCATTATCGTCAACAAAACAACAACCGAAACGAGTTTAAGTGAATGCGCTTAATTCAGCATGAGTATATAATCGACGCATATCCAGACAACTTCCTGATCGTCTACGAAATATTCTATTGTTAGAGAAAACAATCGTCACTTCCTTTAAATAATATTCTCCACTCATTTCTCCTACTCTTTTCTGCGAACAAATCATTGCTTAGTCATTGTGTTTGCCAACTTTACTATTCATTTAAATGAATTCGCAAAAAATAAAATAAAATAAAATATCATTAAAAGCACTCACAATCCAACAGAATACAAAACAACAAAACAATTTAAAGGAAATGAAAAATGGTTTACAATTAAATGCATCAACCATTTTACAATGCTCTGTACATCACCTACTTCTCCCTTTATCTAGTTGGAGTCCGCGAAATAGGCTGTTGGTTTGTTGGGCGCATTCGTACTACTTTTTTGATTGGTATTTACAATCGTTTTCGTTTATCCTCCACTATTGCTATCTCTTTCGGTAACATTAAATTTATGCAGTGACTGTTGTTGAATTGCCTTTGTTCATTATATATTTGAATCCGTTTTTGCTTTATAGTTCTTTAGTTAACAACTTTTGTAAATTTGCTAGCCGCAAAATAAACAATTTACAACAGCTAAAATAACTGCGAATTGTTAACGTGAAAATATTAGTACTTGAGTACAGACGATTGGAGGAGAGCTAAACAAAATTCTGAAATCGCACACGATAGGTACAACTAAGGCCAAACACTACTGTACTTTGTAGGTCTCTGCATAACATAACATAAAATAACATAATATAACATAACATAACATAACATAACACAACATAACATAACATAACATAACATAACATAGCATAACATAGCATAACATAACATAACATAACATAATATAACATAACATAACCTAACATAATATGGAATCACATAACATAACATGACATATCATAACATAACATAACATAACATAATATAACATAACATAACATAACATAACACAACATAACATACTAACTTAACATAATATAACATAACATAACATAACATAACACAACATAACATAACATAACATAACCTAACATAATATGGAATCACATAACATAACATGACATATCATAACATAACATAACATAACATAACATAACATAACATAATATAACACAACATAACACAACATAACACAACATAACATAACATAGCATAACATAACATAACTTAACATAACATAACATAATATAACATAACATAACATAACATAACATAACAAAACATAACATAACATAACATACGGTTATATAACATAACTTAACATAACATTAAACCCAGTTTTTTTTTAATTTTAGCTTTTCAAATATTCTGGGTAAAATACAATGTATTAAACAGGACAATAAAAATTACTTTAACATATACAAATCTCAAATAGAGGTGCCAATTTTGTTGAGAAAACCCTCCATTGTGGTAAGGAACTGCGTATGCCAATACATTCCATTCATATTTATGTACATACATACATAAATAATGCATTCCCTACTTACGTCACTCCTCTGACTCACATTTCACTTACTAGTTAGTTCCTAGTAGCGACACGACTGGTTTAACTACCCCATCTCGCTTTTTAGTCAATAAGGAAATACAACAAAGACTTGCTACTTTGTTGCTATATCATTACATATCCACTTTTGTGGCTGTATTGTTGAGTAATAACTGTGGCTGTGTGTGTGGCTCTTCAGTGCGAGTCGCGCTTTTTCTTTGTGTCGCCAACTCTTAAATAATAAATTTGCATTTCCGTTTGTGCATCTTTGGCAAGGGCTACCAGTGCCGTGTAGTTGGCTAGTTGCTTGTCTGCTTCTTGGTATTAGTCCATTTGACAGAAATTTCATTATGTTTCGCCGATGCTAGAGGACAAAGGAAGGCAACATTTTTAATTAGCAATGCTCTGCCATGATGCAAGTGGTAAAACGCAACAGAGACCAAAGAGTGAAGTGAGTAACAAAGCTGTTAGGGCTTTGAGGGTATATGTAAGTAAATGAATGGAAATAAGAAAAACACAATTCCAAATACGCTTACAAATTTAATAGCATTTCACTACTGCAACTATTTGAATAGAGAGTATTCCAAAGCTTAAAGTGCCTGAAAGTGTTGAAATCAAGTAATACTTGCAATGTCTGTTATTTCTGATGAGCTCTTGAATTGAAAATGTTTTTTTAATATCCACTCCACATGCTGAGCTAATGGTTAAATATAAAATTTATCTTTAAATTTTTGTAATTAAATACTTACATACATACTACCAAGCAAAGTAAATAATATTATGAAAAGTCTTGCAAAATAGTAACTAAGCTTTTATAGCTCAGACTTCTCGCGAGAAAATGTTATTTTATTCCATTTTATTATATTTTATTTCATTTTATTTTATTTTATTATATTTTATTTTATTTTATTTTATTTTATTTTATTTTATTTTATTTTATTTTATTTTATTTTATTTTATTTTATTTTATTTTATTTTATTTTATTTTATTTTATTTTATTTTATTTTATTTTATTTTATTTTATATTATTTTATTTTATTTCATTTTATTTTATTTTATTTCATTTTATTTTATTTTATTTTATTTCATTTCATTTTATTATACCTAGTAGTGCTTCGCACACAAGGTATATTAACTTCATTCGCCTAACGGTAGTATGTAACGGCATAAACGAATCGAGATAGATATTGACTTATGTATATCAAAATGTTCAGGAGGAAAAGAGAAATTGATTGAGCCATGTCCGTCCGTCCGTCCGTCCGTCCGTCCGTCCGTCCGTCTGTAAACACGATAACTTGAGTAAATCTTGAGATATCTCAATGAAACTTGGTATGCAGGTTCCTTTTTACTTATCTCTGAACGCTATTGAAAATAGGCAAAATCGGTTAAAAGCCACGCCCACTTTCTATATATATAATATTTTCGAAAATACAAAAAGAGTGATTATTCAGTACATAATACACCTATAAGGATAAAATTTGGTGTGTACCTTAGCGTTAAGGCAAAAAATAAATTTCTGAAGAAATTTTTAAAAAAGGGCGTGGCACCGCCCACTTTTGATTAAGTCAAATTTGGAAATATTATTAATCATAAATCAAACACCGCTCAAGATAGCAAAATAAAATTCAGCACACATATTTCTATTAATACAGGCAATATTTCGAAAAAAAATTAGCGAAATCGGATTAGGTCCACGCCCAATTTTATACGAAAGATTTCGAAAAGGATCATGGATATATTGAATATGCTATAACTTTGCTTAAACTGGCTGTATATCATTTCTATTTCACCTCTAAAGTGTTCGTGGGCAAAGAAAGTCGAAAGCACAAAATTTTTGGGAAATGGGCGTGGCCCCGCCCCTTTATGGGGGATTATTCCACAAAACTTTCCATGCCATAACTCCGGTAAAAATTGACTTATTGAAACGATATTTAGAGAAAGTGTTCAACATATAAAGCTAACTCTTTGCTGAAAAAATAAACAAAATCGGAGAACGGACACGCCCACTTTTTGAACATAGTTCTAAAAAATTTCTTCGTAAAATTAAAATCGCGATATTTCCATAATTGTATAAGTTATATAAATAAGATTTTACACACGTAATAGCCTTTTTAAACAAAACTATACTGTAAAAAAATTTTGTGGATTTTGGTGAAGTAGGCGTGGCGCCGCCCACTTTTTAGCATAAAAGCTCTGCTATTTTCAAAAGCGATTGCTTGGAATTTCAAGAATGTATTTCAATGAAATTTAGTGAGACACTTCCCAATAGTATGCAGTATACTCCTGCCAAAAATTACGCAAATCGAATAACAAACAAGGAAGATTTACGGGCAAGTAGTTAACACCCTACTGCCTTTTTTTTTATTAATTTTTTTTATTTTCATACCTTTCATGAACATGAGGAAAGCTATTTATATTTTCTTATTTAGTGATAATTGAATTTACCACTCACAAAAGAAGTGTTTTTAATCGAAAACAATCAGTTGGCTTTATAACAACTTTTCCGTTATTAAAATAGACCTGAGTAAATTGGGATACCAAAACAGATCACTACTAGGTATTTAATGTTCGGTTACACCCGAACTTAGACTTCCTTACTAGTTTTATTTTATTTTATTTTATTTTATTTTACTTTATTTTATTTTATTTTATTTTATTTTATTTTATTTTATTTTATTTTGTTTTATTTTATTTTATTTTATTTTATTTTATTTTATTTTATTTTATTTTATTTTATTTTATTTTATTTTATTTTATTTTATTTTATTTTATTTTATTTTATTTTATTTTATTTTATTTTATTTTATTTTATTTTATTTTATTTTATTTTATTTTATTTTATTTTATTTTATTTTATTTTATTTTATTTTATTTTATTTTATTTTATTTCATTTTATTTTATTTTATTTTATTTTATTTTATTTTATTTTATTTTATTTTATTTTATTTTATTTTATTTTATTTTATTTTATTTTATTTTATTTTATTTTATTTTATTTTATTTTATTTTATTTTATTTTATTTTATTTTATTTTATTTTATTTTATTTTATTTTATTTTATTTTATTTTATTTTATTTTATTTTATTTTATTTTATTTTATTTTATTTTATTTTATTTTATTTTATTTTATTTCATTTCATTTTATTTTATTTTATTTTATTTTATTTTATTTTATTTTATTTTATTTTATTTTATTTTATTTTATTTTATTTTATTTTATTTTATTTTATTTTATTTTATTTTATTTTATTTTATTTTATTTTATTTTATTTTATTTTAGTTTATTTTATTTTATTTTATTTTATTTTATTTGATTTGGCTTTGCTGATGACTCATGGAAACATCTGACAACCGCACACTTCCAAATGCGTAATCCTTAAAATTTACGCTTGTGCTTATGTATAAAAGTTGTCCCTTTTACCTATGTTAAGGAAAGGGTAACAATATTGTAAAAAAAAAAATAAAAATTAAAAGATATTCAAAAGTTACTTTTAGTTGAAGAAAATGAGCCAAAGTGGAAAAGTTTTTTACGGTAGTATGTAATTTCCCCAAAGTAGACTATATGCGAGTACAAATTTTTCATTGTTACGCCAGCTATGGCAACAACAATTTGCCCTGATAGAAATAATACAATAAAAATCTTGAACTACAATGGCTGACAAGTCGTAAAGTGTTACCAACGTTTGGATAATGAGTTATTGCTAAATTTTGTGAAAGTAAGTTTTACGAAGAAAAGTAAGAAGACTCAAGTTTCAGCATTTTAAACTTACGTTCATACATAAATACCCATGACTAAATTTGTTATGTAAGACGAAACTCATACCTGACGGTAGGGACATGCAGGCGCTGCAATTGAGATGATGAACAAAAGAGAGGTGTTGAACAAAAGTTGTCTGATGATCGTACAACAATGCTTGGCATGTACTTAGTGTTATGCTTAGTTTGTTCTTTGTTTGAATTTACTTTCATTATACTTAATGCTTCGTTAATTTCTTCCTAGTGCTTGAGCACTACTTTGAGTTGCTACTCTGTTTGATTGTGTAATTTTTCTTCACCATTGAGTTTTTTATCAGCGCAACAAACCGGGAACACAAAATGGTTCGGTTTGGTTCGAAATTAAATTGGTGCCAACAACATCGGATTCCGGTTAAGAGATAAACATTAGTCGGTGCTTTAAGTATTAAATATTTTCTGAGTGGTTTGAAGCATTGAAACTGTTTCCACTCGTACTATTTCAAAGCAGTAAGAAGGTCGGAATTTTGATAAAAAATTTAGCCTATGCGGTATCTTGGAACAAAAGCTTCAAACGGCTTTCGGCAAGGGGTCTCAGTTGAGCTCAGTAATAGTCATT
The DNA here is from genome assembly GCA_951509765.1 of Sphenella marginata. Taxonomy (NCBI): domain Eukaryota; kingdom Metazoa; phylum Arthropoda; class Insecta; order Diptera; family Tephritidae; genus Sphenella; species Sphenella marginata. The sequence goes on along the minus strand of OX608080.1, from coordinate 20,397,639 downwards.
GTTGTTGTGGCTTTACCGAAAAGGGTGTGTTTAGTTTGGCAACCCTTTATCTCTACTTGCTCATTTTGGTTCTTAGCGAGAGAGAGAGAGAGAGATAATACGCTCTATTTATATTTTTACTTCAGACACTGAAGATGACTACCCGTTCGGAAATGTTTTTCATAGTGCTACAACTCTGCCTCTGCTTTCATTTACGAGAAACCTCGTTGAATTCACAAATGTTCCTCAATGAATGTGTGGTATTCTGCTCATTTGACTTTGTAAAATTTCAACTTTAACAATATAGAAAATTTTAGCTATTCATATTGCTACAAGTGACAATCAATGCTTTTATGCATGTATTAGCTATTGTATGAGTGTTAGTATTAAAGGTACATACATATATAATTTCCATGATAACTACGAAATCTCGCTTAATGATGCGCAGCTCAAAGCACTCAAACTTCTAAGTTTCCGCAAGTTGTGTCAAATATTTTAGCTTAGACAAAAGAGAAAAGTTTGAGTGGTGAAAAAGTTTCTGAAATGAGTGATTAACTTCAAGTATGAATGCGTTTGCCTTCTTGAATCTGTGCGTAGATTTTCTCATTTTCGACATGTTAGCAAATACTTTGCTTAGAGTGAATCGGTGACATTCTTTAGTTCAAGTTGCTTTCAAGTAATAACAAGGTGGCCACAGAAATATTTTTGAAACAAATTTCTTTATGAAAATTTTTAAAATGAAAAATGGTAAGTTGGATATAGTTCGCTGCCTAGGTGATGAATAATTTGAAAAACCTGTTAAATATGCTTTGTAGGTATCGAAAATCTCGGAATTTTTCCCATAAAATCACAGTATTTTTGGGAATGTATAAAAATAAGACAGTCATGAATATTGAGCAATAGTTGAAGCTAATTGGTAATGCCAAGTCATGCACCAAATGTCCGTTTCATTTCAGTCAAGGACGCTCCCTTTCTTTTTCTGAAGAATTTTGGGATCGATAGCTTCTTCGACCTATGCGCAAAACGTGACTCATATAGCGGAACCTTTGGCCAGTAGTACGCTACGTTATGTTAAAATCTGCGCAAAAGCTCACACAATCCATTACAAATTTGTTTGTGTTGCCTTGGTCTAAAAATGACATGCTTAAATTTTTGACAAAACCAGACTTAGTAATTCACAAAAAAATGCCGAACACAAGTTTAGGTTCTATTATTTTGAAAAAATTTTGCTTTTAGATACGTTGCTCGAATAACTAATGAAGCAGAAATCAGTGTATGTATCATTCACTTTAATACCTTCGCATTTCTCTGGTTTTATGTTTTCTTATAGATAAGTGGATATGTGTGTATGTGTGTACATATGTACATTCATTTCATGTTAACGCAAGTATCGCTATCCAATTGTCAGCCTTTTTGGGAATTCATTTGTAATCAGGGCTTTGTTCTCTTCGCAACAGTTGGTATCCAGTCACAGCTGTTGCATAAACAGTACCTTGTCTGCTTGATGGCATTTAAACGTATTTCTTTATCCGGCTATGTCAAGGGTTCAAAAGGATTTATTGTGAACCAGCTGTTGTATTCAAGTGTATTAAGGATGGAAGTTCTTGCGGTGTAGGCAGTTTCGGTATTAGTCCAATTTCTTTTCTTACCAAAGAGCAAAGTAGTTTGGTTTGGAAAATATCTAACTTTAAAATTGAAAAAAATTACCAAAAATTTATATAAAAATGAAATTGGCAAAATGAAAAAAAAAAAAATTTTCTATTTTTAAATACCCTTCAAGCAAATTTTTTTAATATTTAATTTCAAAATAAAATCGACAGTTCAAATATTAAACAAGCAAAGGGATTTTCAAAATATTTTTTATTTAAAAAAAAAAATTAGATAAAAATTAATAAAAATTTTAGAAATTGTGTTTTTATATTTTTTAATAGAGTTTTAATACTCTTTAAATTTGTCATTCTAAGAAAAAGCCAATATTTAACAAGCACAAATAAAAAAAGTTTTAAATTTAAATAATTATAAAAACTAGAACAGAAGTTTTATTTTCAATTTTTTAATAAATTTTTGAAACACTTTAAATATGCAAATTCAAAATAAAGATGAATATATAACAAGCAAATGGATTTTTGAAATATTTTTTTTAATTAAAAAATTGAAATAAAAAAAAATTATAAAAATTAGAAACAAATTTATTTTATTTTTTTATAAATTTTTGAGATTCTTTAATATGTAAGTTCAAAATAAAAGCGAATATTTAAAAATAAAATATATTTTAAAATTGTTTAAATAAAAATTAGAGAAATATTTCTTTTTTTATTAAAAATTGATGAAAAAGTTTTTTTAATTTTTGAAACAAATATGTTAATTCAAAATAAAAACTAATGTTTAACAAGCAAATGGATACTTAAAATATTTTTTTTATTTAAAAAAATAGAAATGAAAAAAAAAAAAAATAATAATAAAATTTAGAAACAAATTTTTTTATACAATTTTGAGATTCTTTAAATGTGTGATTTCAAAATAAAAAGAAATATTTTAAAAAAATCTAAAATTTTTTTAAATAAAGATTTTAAATTAAAATAATAAAAACTAGAAAAAAAGTTTTTTTTTTATTTTTTTAATTAATTTTTGAAACTCTTTAAATATATTAATTCAAAAAAAAGCACAAATTTAACAAGCAAATGATATTTTAAAATATTTTTTTATTAAAAAAAAAATAAAAATTAGAACATTTTTTTTTTTTTTTAATAAATTTTTGGAACACTCTAAATAAAAATTAAAGCGAATATTTAACAAGAAACTGGATTTAAAAAAAAAATAAAAAATGTTGAATACAAATTTGAGAAAACCTTTTTTTTCTTTGATTTTTTTTTACAAATTTTTGAGACTTTAAATATTTAGTTTCAAAAAACAATCTTACAATTAACAAGCAAATGACTTTTTAAAATATTTTTTCTATTAAAAAAATAACAAAAATTTAAAAAAAAAGCTTTTGAAATTATTTGATATGTTTTGAAATTTTCTTATTATGTAGTGTTAAAATATTTCACAATTTTATTTTACAATTCAAATCAACTAGAAACAGTAAGATATAATTAAAAAAAAAAAAACCACGAAGACCCATAAAAGCCGTTATTTTCTGGTCCTACAAAACGAGCTAGCGGTATTAGCATCCCTAATATGAATTCAGTATGTATATGCGAGTATGTACTACTACTGTGAAAACTTTTAAGATGCTACGTAATTAAATTGATAGCGTGGGCAAGGTAGAAAAAAAACTTAAATTGACTGTAAGCTTGGAAAGAGATCTTTAGGTGGGCGGTGCTTGTGGTGTATGTGGGGTAAAGAGAAAGACAATGTTAACTTAAAATTTAAGTATTCCCATGAACGAATTTTCTCACCACACAGTGCCGAAAGGTATTTACATTTTTATTTTTGTTTTCTTCTTAAGGTGGGTGCACTAAAAATATAAGTCGAGGCAAGCTTCGACAGAGCTTTGCCCTCTAATCCTTTATATATTTTGTTGAACAACCACGAAAGATTTGCAGACACCTCAAGCGATATTAGCTGAAATTTTAAAATAGTTACTTGCATGATAGCTAACCCTTGCATGAAAAAACTTAATCAGCGAGTATCCTTCCAAAATGCATACTTCCTTCTTACCCTCATTGGACCTATAAAAATAAGTTTTGCAGATATCGTTAATACTCTCTGTTTGGGGCAATTTTAAAAATTCCACCATCCTTACTACTATTCCTCCCCTTGCCCTCTCATACTACAAATTCACTTCAATTCGGATTTAGTTTAAGTTTTATTGCGTGTTGTGAACTTGTCGCTTTGCTTAGCAGCATCCACTTCACTCTCTGTGAAATGTTTTGTAGCTTGAGCTGTTGCATAGCACTCGCTTCAGCGTTACAACCTGTCGCAGCACCGAAACGTGTCGTAAGTAGAACTACATGCAGCGGCGAAATGCAAGTAAATCGAGCAATGTGTCATGCGTTTTCATGCCCAGCTTTTCACTTTCACATAAACGACGAAAAATACAACAGAATTCGAGTTAAGAACTCTTAAAAGCTGACAATGCGACCGGCTTAGAATGAGACAAGATGATGCAATTTATTTTCTTCAAATACATTTCATGTTTAGATAGAGTTTCGAAAGATATTTAGTGTTGTGACAGATAAAGAAATAATATTGTGGGAGAATGAATAAAATGGGGTTTGCGAGACATGATTCAAGTAGTGAATTTAATCAAGCAACCATGCTCAGTTTCTTGAAACAATTTATAAAATATTTAATTCGGGGTCAAGCACCCCCACAACTCTGGCTATCTACTTTCTTTTTATATTGTCTAAGCTTTAGAGAAGGCGAGTTGTTTTTAAGTTATTTTTTTTTTTTTTTTTATTTATTATTTGGCTCAGGTGCTATGTGACCGTTTTGCTCAAATTGTATTTATTCATTTGGCTCAGGTTCTGACGACCATGTTTGCCTAAATGTAAAAATTGTTGTTCTTTAGAGAACGGGAGGTGCGGAACACCTGTGACACCCTGTATGTATTTATTGGTGGCGAACACTGTTGGCTCTGAGGCATGGCGCGATTGGCTTCCTCATTTTCATTGTGAAAAACCACACTTTGGCTTTCCAAAACATAAACTATATCTTCGAAATATTTTATAAGCTGATTGCGAATTACAATAGCATGCAATGCAAATAAAATAAACGAATGAAATAACAGTAGCTTATGTATGTATGTCGCTTAAACATATATAGGGCCATTAATCGAAATCGATTGCCCTTACAGTAACTCCAGAATGAGCGTTTTTTCCCAATTCGCAGCCTGTGCTGTTTCTACGTTGTTTTATAATTTGTCGTAAGCTGTACTGAAACTTCTTCAAGCCACTTTTGTTGTGATCTGTATCTGTAATTCAACCAGCAAACTTTTTATATAGTAAGTCAACATACTACCTAACTCTGGCGATATGATTTATAGTCCCATAAATACAAAATCTGAATTTATATATCACAGTCTTAATTAATAGTTTCCCGATCTATAGTTTTTTGCGTGAACCGTATCCTCTTTATACGTCTTTGAGTCTCGTTATATGCCGCAAGCCAACGACACATTCTTTTACGAATGAAACAAAATCACTGGACGCACTAAAGTTTCAGGAGTAAGTGATCTCTCATGAGCGTGAGTAAGGTCACGGTTGGTTTTGAATGAGTTTTTCCCCCAACAATTTCTCTCAGTATTACTTAAGAGACTGTTTGGCCCTTTTCAGAATGAATAGGACAGAGCTTTTTATGTTAGTTACGATGAGCTGGTTCCTTTAATATATTTCATAGGTCAATTCGCGAGATGTGTTATCAAAAGAACTCATAATCGGCAATTGGTGTAGTAAGAGACGCAACACTCCAACGAACCTCTCTTGGAAAAACAAAGTATTTGCTGCCATGAAATAAAAAAATCGTCGCATTTGCGCCTTAGCAGCCCTGACACTGTTGAAAGATACAATTAAATATCACATTCCTGAAATCATGTTGCAGGAATGGGCTAGGATGGTCGGCCACAGATGGTGTTCTCGTTTATATACGAAGTTGCGGAAGTTGCAGGGTTTCAATCAGTATAACAATCAACGCAGCGGATTTCTATAGAAAACTGCGAAAATGACACAAAATTTGTTAAACATTTTTTTAACGGAAGCTGGAAGCCTCGCTTACATTTTTAAACATTAAAAGTTTCAATGGAAAATAGCTCACGGGCATATTTATATAACACTTTTTGTATTTAAAAGCATTCCTTTATTGTATTGCATATTTGTTTGCATAAATGTTTCAATTAATTTCTTCACATAACGTGCACAGGCTGTCACTACATGGCTACTATGCACGGCTGGTTATTTGTATTTCTGACCTGGAATGCGCTTGTGCTAAATGCCTTGCGGGATACAAGTAGATAAATATGAACATTAGACTGAGCACAAAAAAATTTATAGTTAAAAAAAAATTATATCGGTATTACTGGCTATTTTATAACGAAAAAATAATCAATGAGTCATAACTAAAATGAGCTGATCTTAAGCTCGTCCTAAATACTAAGTATTTTCAAGAACTGCTGGTTTTAATTTTTTGAGAGTTAGCTTCGATGTAAAACCATCAAAACATTTAAATAAACAAATTAAGCTCCATATAATTTTATTTCTTCGTAAGTTTGTATTTTGTAGAGCGTTCAAGTTTTAAACATTTTTATTTTCTTTCGATTTTCTGAAAAATAATATCAATTTCATTTAAAAATAATTTTTTTTTTTTATCACAGTCTAATGGAATATGTATAAAATATGGACTTTTTAGGCCAAGAGCACAATATATGCTGTCAAACTCACATATAAATATGTGTGTATGTATGGGTGTGAGCACGAATATCAATCATTTTGCATATGCAAATTTAAACAAATATGAAATAGATATATGTTTACCCGCATAACTCGCTCAAACACCACTATGTCCACAAAAAAGTTTATATTCAAAGCTTATCGCATTCGAAACATATTCGCTCTTTTTTCTTTTTTGTATGTTTTGTATGTAGTTCATGCATACGTTCGATGTTGCCAGAGCGTTATTATTTAATATTTTTTGTGGCACAAACAACAAATGCACGAAAAATCAATGGAACTGAGTAAAAGTTGAACAATTTAACATCCATTCAGTACTACTGAGAATTCCATTTAATAATTGAAACTATGCTGAGGTATACAAATTTCTTTTTTCTGTCAATTGGCAACACTGTTTACTCGCAAATTTTTTGCATATATGCATTCCATATTTGTACATACAGTGAAAGTTATATTTTTTACAAACATATGCTCATGCATATATGTATGCATATATCGCCATCTGGTGTAATCAATCTGTCATTCAAATTAATTTGCTTGCTAACAGAAAGCGGTCAGATGTGACGTACGCAATTCCTTAGCAAACGAAGTACATGTAAGTGTATTGTTGTATATTTTATAAAAACAAGTTTGCTATTTAGCTCCATTCGTTCTGTATCTATGTTTTTTCTTTTGTTTAAACTTTCAATAGAATAAAACTAAAATTTTCTGTTTTGAGCTGTTCTTTCTAAGCTACAAATATAATTTTCTGAAATTTAATTTTTAGTCTCTGAACTTTGAGCTGTCACTTTCTGAACTTGATGTATAATTTTCTGCATTGGCATTATCTTGTCACTTTCTGCCTTGAACTGAAAAAGGTGTGGCAATTTTTTCTTTCCCAATAACTTGTGCCAACAATAAAGATTTCATTAGATTACACGCGAGTGGTTTCTGCTGTTTTCGAAGTTATTATACCCAGCATTAGGTTGTTATTCTGGCACATAAGAACTCCAAACCAGTAAATGTTACTATGGCAACTTTGCTCAATAACCGGTTTCGTTGTTGTTAGTTAGTAAATCTAAGATTTCAGTTTCCCCTTACGCGAGCCTTATTCTAACCCCCTAGACAACAGGGGTTCATTTGTGCCGGTCAACCAGATATCTGATTCCTACAGCAAGGGAATACTTCGTTTATATCCGGCAAAGGGCTGTCACTTTCCAAAAACACTCCTCAAGCATTGCTAGTACTCACTGTAGAGGTTGGTTCTCCGAACTCATAGTAGATTAAGAAATATACTCCCATGGTGTGTATACGTCTAAAAATCGAATGCAACCGTTCGAAGGCAGGTCTGTTAACTAAAAGTAGCGTCAATTCGGTGTCTGTTTCTGTAACAGCCTCTTAACTTCAAACTGTTTTCATCCTCTGCAAGTCTGCCTAGAGATTTGTGCCTTCATTAATTACAACAACTATTTCAATTTCAGTTGCTAATGATTTAGTATGACTTGCTGACTAGATTAGCTTTTTTTTCACTGCATACATTATCACTAACACAACTACATTCATAAACATGAAATATACATTTCAAACCCAAACATGTAGAGTGAATGGTATTTGTGATTTTAGTGCGCGCATTGTTCCATGTTCCCCCTTCCCTCGAGCAGTTGTTGCTTGTATAAATTTACATCAGCAATGTTGCATATTTACGCCATTTAATAAGGACGAGCAGCGTGTTAGTGAATTCGGTGTAAGCAACACTTGGTAATTTCGAAAAACAAGAGAGCAACTAATGTAACAAGTGTTTACAATGCATTCAAGTTCAAGTTGAAAAACACATCAATGTTTATAACGCGTTGTCACATTTTTGCATTTCTGGAACTAAATGTAATATTAAATGTTGAAGAGCGAAACGAAAATAAATGTTGAGGAATGAAACAGAGACAAAAATAAATCTTGAAGAACGAAACCGAAGACGAAGTAAAAGTTTAATAATGAAACCGAAATGGAATTAAATGTAGAGGAACGAAATCGAAATCAAAATTAATGTTGAAAACCGAACCAGAAACAAAAATTAATTTTTAAGAACGAAACACAAGCCAAAACTTTTTTACAAAATTGAAAGCGGATCGTTATTTTATCTGTAAAATTCGTACACCAAATTTTAATGATTAAAATCCCACACTCTTGAACAGAAAACATACCCCGTAAAAGCTTTAGAGTATCGGATTACTCCAACACTTATCGACACTCATATAAAAACGGGCAATTTGTTCAATTTAGCTGATCCATCTCGGAGTACCCTTACCTTGTCTTCTGAATAAACTATTGCTACACCTTTTCCAAGAGTACTTCAGAAACAGTAAAATGTACTTCAGAATAGTCAATTGTAGTTCAGAAATTGTAAAATGTATTTCAGAATAGTCAATTGTACTTCAGAAATTGTAAAATGAATTTCAGAATAAACAATTGTACTTCAGAAATTGTGAAATGTATTTCAGAAGCTGTAAATTGTACTTCAGAAATGGTAAATTGTACTTCAGAAGCTGCAAAATGTTCTTTAAAATAGGCAATTGTACTTCAGGGACCGTTCTTAGCTGGATATGAACCCGGTTCGCCCCGGTACTTCCCGACTGGCTTAATGAGCAGTGAAACATTCTAGGATCTTAAGGAAGGAAAGATAGGTATTGAGGGGTGAGAGGCCTCATATTGGTTGATCAACCATAGTACAATTTTCGATCTCTGAAGTACATTTTACCAATTCTGAAGTACATTTTACGGCTTCTGAAGTACAATTGACAATTCTGAAGTACATTTTACCATTTCTGAAGTACAATTGACTATGCTGAAATTCATTTTACAGTTTCTGAAATACAATTGACTATTTTGAAATTCATTTTACCATTTCTGAAGTACAATTGATTATTCTGAAGTACAATTGACAATTCTGAAGTACATTTTACCATTTCTGAAGTACAATTGACTTTTCTGAAATTCATTTTACAGTTTCTGAAATACAATTGACTATTCTGAAAATCATTTTACGCATTCTGAAGTACACTTGGAAAAGGTGTAGATAGACTAAAGCACCTACGTTGGACCAACCCTTTTTATGTGAATTGGGATAAGTGTTGATGCACTTACATATATACTCCTCAAGTACTGGATAATTGAATATTATTTCAACGACTAGTAAATATTATTTACAATGTTTCAGCATTGGTTCTTTCCCAATGGACTTACCATCAAAGATTTAACCTGAGCATAATAATCTGCGTAGATCAAAAAATTTGCATTGAAATTTGAGGTTAAAACGTTAAAACGGTTGCGCATAAACGCCAGATGTATGAAAACTGACAAGTGACTGAAGCATAGAGACGTTGTTGGGAAGATAAAGAAGACGAAAAAAAATATTTTTTTTTAATATACATATACCTATGTATGTAGACATATCTCTATAAAAGAGTGTTCATAGTAAATTTCTAAGTTACATTTAAAAGACAGCTAATTTAATTATTTAATTTTGCCTTACAGTCAATTAATTTGAACTTTGGTTCTGTGAATTGGCGGCTGAAAATATTTACCTTAATTCGAATGTCATTGGGATGCAGTAAACAACAGCAAATACAACTAGCTGTTTAGCAATAACAGGAGGTGCCCTTGAGCGACAGAAACAATAAATATATACATAACTACATATTAGACTGTGAAAAAAACTTGGTTTTTTTTATTTTTTTGTTATTTTTTCCTTAGACCTAGCTAGAAGAGTCAAAAAACGGAAGCTTGGAATTGACGCCCCTGTTAAATTATACTTATTTTATTTGATTTTATTATATTTTATTATATTTTATTTTAATTTTATTTTATTTTATTTTCTTTTATTTTCTTTTATTTTATTTTATTTTATTTTATTTTATTTTATTTTATTTTATTTTATTTTATTTTATTTTATTTTATTTTATTTTATTTTATTTTATTTTATTTTATTTTATTTTATTTTATTTTATTTTATTTTATTTTATTTTATATTATTTTATTTTATTTTATTTATATTTTCAGCAGTCTTTAAGACACTGATTACTTTATTTTTTTTTAACACCCTAATACATAGAAGAATGGTACTTTGCATAAACACAGACCGCTTAGAAAATAATAAAAAAAAAAAAAAAAAAATGTAACAGCAATAAGGCGACAACAAAGGACATTTGCGAAAATCGTGCGGTTGTAAACAAAAAGAAGCTAAGAAAGCTTTCAACATAATAAAAATGTATTATCATAAGTATGTTAATCTGGCAAACTGCCTGTAAATAACTTTAAGCATATTTATAAAAGGCTGTTTTGTAAGCTTGGTCAGATGCAAATAACTTTCAATTAGCATAATAGACAAGCTAAAAATAAATCTGTTTGTCGGGACTTAATATATGAATTAAAATTTTGTGATTTGTAAAGCTCAAAGAATTTGTTCATTGTTGAAGCGTTAATGTGATAAACAGCAAACAATATGCACTTAATAGTACGTTTAAATTATTTACTCAAAAGAGAACATCAAGTAACTAAATTTCGAGAGTATATTTTCTTTGAATCTTGGAATAATACCTCATTCAAATTTTTTTTATTACGTTCTATTTTAGAACAATTCCAAGATAATGTGTTTTTCTTTTTAAATATAGAAGCAACCGATTTATTACAAATTTTTTTATATAAATATCGTCACAGGCGTAATATCTGAGTGTAAAGTTCTAACTCTATATTCATATGTACATATGTATATGTCATTCAAGCAGACATAATTAATCATCAGTAAACGGTGACTCCGCTAAGTAAGCTCATGCCAATAATGCCTCACATGTTACGCATCAATTTTATTAATTTTCATTAAAGCTTCCAACTTCCTTTTCAATTTTAACGCCACTTCTTTGCACCATTAATTAGCATCCTGTCATGTATGACGATCGATCATAATGTTGCCATTTGCCAATTAATTAATAATCACTTAAGCGTTATTGGATAAAATCTCTCCCATGCCTAAAGACTTACAATTTGTGCTTTCAAGAAAAATGTTACGGAGGATTTATGAACTTTTTTGGTTTAATCAATGCGAATACTGATGGAATAGAATGCAGAGGAGTAAGGAATGCTAAACAAACTTTAGTGTTAGAAATTGAGTATGTTGAAAGAGAGAAAGCAAGTTCGTGGCTGAGGTACTCATCGGGGCTAAATTACACTGGGTAGTGAGTAGAGAGTTGAAAGCTTACTAAGGGTGGAAAAAACTAAACGGGAGCTGAGGGATAACGCTTATACTCGTATGTACAATCGATTGTATCTATGATATCGATTACTGTAATCGAAATTTAATTTATTTTAATTACCATTACTCAAATTCCATTTGTAGCTTAAAGGATCAAAATGACTGTAATTGTAATTTAAAAAAAGTTGGAATTACGATTAATCCAATTGATGTTGAATATGAAAGCACGCTTTGAAGTAATAATAAAATTAAATTGAAAAAAATTTTAAAATTTAGTTTACTCGACATCTTCTGAGAAGGTGCGTGATTCTTATAAAACGAGAAATGCTATCTTATCAATCAAAGTAAAATAAGAAGAGAAAGGAAAAGATTAATGATAAAACATTTTATTTACAAGTAAATGAAAATACACAAAAAAAAAAAGAAACAACAATGCCAAAGTTTAATGCCCATCTACAAATGTCAGCAACACCCAAAAACAGTTCACGGAAATGTAGACAAAGACTTCAAAGCATTTACATCACAAATACAATGCTCATCACTTTGTTGGTAGTTAATTTGAATGTAGGCAATTGAAATTCATTTTGAAGAATTTTTATTTCATCTCAAATAAAATATATAAAATAAACGATTGCGCTCATACAAAATAAAATAATTCATCTTATTAATTTTTAGGTAGAATACAAGTACAAACATACATTTTTGATTTAAATTTCCATGGTAATTTTACTTACATTCACGAGGCTGTACTTTTCTACAAACTTACTGGAACAGTGAGCTTATTTATTTGGTACCGTAAGCGCAACTCAAAGTGATAGCAAAGCATTCAAAGGCCAAGGATTTTCCACGTAAATATTAAAATCTAAATACTTGGATGGCTTAAATTAAGAGAAAATTTTTTTTTTTTGATTTGAACTTGATATCAGCGTTGCTTTCCATTAGCGCATAACCGCTTGGGGTCTGGGTAATTTTGGTAGCTGTGGGTGAGTTTTAGAACCATGGAAACTATATACAATAAATTGCAAACATTTTGCTCATGACCTAAGTAGCTGTTGGGATTTAAGTGCGCGAACCATGCTCCTACTGTCGTATATCACGAGAGGCTTTCTACCTTACTTTATATAAAAAGTATATGTTAGTAGAAAAAGAAGAAGGTTCTTCAATTGGACAATTTTCCGCGACAGCTATGAATAAGCAAAAATTAATACTTCTTCTTTGTTACTAAAACTCACAATTAAGTGAAGGTATTGTGTCCGATTTCGCGCGAACTGAGATTGTATTCTTTTATCCTGCAAACTTTTTATGTTTCTAAATTGTAAATGTTTTTGCTTTTGGCAGCACAAAAAGTTAAAATTTTGATTACATATTAGTGATGTCGATCGCGGGATCTCGATGGTTTTTCAATTCCCGAGAATCCCGGCATTGCTGCACTTAATTCCTGGGTTGACGGAAAGAAATATTTTAGAGACATTTAAGTAAGCTTATTCAACAAATATTATTTTTTAAATTTTTGAATTTGGAAAAAAAGTTATGAGTACGCAGTTTTGAAGACTAAAAAATTTTAGGTCAACATTTTGCAAGTTAGAAGTCGCTCAAAAATTTTGATGAATTTTTAGAATATTTTTTATCAAGACCCCGGAATTTGACAGTGAAAAATCCTGAAAACTGATTTATCTATAACATATACATACATACAGACTTGCAATGATTTTCAGCGAATTCTAGGTAACGTGTTGATATTTACTTTGGAATATTAGCATTTTTTATTCGTAACCACCTTACAATTTATGAAAGAAAAAATAAAATACAAATATTTGTTTCACTGCATCCGTTCCCCTAATGGTGGATATAAGCGGACCTCGAAATTTCATATCAAACAATTTACTCTCCCCCGTTCCCAAAATCCTGCATCCGTCACTGGCTGCTATAACAGTTTATCTTTATGTTATACATTTAAAAATCATATTAAACCAAAATAAATATTTATTTATATTCAATTTGTCTCTTGTGAGTTTATATTTCAATTTACCACAAGATTTATTAACAAATTTTCACCCAATTTGAATGACACAATCCGACACTCAATGAAAGTGCTCTAAATCCAACTAACACACACCCAAACTGTGCTACCCACTGCTGAGTGTTGGAGATGTGCTTTGCCAAGAAACTAAAAAATTACACAAAACAAAAAAAAAAAATTAAAAAAATGCTCAGCATCGACCACAAACACTTCCAACACTTAACCTCAAATGACAATTACAGCATCCGACTTGCAACTTCCGTTTCATTTCCTCTACAAACAAATAGACTGTGAAATAAGATATTGTCAAAAAAAAAGGTACTCCACACGACGACCGCTTCAAATTCAATTCAAAAAGGTTTACAAGAGAGAATTGTAAATTCCACAAGCAAACATAGAAGAATGTAAAGGAGTTTACAACAACAAACTAAATCTGTGGTTGGACACAAAATGACAAGTGTCAGCTACCGAAACACACACACCACAACAACATTTCGAAAGAAGCAGAAATTCCACTCAGCATCAAATCGAAAGAAAGTAAAAATTCAATAGCAAATAAAAGTTAAATGCGGAGTGATTGAAGTAAACAATTGCAGCAATAACAACAACAATAGCAAGTAAACTTGATTGCTAGTGAGTTGGTAAACAATGTTGCCACTTGGGTACGTTTGGATGCAAAATGGTGCGTTTTGTTTGAGTTATGTTAGCTCGTTTCATTACATTTTTATTGTTCGTAAAAATGAGACCAAAAGTAATTCTGATTGACAAGACTTCCCTCATTTTTCAAACGCCAAGTCTTAATTTATTTCACTGGATGACTCTGAAGATTAATTCAGTAAACTTTTAAATATTGCAGGATAAAAGAAATTTAGAAATGTACCAGCACTACTGACAAAAATCAGAACGAATAGAGACCGAAAAGTACTTCGATGTGGCATCCGCATTCACAAATCCGTAAGAGGAAATTTGAAAGAAAGGCAAATGAGATGAACACATACAAAAGTTTATGTGCTCAAAGTTCTAGTTACTGAGCATCAACAAAAAGAAGAAACATAAGAAAAGAAAAGTTCAAATCCCAAAATATGGAAAGCAGCCAAAGCGAGCAAAGATCACGAAAAGGCTGAGTTATTGTAAACGTACAAAGACATATCAGAACGATGTGAAATATACAACGCCAAGAATCAAGAATTTTGTGTAAAAAAATCAAACATTCACAGCCAAGAGCAAAGTAATGCAATCAAATTGTCTGATTATCATACAAACAGAGAAGAAAAGAAATATTTGTATGTACAAAGGCATTATTTGCATTTATTACCCAATAAAGAATAGAACGATTGAGGCATTTTCGGATACTTCGATTGGCATTAAGTAAGATTAAGAAACCCAGCCACTTTTTGCTTGGTTTCAGAGCTGATAGTCGACTAAATCGGATTTAAATTATTATATTAAATTTGGCTTAATTAAATCACCCATTATAGCTATCTTTATCAGCTTACGTTTGATACTCATTTTGTACTCACACATTTTGTTTAACCTGCGTCCACATATTCGGCGATACATCTGAAATTCGTAGTTCACGACACATCTACTGCAACAGTGAATTTAATTCTCTTCAGTAGTTTTTTAATGATGCGCTTAAATATACAGCCTTCCATAAACGTAGCCGTAACCATAACCATAATCGCAACAATAACCATAACCGTACCAATAACCATAACTACATATAACGATAACCAAAACTATAACCATAACCATAACAATAACTATAACGATAAAAATAATTCTAACCGCAAACATAACCATAACCATAGCCATAACACTAAACATAGCCATAACCATAACCATAGCCATAACCTTAACCATAACCAAATCCATAACCATAACTATAATGATCACCAAAACTATAACCATAATCATAACCATAAATATAAACATAGCCATAAACATAACCATAACCATAACCATAACCACAACCATAACTATGTCCTTAACCATTACAATAACCTTTCTAGCACATTCTTAAGTCGCGATCGTTTTACTTCACATTTTGTACTAAGCTTTCCACATCATTTCTTGTAGTATAACTCCACAGCCGCTTATTGCTCTAAAGCACCAGCGCACGTCTACGTTTTCTTTATGCGCCGAAACAAATTTGAAGATTTTACGGCTTTAAGGGGACAGATTTACATTCAAATATGCATTTGCAACAACAACAACTGCATGCATTTCCCTACACACAAACCTCGCAGAGTAGCAATGTCAGCTGTCTCAAAAAGACTATCTACTAGTTTTTTGTTGCTACCAGCCAGCTACTGGCGCTTTAACGTTTGTCAATGATGATAGTACGGGAATTGTTGGATAAAAAAGGCTGTGTAGATGATAATGATGATAGGAATGACGTTGAAGATGACTAAAGCCGTCGAGTCGTTTGCCAAATATGTTTGTTCAAAGAACGAAAATTATGAAAAGTGGGAGGGTGGGCGGATAAAGAATAGCTTAGCAGCTCACCAGCTTAACAGGCAAATCAGCAGCAGAATCACTTCAGTGTATGGATAGAGAGGCATTGGCGGCGGCAGCGTGTGACTTGGCAAATCCGAGAGTAAATTGTTGGCAACACTTGGGCGAAGGCGATGCCGCCCATATTCATGAATATCCTGAACTGATTATGTATATGCAACAAAGAACAACCTACACTAGTAGTTGGTTGGACGGAAAATACGAAAATAACAATGTAAGCAATGATGTTGAAGAAATGCGCTTAGGAGAAAATGCTGGCAAATATACTTAATACGGGTGCATGTGTGTGTGTGTTAGTATGCGCGGATGCAGAAGATTGAGTTTAGGTTATGACTATGACAATGGTATCAAATACAAACACAGACACACACACACACACATAGACAGAAAACACACTGCACGTTGCGACATTAGTCGCAGTAAAATACAAAATCTTCTTAAATCCTATTTCCTTTACAATTCTCTAGCCACTATTTTCTTAAGTCATTCCGGTAAATGCATTTCTTTTACATATACATACATACATTTTTTTTACAACTATTCTTCATGTGGACAATAATTGTGTGGCATGTAGTCTTACAACTAAAACCAGGCAGCATGATGGAAGCAACAATGTTGCACTTTGCTAGCTGCCCAGGATATAATGCGATACGGAATATATATGTTCAGTACTAGTCACAGTGGATATGTTGAGAGATGCCACATTTGCCCCCACTATAATCCAACCAGCCATATATTAATTATTCGGGAGTGATACGGAAATAATCAAAGTCGTTGCTTAACACGGGTTTTAATTAAAATTTTTTACTTAGCTTGAAAAGAGCTTCGTGGGGACCTTGCTCCTGACATCAACCTCATAACAGTGCGTTTGTAGAGAAATTTGTTTCAAAATTTTAATTGTTATACTATTTTTCTTAAAAAAATTTCTTTTTCTGAGAAATTGTTATTAAAGATATTTAAAATCTTAGTCAATCATAGTAATATTAATTTTTTTTATATTATGCTAGGTCACCCTGTGCCAACTATCTAATTCACAAACCATAGCATGACAATGTGACAATAAGCAAAAAAAGTCAAACTCAAGTTTGGAGTAGGCGATGTCACAAGCACAACCATAGACACAAACCTTGATTTTAGAATGTTGAAATGACGTTTTCGTCTGACTCCGTCTGAAACGTAAAATGTATTTTAAGTTGACTATAATAGGCGTGAAATGATTTTTATTTTACAATCATGTCTAAGCAGATAAAGTTCTATTTTAATTTAACTGTGATTATGCTACATTATGTCCAAGGAATGTATTCTAAACATGTGTTTCAAAGCAACTGGGGTTCTGTACGAAAATGTTGAGCAAATAGTGCAAAATGAATACATCGAAAGCTCACAATCAAAAGTCCTCGGTAAATCTGGTAGCACAAAAAAAAAATTGCCTGACATTAATTTTTGTGTGTTGTTTGTTTTTCATTCATGTCCAAATTTTATCATCGATCGTTAGGAAACTTTCACCATAGTGACTCCGTTTTTCCGCAACTCACAATTGCAGACGCTGACCAACGAAAGCCTAACCATAACCATAAACATAACCATAACAACTGACACTGTTCTGTGTCTACACTAAGAACTAGTCGCAAAATTTTTATATTGCATTCTATACTCAAAAAATCCACCTATGTGGTTAAATGGTCTGACTATGCACTCTGTTCACTCACCATAAAACCAAAGATAATAAGAGCAAAAGACTACTCACCCGTAGTATACAAGAAAATTTCCTCCTCATGCTATTACAAGTAAATTTAAATCGTGTTGAAGTTACTATACTGTGAAAATAACAGTTATTCCTTGAGAGCGCAGTCATAAGGAAATGTTTGTTTTTTTTTATTTCTTTTGACTTTCTTCTTCTTCTTCTGCAGATGCAAAATGTTAGAATGTTGGGAAAATGGTAAAGCAAACATTCATAGATGAACACAAGGCATACAGCAAAGGCAGGCAATTTCTTACTGAGAATTGTCTGTGAAAGTAAGCAAAGAGTCAATTTTAATATGTTTACTCTTGGATGAAAATGTACGAATGCATTTATGTGAATATACTATGTATTACATATGTACATATGTATATAGGGAACATGAATACAGTAAACTCACGCAAAGAAGATCTTAGAGAACAAAGGCAGGACAGATTAGTTTTCCTCGGCAAGCAAAGAATGGGTGTGCAACTTGATATAGGCCCTATAATCTTATTTGAAAATTACTATATCAAAAAAGGGGCGTGGTTATCATCAGATTTCGCCCATTTTAAACGCCAACCTGCTTTGGCCAGAAAGTAACCTGTGTACCAAATTTCATGCGAATATCTCAAGTTTTACTCAACTTATGTTAATTTATGTGATTTTCGATATCGAAAAAGTGGGCGTGGTTATCATCCGATTTCGAACATTTTTACAGCATCTCACCTTGGCCAGAAAGCAAGCTACTTTCCTTTAACAAATTCCATGCAAATATCTCAATTTTTACGCAAGTTATGTCAATTTATGTGATTTTCGAAGTTTTCAATATAGAAAAAGGGGGCGTGGTTATCATCCGATTTCGTCCATTTTCAATAGCAACCTACTCTGCCCAAAAAGTAACCTGTATAACAAATTTAATGCAAAGATCTACATTTTTACTCAAGTTATGTTGATTTATGTGATTGTCAAAATTTTCGATATCGAAAAAGGGGGCGTGGTTATAATTTGATTTCGTCCATTTTCAGTAGCAGCCCACCTTGGCCAGAAAGTAACCAATACACTAAATTCCATTCAAATATCTCAGTTTTTACGCAAGTTATGTCAATTTATGTGATTTTCGAAATTTTCGATATCGAAAAAGGGGGCGTGGTTATCATCAGATTTCGCCCATTTTAAACGCCAACGTGCTTTGGCCAGAAAGTAACCTGTATGCGAAATTTCCTGCAAATATCTCAATTTTTACTCAAGTTATCGTGTACACGGACGGACAGACGGACAGACGGACGGACATGCCTTAATCAATTCCTCTTTTCAACCTAAGAACTTTCATATATGGAACTCTATATCTAACTCGATTATTTTGCGCCGTTACATAGTACCGTTATGTGGACAAAATTATAATACCCTTGTACTAGTACTAGTACGCTGGGTATAAAAAAAAACGTTTGCGGCACTTGGGCACAGAAAAATCTTTCCAGTTCTCATGACGGAGGTATTACTGTATCTGAAATTGTATATGCGCACATTCAAAGTAATCGCATCTTAATTTACATGTACCATTTATCATATGCGACTATTCTTTTGGAAATCAGAGATGTCATAAAATGTAATAATGCCGAAATCAAAACTCAAAAGAGAACAACAAAAAAGTGTTATATAATAGATCTTCCAAATGATTTAGCTGACTCAAAAAACAAAGAAAAAAAAAAAAATTTCTTAAACGCAAGCTGAAAACAACCATATTTTCTTTCAAAATAGATACCAGTCTATGGTCCAATTGAGTCGAACTGAGAAGGTACGTCTACTTATGACTTATATTGGTCTGGGGGAATGTACCTAACAATTCGTTTCCAGTTGGTCAGATATTCATTAACTGCAATTTAGCTCTCTTCACATCAAAGTCGCAACCCGCTCAAGATTTTTTTTAATTCTTTATACTCTCTCGGGAAAAAAATTTATTTGGTAGTTAAGGAGTTTATCCTGAAAAAATCTCATGATATGATAAGCTACTCGATCACACAACGATTTCAAACTCAAGCCTAGCAAGCTCTGCCTAACTTTTAAGGACGAGTTTTCTTCCTCATCTCCAACTTTCTACCCGCATAAATATCTATATACTTATGAAAATCCCAATAATTTGTTAAAGTATTAAACTTCATTCGTTACTGCTCAAATTAAATATTTCATATATGACTTATAGACGTATGCGATTGCACAACTTTCTCTGCACTTGGTTGCATTCAATATTATTTATAAATTATGTTGTCAGTTGTGCGTAAAGATTTTCTCATACGAAAGAGCAAACAAAACTATTCCCATTAAATTGGTTGCGCAATTCTAAACCAGAAAGTTTTGTTGCGTAGAAATACACAACAAAATGTGAAGAAATGGTTTTATGAGATAAATAAAGTTATGCGGTCCTTGTAGGAATGATTTTTCATTAGATAGGTTATAATACTTCTTGAGTCACTATAAATATTTCGATGAGGTATTGCTTTAAATCTTGTTACGATTACTTGTGTATTTTGGTAATTCAAAGAGAGTTCACCAGGAATCTATAATTAAAAGTTGGGTAGTATTTGGAAACCTTGTTCATACGAGGAATACATGAATCAATCTTGATACTTCGAAAGCTTTTTCTTCAGAAAGCTTTTTTCTAACGCTAAAACTTGAAAATAACTTAACCGATTTAAATACTTACTTATGTCGCCTAGTTTAGGAAAAAGGTGGAAATATTAAAGGGGCGTGAAACCTCCCATAAAAACTTAATTTTACAGGCATGATATTTCCAAAAAAAAATGCATGGTAGGGATCTGAGATTTGTTATGGAGATATACGATATCAATGTCACAATCACCGCAAAAAAGTGGGAGTTATCAGAATAGAGGGCGTGGCACCTCCCATACAAACTTAACATTTCAGGCTGCATATCACTAAGATGGTTCATGGTAGGGATCTGAGAATTGGTATGGAGATAGCTATACGATGCCATTACCATACCCATGAAAAAGCAAATGGGAGTTATCTTCTTTATTCATCAAGTCCAAAGTAACTTCTTCACTAACATTATTTTAGTGTTGCAGCTGATACAGCTACGGCAGCAGAGCTTATTTTATTTTGTGTTCGGTTACTAACTTATGATTTCCCCACAGGGTTGTTTTGAATCAATCTATGTATGTACATATGTATGAAAATCATACAAACAAGTAATGAATTGTGGTATTTGCAATCGTGTCAAATGCGTATTTATATATTTTTAATGCTCAAACTACTTTTCTTTTATTACATACTTAAATACGCTGAATACACCAGCGATGAAACGGTACTTAGATTTTCATGCCGGCTTTTTAATTCGGATTTTGTTTTCAATTTCGATTATTCGGATTTAAGAATTGCAAACGAAGTGCATCAGCAGAAATAGGATTCATAAAAGAACCTTAAAATTAAACTGTTTGACGTTTAAGAGGTGAATATATCCCACGTTGTCACAAATTAGTGGCAACAAATTGTTTAATCTACTTCAATTTCGGATTTCGTTTCCGGTTCCGATAGAGCAAACTTGAAAAATCCATTCTGAATTCCGATTTGGGAAATTCTCATTCGTAAAATCCCTTGAATTGCATTGAAATTAAAGAACAGATATTTTACAAATCGATATAAAAGAGCAACAACCATTTAACACATTTAACATTGCCCGCACTATCTATGTATTTAATATCCGATAACTCATTCTACTCATGTGAGTCTATAGCAGACACAAAAGTATTTCAAACCAAAGCTCCCGACATACTTTTACAATACCTAAGTATCATGAAGTCAATAAATGTAGGTCTACTGTAGATATGTGCGTACATACATACATATGGACTAGGAATGTCAAACCCGAGATTAGAATCTCAATATTTCTTGGGGAAAATTATATCTAGTTATATGAATGATATATGTATAATAAACATTGTATGTATATACAAAAATTAATTTGATTTTCCGTCTAAATTATATTGCTTAACTCATCATAACACTTTCCAGCAAATATATAGGCATCTGTGTATCTACCCTAACAACGTCGAAATGCTTCCTCTGACTTATTTAATATTTGATCTGTTTGCTTAAATCTCTAAATTAAGATTAGAAGAATTTCAACCTAACAAAATTTTAGCAAAAAACTTGGTATAATGATATTATGTTTTGTAAGTATTTTTTTTAAACATTTAGGGGTCAATCATAATTCCACCCCGAAAATCGCAAAATTATGGAAACCCAAAAAAATGTCATCTCTAGTATTGCGTTAAGCAATCAATAAGCTAAAAGTTAAACAGAACTTTAGTATAGTAGATCGAGAAAGTTGAGTAATAAATCATGTTTGAATTTGTGGAAAAGCAAAGCTCTCTGAGATTTACATTTGAATGTATGTATGTCAGCACTCATATAGAAAGGGTTAGAAGGAAAGGGATCCAACTGACTTCTTAAATTAAAAAAATTAAAGTTTTACTAATATGTTAATTTATTTTATTTTATTTTATTTTATTTTATTTTATTTTATTTTATTTTATTTTATTTTATTTTATTTTATTTTATTTTATTTTATTTTATTTTATTTTATTTTATTTTATTTTATTTTATTTTATTTTATTTTATTTTATTTTATTTTATTTTATTTTATTTTATTTTATTTTATTTTATTTTATTTTATTTTATTTTATTTTATTTTGTTTTATTTTATTTTATTTTATTTTATTTTATTTTATTTTATTTTATTCTATTTTATTTTATTTTATTTTATTTTATTTTATTTTATTTTATTTTATTTTATTTTATTTTATTTTATTTTATTTTATTTTATTTTATTTTATTTTATTTTATTTTATTTTATTTTATTTTATTTTATTTTGTTTTATTTTATTTTATTTTATTTTATTTTATTTTGTTTTATTTTATTTTACTTTATTTTATTTTATTTTGTTTTATTTTATTTTATTTTATTTTATTTTATTTTATTTTATTTTATTTTATTTTATTTTATTTTATTTTATTTCATTTTATTTTATTTTATTTTATTTTTTTTAATTTTATTTTATTTGATTTTTATTTATTTTATTTTATTTTATTTTATTTTATTTTATTTTATTTTATTTTATTTTATTTTATTTTACTTTATTTTATTTTATTTTATTTTATTTTATTTTATTTTATTTTATTTTATTTTATTTTATTTTATTTTATTTTATTTTATTTTATTTTATTTTATTTTATTTTATTTTATTTTATTTTATTTTATTTTATTTTATTTTATTTTATTTTATTTTATTTTATTTTATTTTATTTTATTTTATTTTATTTTATTTTATTTTATTTTATTTTATTTTGTTTGCTTTGTTGGATTGTCGTGAAATAGAATTTAAGACACATATTTAACATTTTGTCCGAATCCGATTCAATCACCGATATTAATTAACGTCATAATTACACAATTTAAAAATTAAATTTGCACAACTTACATACATACATATGTACAACGCCTCACATTTTACTTAATTGCCGCATTATAACATCCAGGAACTTCATTGTGGTTAACAATGGTCGGTATACAATTTCACGCTTCCTTTAACAAATGCTGAATGTGAACTTGAAGAATAAACCATAGATATGTACATATATTTATATCCGATAAAAATTCACTGCCATTGCAGGCAATAATAATTTCATGGTTGCACTACTTAAATATTCATAAATAATGTACCACCAGTGATGCTTTCATTTGCTCGCTCATAACCTACATACACATACATATTTTTGTGTATGTATGTGTTTGTGCACTTGAAATTACCCTGCAGGGAATAGCAGCAATTAAATGGCACAAATTTAACGATTGCTTGCGTAAGCCAGACAGTGCCCTTAAAACATAGTTAGTGCCATTTGGAACACATTCCAGACACTGGTTTCAGTCTAATTTGGAAAGAGTCCACAAAAAAGACAGACTCCGGCTGCACAGTTTATGAATCGTTTTTATAGTGAAAATACACTGCGAATATCGGTTATCGATAAACACTCATCTATTAGCACAACTTGTAAAAGTTGACGGTTGACTAATAGTACCGTCAAATGTTGTAAGCTTTGGGATGGTTCCGAGTTGGTCCAGTGTTCTGCAGGGTTATAACATGATCACTTAATTTGGCGGCTTTCTTATTGACTAGCGAGTAGTCTTAGAACTACTAGCAAATAGAACAATTAGTAAAATGACCTTTAAACAAGAGTAAGCAAACTATTTGTTTTTAATTTTGGTAGAGGAAACTTATTTGTGATTTCATTAATCAGAGTATGATTAGTCGCGCTTTTTTTAATCGATTGATATCAAATACTACTGCGCTATAGCGAAAGCTTCATGTGAGTTGTCAAGAGCTGATCTTATAAATGCAAACCGAATCTCTTAGGTCATCTCAATTTCCTTCTTTTTTTTGAACTTTGTAGACTCGCTCCAGCAGCAACGTGCTATGTAAAATAATTTTAACAAAAGGCATACGATTGTTATATTGAACCTTTTCTTTTTTTTTCGATTTACTCTACATACAATTCGGTGGACTGTAAGTTATATTACAACAACACGAAATTAATTCTCGCAATGGCAACAATGAGGAAAGCGGATAGAAGCAGAGAGTTGCCGTGAACAGAGAAGGATATATATATATATCGACTTATAAATTAATTGGATGAATAATTTCAAAATTTTGTAGGTGAAAGCAGATTTATATATGCACGTTTTCGCATTTAAATTATTCAGTGAATTTTGTGAATTCATATTAATATGCCGTGAAGTAAATATAAATATGTATGTGGTTAGTTGAGTTATGACTAATTGTTGCAGTGCTGCATTCATTTGTGTTCTTCATTCCACTTAAATAATGTTAAACATCTTTCGATTGGAATGTTTTGGGTTAAGTTACTGGCAATACCGTATTGATACTCTTTGGTGAATAAGACAATGGTTTCGAAATTCGAATGTTTTCAAACAATATACTTTAATTGTATGTAAATAATATTTGTATTACATAATAAAAATTTGACTCATTTTATTACAAAATAAAAAACAATTTTTGAGAGTAAACAAATTACGAAAATTAGTCTTAACCGTAACCGTTAAATTCCCAATAGAATTGAGTAATTAGTTGATTGGATGGGTCACTCAGTGAATGACAATCTTTAGCAATTATCTGCTAAATGACTATCATTGGGCAAAAATCTAAAAAAATAAAAACAACAGAAAAAATCAAAAAAGCATCAAAAGTAGTTAAACGCTTAAAAATAATCAACAGAAATAAAAATAAAAATTTTGATTTTAATTAATTTTGTTTGTTGATCATAAAAAGTACTAATTTTTTAGTTTATTTTTAATTATTGAAAATAATTCATAAACAGTAATTAGTGCGATTTTGCTAAAAATAATCAATCAAACCGTGTCATCATTACGATTATTCTCATTACTAGTATGTGATTAATCAAGAAATTAATCCTTTTGATTAATTGGTAATGATTATTTTAAACTAACTATGTACTTCACGAGCAACATTACATAGTGATTAATCGTTAAATAATTACTAATCATCAGCAATATATATATATATATTTTAATCAAACGCACATCACTAGTTACCAAAGGTAGACGAAATTTTAAATCCAAGCCCTACTATGCAAAAAGGTCAACAACGCATCAATGATAATTTCTCTGATTTTGTATATGTATGTACGAGTATATTGTATATGTACATACATATATTCGCATATTAATTTACCTTACATTTTATTTAATTTCACTTGATTTCATTTCTCTTTGCGTATAAATACTGCTTGCACAGCCAACAGACAACTTGTTTATGGCTTTCTACCTAGGGGCATAAAAGTTAATAACAAAGACAACAACAAAAACAGCAACAACAATGGCCATGATATATTGCAGTTGAGTAATTGTAATATGCGTGTAAATTCGCTTATCCAACACAATTCATCTGCACTTTCATCAGCTCATTTATTTACCAAGGTGAATCCGCCAATTGAGAGTTGTACTTATTGATAGCCTCAAGTGTGCTTCTGTGTGTGTTGAAGTGCGGGCTCATTAATGTTGTCAATTCCAGTATGACGGGATGCTGCGGTTTTTTTTTTTTTTTGTAATTCAAGCAATTCACGGTATTACGAAAATTTATTATTTCGAATATAATGCTTAAAGTTTTAAGAAAATTTTGTTTATTTAATTGGGTAATAATAGAAACGTATCGAGGTGGGTTTAGAATGACTCTTTTCCTTTACATAAAAGCGTAACATTGCACCTTCTCCTAGCGAATTTTATTTTTTTTTTTCAAAATATATCATCCCTTGTTCCGAGCTATGACCTAAGTTTTACCAATTTTTCAGCGACTTTCAAGTTACCTAAACTTTTTGTTAATTTTCTGTCACCGAATTCTGAAGTGTGACCAAAATTGGAACTCTTTATCCCCCGAAAAGCTAGCCAAAAATGTAGCCAAATAAAAAAAAATTATATCCCGAAATTTCGGGATCATAATTTTCCGCCTATATTGGCAACTCTAGCTCTCAGATACTGGAGGGCAACAATTATATGACAAATGCGTAAAGTTTACTTCTCCCTGACTTGATATGTACGGATTTGTACGCAAAAAACTACTGCGGCTCAAAAAAAATTGAAAATAATTGCAACATAAAAAAAAACAACAAAAACGAGCTTTTATTTGTAATTGCGTACGTCCGACATCTGGTCGGAAATTGAGTGGTGTCCGATTGACACGCAATACCGAGCGGCCACAATCGAATTATTCATCGCACAACTACGCAATCATGAATGTATACCACACTTACACACACATGCATATCCACGCACACATTCATACATGCGTGAGATTATGGTATTGTGAAATTATTTATGAACTCTCTCTGATAAGTAGCTGTAAGAATATAATCTAATAAACTGGTGTTATACTTCTTAGCCGACAATGCGATAGAGACTGACATTTGAAGGAAGTTCCCCAACTCAGAAAAATTTGCAAAAAAAAAAAAAATAATATGAAGTGACGCCTGGCAGTGACTTGAGCATCTCGTTGTAGCTGCGTATTTTTGAGGGAAGCCCAAGATTTTAGATTGGTTGAAGGTATTTCCATTTATTTGGACGATTGACTCTTGGCTAATCTGCGCATTCCAAATCGTAAAGAGAGTCGCTATTGATTCGATGGTTGATAGAGTCAGAGTTCACTAAGAGAGGAAGCTATAAAGGTCTCGGAAACAACACTTTATGGTAGTAGAGATTTCATAAATTGGGTAGCCTTTGACCGAAGCCAAAATCATGAAGTCATCATCAGCCAAGACCAAAGAGATACACTCTGGTCGGAGAGGAAGCTTCGAAATTAAATAGAATGCGGGATAGGACCCCACCCTATGGTGCTCTCTCTTCAATCCTTCGATATTAACATTTAGTGCTCATGGATTTTAGCGACACCTACCGGACATAAGGGTAGTTAATGGTCCACTTTTATCTTACGGCGGAAGAGGTGACATGACATAGCGGCTGCACTGGTTATACCAAATCTCTTTCAAGTTAGACGGGCATGCAGCGCAAGAGAGTAACGAAGCGTACCAATTCTATATCCGTCAAAGCATTGCGACCTTGGGCAACACTGCTACAAACAGCAATAACAACAAATGGTCTCTAATAACTAAGCTATCGGTGATAGGAGAGATAGCGGACTCACTGAGGAAGTATTTAAAGAGATTGACAATTAACTTTGGGTATTTATGACAGACAAACAATGAGAAAATGTATGTGGGCATGGCCACGCCCATTTTCTAAGAATTATATAATTCTTGACTAAAGGACAGGTATATCCAAATATCACGAGTTTGAACCAAATGGCTTTAGGGTTATGACCAATAAAAATGCTATATAATTTGGGGGCGTGGCACGTCCCACTTTTTCAATATTAATAAGTTTTGTGACTCAAACGCAGTGTTGACCTAAAAACAAAAATATTTAACAAATACATAACTCAATTACTAGCCGAAAAATAAAAGTAAATATGAATACATACATTCTAAATCTTCAATGCTTCTTCTTTGTCTATTTGGCCCTAAATACCTCATACTTGCACCTCTAGACACATGAATATGTGCGGTTTTTTTTTGCATATTTTTGTGTGGCTGCAAATGACAATATCGCCAAAGTAGCAAATGAATGGAAGATTTTGTTCGCCTTCCGGCCACACGTTTGCTGTCACCCCAACGACGACGACGACGTAGACGCTGTCACTCACTCGTTATACACCGTTGCACAGCGTCATTTAATTCGTTTAGTAGAGCGCAAAAATGTGCGCATTGTTTGTCAAAGCGATGAAAGACAAAACACAGCATTGCCAAAGACAAAAAATTAACAAAAAAAAAAAGAAAAACAAAGAGAAACAAAACAAAGAAAGTAAAAAGCGATAACAAAAAAAAAATTCTACTCAAAACCAGAATGAATAAAAATGACATAGAGGAAGCATAGCATAGTAGAGAATAATTAAATGGAAAACGGAAGTGCATAAAAGCAGTGCCAAAGGAGCTTTTACTCGATATTGTACTTAGTTGCGTAAAGCAACGCTGCATACGGAAGAAGTTAGAACAATTGAGCATAGATGCTAAGAGGCTAGTATAAGTACAAGCAGGAGAAGAAAAATAAAAGAATGGTAAGGGAACAGAACAAATATGTCTAAATGGTTACCGCTAAAAAATAATGGAAATGAGAGAAAACTACAACAAAAGCAACAGATTTTTCTTGTTGAAGAAAGCACGAATAACATTTGCGAACAAAAAAAAAAAAACAGGAACACGGATGAAAGTAAAGTGAACTATACTTGGGTGAAACTGCACCTTGTATACCCCGAAGTGAGTTTATTTAATTTTTTATTAATCGAGGGAGATTATTAAACAACTAGCGAATAACTATACCCGATCTAGAAGCAAAAAGGCTTCTTAGACCAAGAAACATCTTCTCTTAATATATTTTTATGACGCCTTCAATAGCATAAAAGAATGAGCTTCATATACACTAGGGCGTTTCAAAAAAAAATATTAGTTTCAGCAAAAAACAATATGCAAAGAGATGCGAGACATTTCGGAGATTGTAGTGCCATCTATTTCCCATAGAACAAACGCCCTACCCAGGTTTTACATAGGATTTTCAAAAGTCAGTAAACTTTAAACTTGAATATCTCAAATCAATTTCGGAGTCACTTAGATCCTTTTGGTTCTGAGCCCTTCATATGTTATTTATTTTTATTTGATGAAATTTTATTTGTTATTCATCATTCCTGGAATAAGCATAATAGTTTTTTGCTAGCACTACTGGGTATAAATATGCGTTGACATGCGGCAAAAAATCTTTAATTGTATGTAGAGTTTAGCTTACCAATGCCATTGTCTAGCAAACAAAAAACCAACAGGCCAACCAAGACAGCATGCAAACTTCTTACGGAACTATCATTTATACTCACATACTACATACATACATATACATATACATATGTTTATATGTACAGGGTGGCGCAAAAGTAATCTTCCGATGTTGTTTGGCTGTAATTCAAAAATAAAATGAAAAACTTTGATTCTTCTTGTGGATTATTTTTATTTGGTATTTTAATTTTTTTTTACATCAAGTCGAGAATATGATGTCATGTAAATGGCCGCCGCCACAGTTGATTGTGATTTGAGCCCTTTTTATGGCATTTTCCATCACTTTGGCCAAAACTTCCAGCGATAGGTTCTCACTTTCTTGACGGATATTGTCTTTAAGAGCTGCAAGAGTCTGAGGCTTGTTGACATAAACCCGTGATGTCAAAAAGCCCCACAAAAAGAAGTCTGGAGCGGTCAAATTAGGCCACCTTGCTGGCCAGTGCAAATCGCCAAAACGGGAGATTAGGCGCCCGGGAAATGCATCCTTCAGCATATCGGTTGGGGCACGTGCAGTGTGTGCTGTTGCACCGTCTTGTTGGAACCATATGTTTTCCAATCCCAATTCATCAAGTTGCGGCAAAAAGAACTCGTTGACCAGTATGCGTTGAACGGCCAGGAAATCTGCGACGAAATTCACGTTGTGCAAAAGTCACCGACCGATTATTGGTCAAATAAATAGTCAGCAATATTCCACGTTCTGCAGCAGTGTAGCGTAACATTGCTTATTAACGTGTATTGTCAAAACAGAATTGATTTTAGGAGCCAATCGCAAAATTTATAGCATTTTCTGATAGCAAGATTACTTTTGCGTCACCTTGTATATATTATAGATATGACTTTCATGCTCCTAAACGTATGTTTATCGCTTATTTGTAGCTATTTTTCTTTATCACATAGATGTTGAGAATGCCAGTCGGTAACCACAGATTTGATGTCTGAGAACTTCTTGCCGTCGTCCGATTAAAGAAAAACATAAAAAAAAAAAACAAATTACAAATCACTTTTTATACACATTTCAGTTTTCCTTTTATAGCACATTTCTATAGAAATTTGCATTGCTTCTTCGAACAAAAAAACGTTAATCATTATGCCGTCTATCACAGCATTACCATTAACCCATCATACTCGCAAATAGTTATGCAGACAAATTGTAAGATATTTTCACATTTTAATATTTTTGTAATAACTTAAGTGCATTAACTGGAGTGTAGAAATATGAAAACACTTAAAAGATTTCTTCAAGCAACTTGTAAACTTGTTCTGGTAGTTTTAAGTGCTAAGAGATTTTTGTTATGGAAGTATGTGTCAGTAAGCAATAACAGCTTATGTTTAGATAGGCAAAGTATACTTTGTATAAAGGGTTATTTATTATACATACTCATCTTTAATAAACGCAATTCAAAAAAATTTATTTCAGAATAGTCAATTGTATTTCAGAAATTTTAGAAATAATTTTAGAAGGGTCAATTGCAGTTCAGAAATCTTAAAATGTATTTCAGCATAGTAAATTGTTGTTCAGAAATCGTAAAATGTATTTCAGAATAGTCAATTGTTGTTCAGAAATCGTAAAATGTATTTCAGAGTAGTCAATTATTGTTCAGCAAGTGTAAAATGTACTTCAGAATAGTCAATTGTATTTCAGAAATCGAAAAATTGTATTTGAGAACAGTCAATTGTATTTTATAAGTTGTAAAATGTATTTCAGAATAGTCAATTGTAGTTCAGAAATCGTAAAATGTATTTCAGAATAGTCAATTGTAGTTAGGAAATCGTAAAATGTATTTCAGAATAGTCAATTGAAGTTCAGCAATTGTAAAATGTATTTCAGAATAGTCAATTGTATTTCAGAAATCGTAAAATGTATTTCAGAATGATCAGTTGTATTTCAAAAATCGTAGAAATAATTTTAGAATAGTCAATTGCAGTTCAGAAATCGTAAAATGTATTTCAGAATAGTCAATTGTAGTTCAGAAATCGTAAAATGTATTTCAGAATAGTCAATTGTAGTTCAGCAATTGTAAAATGTATTTCAGAATAGTCAATTGTATTTCAGAATAGTCAAGTGTATTTCAGAAATCGTAAAATATATTCAGTTGTTGCTCAAAAATCGTAAAATGTATTTAGTTCACATATAAAAATACCTTCTTCTGCTGTCTAAAGCATGGGGAAGATGTGTTCAGCCTTTAGCGATATTGCCATGGAGACAACAAACTTTTTTTTATCGCTACGCTAATTGACTTTGCAAAGTTTCAATTAACTGAAATACTTAAAAGTTAGTTACGAAGGCGTGTGTATGTATGTGTGTCTGTGTGTGTGTATCGTAAATTGAAACAGTTGGACACTTTTTAGTAAAGAAGTTGACGCAGCTTGCTGCCTCATTGTCTTCTGCGCAATTAGCTTAATTGCATAATTTACAATAACAAACAGAAATAAGCGTCAATATTTTCAGTTAGTATAAAAATATCAATTGTATAAAGGAAAATTTGCATAAATTCATGATTTATATTTTATGCTAGCGGATACTTTTTGCCCTCCCTATATGGTGCTTCCTGCTCTCTGAAAAAAGTACTTACGTATTTCTTTTATTCTCTTTTTTTCCAGATCCCCAATGCATCTAACCAACTGCTTCACGTGCTATTAAAAACTAAGTAATAGCTACATCAACTTACAAAAGCATATTTGCAAATATCTTGAGCACCATACGCGCAGCCACAGGTCAATAGTACGCTGCTATGCAACACTTCCACAACTACTAATTGAAGTACCAGGCAAGCCATACTTCAAACACTTTTCAGCTGCTATTGACATCAAAAGAACACCTCTATACCCTACCAATAATATAACCAGCAAAACATTTTTGGCACTCACTTCAAGCGATTGGTAAGACACTAAAATACATAGCTAGCACCACAGCAAGTATACGGACAACAACAACGAAAACAAAAACAAACGAAAATCTTAGCAAAACTGGAAAATCAATTGCAATTACGCCACACACAAACACAATCAGAGCTCAATGCAAAATGCTTCAGATGTTGCCTAATGTTAAGCTCATTACAAGATCTACCTTCAAACTTTGAAGCATGCTGAGAATTTTGGTGCATGGTATCTTTGCACTTGTAAATTTGGGGTAAGGTGTAGAAGATTGATACGAAACAGAAGGAAGTGCCGAAATTTGACGTATAGCAATTACCTGAATCAACGCCCAAACGATCTAACGGGCGGCAATAAGCTTTCAAGTTGAATGGACTTGAGCATTTTGCAAATACAAATGCATATTTGGAAATTTCTATTAATTGGTAAGTAGCCATTAAAGGGAGTTTTTTGTTAATTGAAACACGTGCATACATACATATAGTTTGAAAACATAATTAGTTTGTTTAATATTGAATGGAGCAGAATTTTTTTTTCTTTATTTTTCCACTTTGAAAAGTGATTTTGTATTTATTTCTATGAAATTTGAACAAAGAACCGTTTAATAGCCACAATTTCCATTTTTTAAATGTGCTGAAAATATTTGGAGTGTGCCTAAGCTTATAAAATTTGAAAACTTAATGAGGTAATTAGGCTAGGAATATCCATCTATTATAGGACATGCAAATGTAGGTTAACGAAAGTGAGATATTAAAAACATTAGGCTGTACTTTAGAAGGTTAATATAAAATTACTCAATTGAAATATTAAAAAGGACTAATCCTTAAACCTAGAAGAGGACTGAAAATATTAGCCAAGAAAAAGTTTTAATTGCTGTTAGCAAAACTTTGGTCTTCTACGGAACAGTTTGAGCTGAGTTGGTTGTTTACTCACTTTATTCAATGTATTGGCACCGCAGATCGCTCCACTTCCACGCTCCAAAAAGTTAACAATTTCTAAGATTTCAATTTCATTTTAGATAATAAACAAATCCACAATTCCTTCCATAAAAGCTTTTACTTTTTTTCCTTTAATAATTTAAATGCATCTGTTGCATACACCTACTCCAAAAGCATGCTACACCAACACTTAAATATGCACTCGTAAATAATTAACTTTGAATGATACGCGCTCAACCCAGTTTACAAGCGCCACATTCGTCTATTGAAAAAACCAACAAAACCATCAAACAAATTTTAACTTTAGCACTATCACTTCAACTACTTAAATTAGATAATTTTGAGTGAGTTAATGAGTGTAAGTGGGAAATGAGGAAGTAATGTGAATTAAAATATGATTAAGGATGATTTTAAATGATGATTATTTTGCGTGACCTTAAAATTTTTTTGAGCGAATGTGAAGCTATCAACTAATTTGAATGATTAAAATAATGCAAGATTTGGAGCTGATTTAACGTAGCACCAGGTTGGATAGATTGGATCTATATGGATATAAGATATGTTCGAGGAAGTAGTCATTATTTGAAGAAAATTTCGATACACTGTGCGCGAAGCATTATCCGGAACATAAAGGATGATCCTATTTATTTTATACACAACATATCTTTAATATGTTAGAAGAAAAATATACGTGCTAGAGACTTGCAAAAAAGTTAACTATAAAAAATATTAAAAATAAATTTCCTACAGCTTTAACGAATTTGTTAAAAAAAGATTCCAATTTTAAAATGTATTACATCCACCCTCTCCTTTTAGAAAAAGCTATATCCTTTTTCCTTCTTTTATTACAAGTCACTCTTATAAAAATATTTTATTTTTCCCACTTTACAATTTCCATCCAACAAATTTAAGTTTTACCCTCAAAGAAAAATAATAAGCTAAAAATTAACACAACACAACTTTGTAAAGCATCAGCTAAAGTAACAGTAAAGTGTTAGGAAAAGCAGCTTTACACACTATGTTTGAAGTTGTGCAGGTGAGATGAATGAGTCGAATCTGATTCCCGGCGCCAAAGGTGTTACGCTTAAGCGTAATTTATGCAGCACTGATTTCTTTGCCAGTTTTCACGCCAAACTCAACAGCTGCAATTTTCTATCTAGGCAAATATTTAAGTGTGCACATGCATTAGACTGATACGAAAAATAAATGTACTTACTATACTATCAACTAGCTCGTTTTCGACCTAATTTGAGTTTAGCTTTTTCCGCTTAGTTACTTGCACAGATATGATGCATCACATCATCACTAGTCAAACTATGTGTATTGATATATATGTATAAGTGCGTATAAAATGACATAAGTATACTATTGAGCAAGATAAATTTTGATGTCAGTAGACAATCAAGTCATATGTGATATATCATACATCATATGATGACCTCAGAGCAAAGAAATCACTCTTAAAAATATGAGTATTGATGTTATTACCATTTCTTTATAGTGCACGTAATATAATATTAGAACAATCCTAAGTATTTTAGCTATATTTGATATTGATATCACATCATATGACATTTTCTGATATCACATATTCAGTGCTGTCTTACAATTGATATCACATCGTTATACATCACATACAAATCAAGCTATCATGCATCAGATCACAAAAAAAAAATAACCAATAATGCCACACATTTTTTGAGCAAGATAAATTTTGATGTCAGTAGACAATCAAGTCATATGTGATTTATCATACATCATATAATCTCCTCAGGGCAAAGAAATCACTCATTACAATTTTTTTCATGTTGCGTGTAATATGAGATTAGAATAATCCTGAGTAAGCTATTATTGATAATGATATCACATCATATGATATTTTCTGATATCGCATATTCAGTGCTATCATGTCAATTGTCATCACATCGTTATAAATCACATACAAATCAAGCTATAATGCACTAAAATACAAAAAACCGATAAGGCTATGAACAAATTTGTAATTCAGTCATACTATTGGAAATTGCATCACATCATGTATGACGTCAGAGAAGATTTAGTTCGTTGTTGTCAAGTTTACAGATACGGTTCTAAGCTTTGATATGATCACCCAAAGCGTGCGAGTTATTGTTTGGTGGGCTCTTGTTCCCTAAAAAAAAAAAAAAAAATTTGGTCAGTCTAATGTCTATACGCCGAGGCTCTGTTTATTTATTTTATTTTTTTGTTTGTGTTATATTAAAGTTCGTGTTGGTTCATGCCTAAACCGTTTTCATTAAGTTTACGCCCTCCATTGCGTAAAAGTCAGTGGTTGTACTGTAAGACAACGCGCTTAAGTGTTCAGCATTTTATTGGTTTTAAGTTGTTTCGACTTTTGCTACAAATTCCTCTTGCTTATTTTTGTTTGCTACATTTCCCTTTGACTTTCACTTTAAATGTGAAGTCTACTTCTAGGCACTAAATTAGAAAATCCTGCTACTTTCAAGTGCATACAAGTCATTGCTTACTTTCCCTGGATACTTTTCTTTTCTCCCCACATTCAACTGCCTACTTTGGTTATTTAGCTGTTTGCATTTATTTTTTGTCTGTTTATTTATTCACGAAGTGCAAAAGGCAAAACAAACATAAACTTCATTAACTTTTGCAGTCGCGCCCATAACCAATAGCCCTTGAGCGTTCTTAAGGCAAAAATATATTTCGGAAACTCAAATTAAATGCAATCGAACTAATTAGAATTTCTGCAGTCAACTTAAAGCTGAGTAGAGGTATTCAAGAATTGCGATGAGAAGTTGGTGAAGTGCATATTTGCAGGGTATTAGCAGATGGATGGACGCTTAGCGATTGCAATCTAAGTGCTATAAGTTAATATTTAAAAAAGATGGGAACTCGTCAAAAAATAAAGCTAATAAGCGATTTGTATAAAGCTATGCCAGAGCTTACATTCATCTCAAAATTTCGGGGATATTCTTTCTGGTAAGGACAATATTTCAGAAGTGCCTGACTTTTAAAAATATATAGATAGAGGTGTTATAGATACTGAGAATGGGCTCAGTTGTGGACTCAGCATTTTTTTAATAATGTTACCTAACTTCTGCTCTCATTCTTACTATAACCGATCTCTCAGTTAAGCCAGATAAAAGTAAAGTAAGCATTGTGGCGTTTGCACACAAAGAGACAGACCTGATGCTGGCTTCCTTCCCTTCTGTAATGGGTGAAACTATAGACATTGCTTTTGACGACTAAGGTTTACTTAATTCAAAGGTATTAAATACTATGGACGTTTTAGGCAGATATACAATCAATGGCTTTTAAAGAAAACTACAATTTCACCAACCTACAAAAGGTTCAACCATGAACATTTCTTCCATACGTTGGATTTGTATCCTATATCGAAGTTGTACATCGGTAAGAGGGAGGCCAATATCCGTAACTATCTGTATAGACTTTGTTTCTATTCTTGCCAAGCTCGACAGAGATCACCAATTAATCTTGCTAGTGTTCATTAATCTACATTTAATCATTAGAAGATAAGCAAGGCAACATGACTAGTAGCTACTACGGGTTCAATAGATATGTAGCTCGAAATTAAGGCCCAGTTATACTTGCATACCAGAGCATAAAATAGCAGCGCATCGCATGTGATACAATGAACTGCATGCAATGCGATGCTATCCGAGTATAACGGCACCATTAATCGAGTACGCTCCTAAACTATCCCTTAGCACAACAACAACAACACACAGTAAAAGATTAGTACGGCATTTGAGAACAAAACGATAGTGCTAGTAATGCTCAAACAAATTTATTTTCACAAACAACTGCACATTTTCACACAATCTCTTTGTCAATTTAGATCTATTGCGCAATAAATAATAATTCCCAAATAGATTACCATGTGTTCGAGATATGAATTAGCAATCATTCGTTGTAATGCAATTAAATGATGAAAGTACTCAATATGTTGGAATAAATTTTCACCAATTTACTAATTAAATGCTAATAATATTATAAATACTAAAAGCAATTGCCAAACGGTAGATGCTCACATAAATATGTATGTATGTATATACAGCAATAAATGTTTTGTGCCTTTGCTAAACTATGCACGCAAAATTTGTCAAAATAAATAATTCTACATATATACATACATATTTATGTAAATTGCTATCTACTACGGTAGCTATAAATTTTAATTTAGTTGCAGATGCAGATGCAATACAAGCAATAAAGAACAAAATTTGTATGAACTACACTGTTGCACTGCATTTTTGGGGGCGGAATAAATATAAACTCGAATTTTTTGCAAGCTGAACTTTTTCGAAAGTTGCAATTTTTTGATTAAATCTAATAAAAAAAAATTTAAAAATTGCATATTGGAGAGATTGCAATGTTAAAAATTTTTCCATGTGAACTTTTTCTCACTTTCCAGTAAAATTTAAGAAAAAAATTATCCTTAAGTGTACAAAATTAGTGAAAAATTATTAAAAACTATCTGGCGTGGCTCGTGTTCACACTTTTCTAGAGATTTATTAAAGATATGTGCGTGGATGGATGAATACAAAAAATTTAATCTGTAATTTTTTTTCGTAGAATGTACCTACATATGTATATTCAATGATTTTTAATTTATGTGAAATGTAAAAGGCAACAAAAATTTTACGGAGACACGTTTTGATACCCTTTTTGAGAAATTTAATGCATTTTACTTCATATAAATCCATTTTAATGCAAATTTTTTCCTCTAAGTACCTCAATTTTAATAATCATCATTTCCTTGGTTTATCATTCGATTCGATAAAAAAAAAGTTTCGCTCACATTCTAATTTACAGGCTGACCGGCAGTGGAAGTCTCATAAAACTTAATTTTCAATTTCCCGAGATCATTGAGTTCCAACAGATAAACATACAGACAAAAATTCTTGAAGTTGTTTAGATGAACTCTACAACATTCCCAACAACAGCTACAGCGATTAAATTACTTAAAGAAATATTCAATGTATTCTACCCCGTTTTTCGGGTTTGACAGTCCCTTGTTCAGTGATGTGAAATTAAATCTTTACAACTTTTTTCAAAAAACACTCCGAGTAATTTTTTTTTTTTTTTTGGATTTTTTATAAAGATATACCTTTTTCGATTCCTTTCATTTTTTTTTGTAAGTTTAACCTTTTTTTTATAAATCACCGAGATTTTCAACTTTCTACTAATTCGTTTAACATTTACTCTAAATCACCCGAACTGTTTTGTGTTAATAGAGTTATTTATTTATGTATACGAAATTTGCTAGTGTTTCAAAGCAATCAGTTCTGATTGGATGTCTGTTCTTCCTTGGGCTCCTCTTAAACATTTATTGCTCTTTGATTGCACAACATAATATGACTCGAATATTTAGATGTTCCTTCTTTGTTTTTTATTTTTAATGCATTTTTATTTTATTTTATTTTATTTTATTTTATTTTATTTTATTTCATTTTATTTTATTTTATTTTATTTCATTTCATTTCTTTTTATTTTATTTCATTTCATTTCATTTCATTTCATTTAATTTAATTTAATTTAATTTAATTTAATTTAATTTAATTTAATTTAATTTAATTTAATTTAATTTAATTTAATTTAATTTAATTTAATTTAATTTAATTTAATTTAATTTAATTTAATTTAATTTAATTTAATTTAATTTAATTTAATTTAATTTAATTTAATTTAATTTAATTTAATTTTATTTTATTTTATTTTAATTTATTTTATTTTAATTTATTTTATTTTATTTTATTTTATTTTATTTTATTTTATTTTATTTTATTTTATTTTATTTTATTTTATTTTATTTTATTTTATTTTATTTTATTTTTTATTTTATTTTATTTCATTT
Source organism: Sphenella marginata (assembly GCA_951509765.1). NCBI lineage: Eukaryota > Metazoa > Arthropoda > Insecta > Diptera > Tephritidae > Sphenella > Sphenella marginata. The sequence continues at coordinate 20,358,625 of OX608080.1, read as the reverse complement.
TATTTTATTTTATTTTATTTTATTTTATTTCATTTCATTTCATTTCTTTTTATTTTATTTTATTTTATTTTATTTCATTTCATTTCATTTAATTTAGTTTTATTTTATTTTATTTTATTTTATTTTATTTTATTTTATTTTATTTTATTTTATTTTATTTTATTTTATTTTATTTTATTTTATTTTATTTTATTTTATTTTATTTTATTTTATTTTATTTTATTTTATTTTATTTTATTTTATTCTAGTTTATTTGATTTTATTTTATTTTATTTTATTTTATATTATTTTATTTTATTTCATTTTTTTATTTATTGAAATTTTTTATTTTGCATTTTTCGTAAAAACCACAATCAAATTTTATTTATGATATTTTCCGACATCCTAACAAATTCTAAAATGTTGCATATAATTAAAACATACGTTGCTCATATTTAAGAAAAAATTTTCGATTCAAAAATATACAAAGCATCCATTTTTAGAGCTATTTTTATCTCTCTGTCGGTCTTTCTTTTTTTTCTGGTAAAAAATAAAATTTCATCAAACGATAGTAAAATCTCTGTCTTCACCCTCGTATTTATTGTAACATATTAGACGGCTATATAAACATACATTTGTAGCTTATGCCTTCCGCTATCTATTTAAGGATATTATTCACTTATGTATATGTATGTGTTTATATCACGTCACAAACTCGCACACATACTTCGTACGTGATTCGCACGTAAGTTTGATTTTTGGCCAAATTGCATGCACATACGTTCATATATGTGTATATAAGTAGTGTGAGCAAGTGATTGATGACATCGATAAGTTGTAATAAATTGCAATGATTTCTCCTACACTTTGTAATCCAGTGAACTTGTAGAAGTTTGTCGAATTCGCAGCGTTTCACTGCTTTTTCCACACCGAACCTCTTTACATTTAGTATGTGCAAACGATAAAGTTGCCTTTGTTTCTTAACCCGTTTGTAGTTCAGACAAAAATTTCACGAACTCACGTACGTTACTTGCTTTTTAAGTTATCGCCATTGGCGTTTTTCATTGCTTACTGCGTGAGCGCTTGTGTGGGGGCTACACGTCGTATGAGCAACATCTAAGTACTGCTACGAGTACTTTTAGTGCTTATTTATAATGAGAGTTGTTGCTGTTTTTTTTAATTGTTTGCAATTTTATTGTGTTTCATTTTATTTGAGTTTTCGTAAAATAAAAGAAATGGAAAAATTTCTCAATTGAAGTAACGGCGCACAGTGGGACAACGCCGGCAATAAATACAAGGAGTCATTGTAGAGCTCTGAAATTTTGCACAGGTTATTTTTGAGACAATTCCAGTTTTTGAAAAAAAAATTAGGAAAATTCGCCCACTTTTACGTCCACCTGCCATACAGTCGAAATTTGTAAAATGCCGTATTGTCCGCAATACTTTAGATATAACTTTCAAATTTGGTATACTTGAATGTTATATAGTTACAAATATTATTTGAAATAAAAATTGAACTTTGGCCCACTTTTAACCCCATCACCCATACTACCTCAACATAAAAAGTGCCATATTTTCTAAAATATATTAAATACAACCTTCAAATTCGATATTACTGTAATTTATATCATTTAAAATGAAATGCAATAAAAAAAAACAATAAGGGTTTTCATTTAACCATCTAAGTTTACGCCATATATAAATTTATACATTTATCAGTTCAGTTAAATGAACGCCCTAAATAAATTTATACGTAATTTGTGTAAAACGAAAACTTTTATGTCGAAACTCATAAAGAAAAACAAAGTGTTTTGTTTTTTTTCAAGTATATTTTTTTCATTTTCAACTAGTGTGCATTGAATCTAATAAAAAAATTACATGCCATGCGTCGTTATAGAAACGTATAAATTTATCAACTTTTTTACGCACCAAAATTGTCGCGTAAATTTATCAAATTTGTGTAAACGATTTTTCATACAAAATTTGACAGTTCATTTACACACCTGATAAATTTATACGTTTACACGCTTTATAAGGCGTTTATAAGCTTTCATGATTCCCCTTAATATTTTTTTTTCATTCAATCAATAATTTTTTTACATCATCATGGTATTCTAATTTTTTTAAGTTGTTTCTGATTCTAAATGAATTAATATAAGGATCTGATGATATTTGCAAATTGTGCATTACATCTTCATTCGTAGAAATACGTGAATTTTTACGAGAATGAAATAGCCTACAGTTTCTATACTCCTTATTCATTGCTTCTTGCGCTTCTTCGGATAACATTCCTGAATTGTTGAATTATCCATGACCTTGTTGAATTTTTTTATCACTTTATATAAACTTGTTTAAACTTGCACGCTCAAATAGATTGTGAATTACATATATAATTGCAATTACCATTTGTTGATGAATAATATTTAAAACAACAACAATGTAATATTATTTTACAGTTTGTTTTTAAAAAGTATGTGAGCACAAAATAAAATATCAAATATGTAAGAGAAATGCTAATCACTTATCAAAAGAGATCATGACAAGAACACTCATTACCAAACCAACAACAACCAAAACCAAAATTATGCTCACTATATTAGGCTGCTTATGAATATTAAACAATTAAAAAAAATATAAGTAAAAAGTTTAAACATGCTATTGCATGCTAACATACGTATAGCGACAGAATGTGCGCGTTACGTACTTTTTGTAGTTTTTTGTATGTTTAATGTGCTTTTGCAAACTTTTGCTATATGTCCTCTACTTTAAATTAAAGCTGTGACTTCAAACTTTCATTTGATATAAGTCTGCACCTAGGGCGAGGGGCTGCTCTATATTTCCTAAGCCATTGAAAATGAAAAATATTCAATTTTTGCACCACAATTCTGTTGTTAAGAAAAAAAATTTGTTTTTTTTTTTTTTTTAATTTATTTTTTCATTTACTCATTCTACAATAACTAAATTAATTAAAAAAATACTTTAAAGTTACATTTATTATGTATTTTTATTTTAATAAGCATTTGATTATTACATATTGAACTAACATATTTCAAGCGCGTTGGCATACCTCAACTTTGACATGCTCTAGACCAAAAAGTAATGAAGTTATGAGACTGAAATTTCAGGGAATTGTTACTCAGATATCTGTTAATATACTGTGAAAATTTGATCTAAATTGGACGACACGTCAAAAACCATTTTTTGCCGCGGTTACTACTGGGCTGTCACACTGTGCGGCGTATCTACAAAACTATTTTACCCGAATACTTTAAGCTCTTATTTTGAAAAAGTCATTTTTAGTTGTCAACCATGACTTGACCACAATTTTTAATAACTAACAAAAAGGGTTGACTGTAGAAATCCATTGCACTTTTATATGCATTCAATCTTCATCACATGCAAACCTTTCTTCCTTTCACTTTAGTTATTTGCTCCTCAACCATGACCATTAAGGCTTTTCTATCTCTTTTCACAAAACCTTCCTCTTCAGCTTCATTATTTCTGGCCGCTTGTGGTTGCACGCATTTTATTTGATTCACTTGGTCGACAAATGCACCGCAGAGATTTGGCCTTATGCTCATGCATTATGCACAGGCAAATGTAGATAAATGCTGGAACACACGATGAGGCAAATGTAGCATTTCAAGCAATTTCAAGTATTTGGATTGTTTTTCATATTTGGATATCCATGCTGGGAAATAATAAGCTAGTAAAAATAATATAAGAATTTCTTTCTCATTTGAAAATAGTTCGAAAAATCATCTAATATATTAATCATATTTTATTAAAAAAATATTATTAGATTTAGTTCGAAAAATTTTAATAAAAATTTTTTCAGAAAAAAATTATTTCGCTACTAAAATCTTCTAATTACTTTCATATTTGTCCCTAGCAGACTTTCTTTGTTAATACAAAAATGCAAACTTTTGATGTTCCCTGAGTAGGAGTACCCTCGGTGCAACACGAGCCAGAAAAATACTAGTTTGCCTGAAAAATTTTGTAAGGACTTTCAAACTAGTCCGAAAAGGCAATTGGACTTTAGGAGCGACAAAAACACTCGCCGAAAGTCCTGGGGAGCGCTACCGATGTGATGATCTTTTGTTATATTTGGAATCGGTATACTTTATTTTTGATGTTCAGGCAGTAAGAAAAATCAGTTTAAAAATTTCTTAGAATATTTTTTTATTTTTTATACCTAATCGACTGCTGAGTAAAAGATCACCTTAATTCAAAATATTAAAAAAAAGCTCCATCTCACAACTTTTCGGGTAACGCCCTATTTTAAATTTCAATTCAAAAACACCCTATCTCAATTGAAAATATATAGTTTTCGTTCAGATAAGTCATCTTTGAATCTCATTCTTCAGACGAATTTTGAAATAGGAAATTTAATTGAAAAATATCTGAAATAGGCCGTTCTTCTAGCAAATTCTTAGATATGGCGTTTTTTAACAATTTTTTGAAATAGGGTATCTAATCTTTCACTCAGCAGTCGAAATATTTTATTGAACATTAACTTAGAACCACCACTAGTTCCTAAGTCTTTACAAACTGGGCCAAATAAGACCTAATGGATACCCAAAAAAATTTAATCCAAAAAAATCTAAATACATGTTCTATTTAAATGATAGTTCTAGCTTCTCTGCTTTACTAGAAGAGGCAGTTACTTTTGTACTAAATTTGCGAAATGGTTTCTGCGAGCTTTTCGACACTTTTCTCACTTTTTGTAATAAATTTTTAGGCCCTTCTAGATTTAAAAAAATGTTCTTCGAATAAAACAAAGAAGTTTTAAAAACACTCAGAGAAGTTTGCTTGACATTTTTTTTATGATTTTTTTTTGTGCCTACGAGAGTTTTAGCTAATTTTTTTAGCTAGTTCTTCTGACTTTAAATATGTGATCGACATGGTACGATTAATAACCTTCACCACATTTGGTGTCAAACAACAAGGGAGACTTTTCACGAAATTGGGCTCGACATTTTTTTTTTCAAAATCACACACCCAACCATCAGAAGAACCAACATTTAACCTGCAGTGCAAATACCTCCTGCATATGAGTAAGTGTAGATCATCCTCTCCATCTCATGCCACAATCTAACTACCCTCGCGTACAACATTTAAATACCCACCTATGTGTTTGATATAATTAAAGCGATTTAAAGCAACACATTTCTGCAAAGCGAAATGGTACATGAGGTTGCTATTTTCCTGTTTCGCATGTTATTTACATACATCTTTAAGCAGAAATAAGTGCTTTTGTTGTTGTTTTGGCCTCCAATGAAATCTGTAACCAAAGTTAATAAAAAATTCAAGGCGACGAACCACAGCAATTAAGCAAAGGCTAAGCTGCATGGCGGGCATTATCGCAGATGCCTAGCGATTTCCAACTGAGGCTCAGTATATTACTGTTATTGCATATTTAAATGCACATATCTATACATATATACTTGTAGTGTATTGCGACCCAGATTCATTTCTGGCAAAGCAATTTTTTCTCAAATAATTTTCAAGGAGTTCATTTGAAAATGGTTTGGGGTTGGACTTAATTTGGAAATGTTTAAGGCTATAATTTTGCATTGGGGTTTTATGATAATTGCTATTAGTTTTTTACCTGTAAATGGAGTTGGCTTAACCCTTTGACCTCTTCTTTTTTTATATTTAGTGCGGAAAATAACATTTAGTCAAATAAATGTAGTTCATGACTTTGAAATCACAAGCAACTTCGAATTATATATTTTTTTTTCTTCTGAAATATGATTTTCAGAATGGTGCCATATGGAATCAATTTTGTAAAAGGGTTAAATGAAAGTTATGTGTTATTTTTTGTGGTTCTGATATTTAATATTCTTAAATTGAACCATAGAAACCTTCCTAGTTCAAATACCAGGGTAGGTAACCTAAAAGGTTGTTTTAAGAAGTTGTTTAAAAAAGTTGTTCAAAGTGATATCGGTCTTAAAAAGTTGGAAGAGTACCTCGATCTTAATCTCTTACTTGTTACATAACTACATATATTAGAGGATGGGATAAGTTGATTGTAATGATAGAATTCAGTGGCGCATGGAGGACATATTTCATTTACAGTTCCTTAAAAATCATACTTTTTGTATTCCAAAGGAGGGGAGAGAGCTTTCTAAAATAAATATTAAAGTTCAGAGAATAAAATTTTTGCGATTATAAAATGTTTCAAAACACTTTTTTTTTTAAATGCTTGTTAATGTAAAGCTTTTTATAAATTGTCTGTTTTTCGGGAAACTTGATTGAAAAGATAAATTGCATACTATTTCGCTATTGCAATAATATGAATAAAACAGGTGCAATTATAGATTTAATAGTACAACTTAAACACATTTTTAGAATTATTATTTAAGATGTAGGCCTGGTTTTTGCGTTTCATTCCCGCTTGGTATAATTATTTTGCTGCACATAAAATCGTCCCACTTTGAGCTTAAGTCATAGTATTCGATTTTAGAACAAAACTAAAAATTTGGCCATAAATATGTTATAATAACTTCATTTTGTATATCTTAAATTAGGTTTTGATAGCTAGTCGTGAGGGATAAATTGATGTTTATATTTTTTTCGACGCCTTTTATATTTTGTACTAAAAAATAAAAAACCGCAAAATATAATAAATAAAGTACATTATATAAAATAAAAAAGTGGAATAGAAACTAAAAGGAAATATTATACTTGACCTAATACTTGCTATAAAACATAAGCATATATTCACTATAAAAACTGCAGTACAGTAAGAAATGTATTTACAATAATTAAACTATTTAAAAAAATATAAATAATTAGCGCCAAATTTATAATAAATGAAGAAAAATTTTAAAAAGCATTCTATAATAGTACTCCCACATAAATTTCCTGTTATAAAATAATTTCCTATGAGCTTGGTGACCAATATAAAAAAGCTTTGTTTACACTTTTATAGAAAATTGATAACAGAAAGCTTACAAAAAAAAAACAGCAATATAAAATCAAAGTAATCATAAAAGGTGGAGAAAGTTTTAGTGTTATAAATTTAGATAGCATAAATCTTTATACTAAAATTATAATTATAAAATATTTATTTCCTAAATGGAATAACCAAAAAATTTAGCTTTGCTATAAAGCATAATTTATTAAAACTTTTATACCAATAAGCAGTTGCATATATTTCAGTTAAAAAGGAAACAAACCTTATGACTGAAAGCTCTGAAGTACACCAAAACAGTTATCTATTTGGCGTTGCTGCCTGGTGGCTATAAGCTTTAAGGAATATGAAAACTGTTATACTTATACACAGTTATGTGCTTGATTGGTGGTTCTACTTTAGCTTAGTGCTTTCACGAAGAATTGGTAATGCTAGTATAAGAGATTGTTTGAAGCCTTAAAGCTTTACAGCTTGCAGTCCAACATGTATTGGGAGTAAGTAACTGTATTTTCAGCAAGTTTGATAGAAAGCATAAAGCTCTATGAAGAGTGAGCTTTTAGAAAAGTTTGAGAGAAATTTTGAATAACAAAAAAACATCTAGAGTATCTATATTTACTCTTAAGCACTACCTCTTTTATTCGCATTTATGTGAAAGAGCTTTTACACTGTTTTAGATAAATGAGTACTAAGTAATTGCTCAGTACTTATTCTTGTAGATATACGTGGCACTTTAAAAGAGTTTGAAAGATTTCTTTATGAAATAGTAAGAGCAAGTCCTTCAGCTCTTTTAAGTATTTGCATTAGAAAGAGAATATCCCAAGTTTCCGTTAATCAAGAGAGAATTTTGAAGCGACAAGGAACATGTTTTTCTCTTTGTAATGCAGTACCATTTATATTAAATTTGACTTAATAAATAGATACCAACATTTAGAATTTAACTAGAGCTAGAATTTAAGAACATACTCAGTCTAAGAAACGCGAGTTACATCGGAAGCCAATAATAGCAACAGCAAAGCTAGGAGAGAGTTTAAGTGACGTGCTTATGAAAACTGAACAAAAATTCACTTTTTAAAATTTTTTCAATATTTACTCTTCAATTCTTTTTAATTTTGTTTTGCTGAACAAAATGTTTACTGCCTTGTAGCTGCCGCAACCAAAATATAAGCCAGCAAAAACAATAATAAGCGTTATAAATTTGCACATTTGATTTTCAACTAAATAAATATTTGAAAAAAAAAAAAAAAAATTTTTTTAATTCATACATATGTTGCTAAGTGCTTGCGAAAAAAATCGACTTACAACCAGCGGTGTGTCAGGGCGTATGATGAACATTGCAAGAGATTGTAATCAAATAAGACACTGTGTGGACAGTCGAGGCATTACAAAGATGGGTTCATATGTATGTATGTATGCAAGATTATAAATAAGCTCAAAGCTAAGAATTAAAAATTAGTACTACGGTATCTTGTTTACAAAATTCTCAAATTTAATTGGGATCTTAATTTTCACGAAAAAAAAACGAAATTTTTTAATCTCTTAGACAAAAATTTTTTCAGTAAACACTATAATCCAAAAAAAAAAATTTTTTTTAGAAACTCAGAAATTCTTGTTCACGAAAAAAAAAGATTTTTAATCTCTAAAAACAAAGAAAGATACATACAATATCTACTAAAAAAAGATTTATTAGAGTTTCAGAAATTTTTTTTTTTTTTTCGAAATTCTATAATGTAATTGAGATTATAATGTTGACGAAAAGAAAAAAAAAGTTTTTGACCTCTGAAAACAAAAAATTATAATTAGAATTAGAATTTCGATAGTAAGAGATTACTGAACAATTTGCTGACAGAAGGTATGCTTCCAATCAAGTAAGTTATGAATTATTACAAAAAGAGTGTAGTAAAAGCACACCACTGATAGAGAGATATATACTAAAATTTTTCAGGCCTCTAGTATGACCCCCATATGCCTACTAACACATGTACATACATATATAAATATTGACATGCAAATTATCTATGAACACAATTCAAATCCAGCGCTACGAAATTGTGATGCTCATGTAGATTTTGGTAAGAACGAAACATTATAGTTTATTGCAATGCAAGGAGAATGGGTGTTGGGAGCTTACAAATGTACCTACTGAAAGCAATAACGGCAAAAGTCTGACACTCAAATGGTTGTCGCTTATGACCACAGATACATACATACATACATACATTTGCATTTGTAAGCGCGCGATCATGGCAAGTGTATGTGAAATGTGGCACTTAAATCTACAAAAGCTTTAACAAATTATGACAAAAAGTGTAGCAAAACGACGGAAAGTACACAAGCTGGCAAAAGCAATAACGGGCACCCAATAAAAAAATGTGTTAGCCATGAAAAATGAAAATTTACACTGAAGATGGCACACCTTCGAGGATAGCACAGATTGGTTTGTCTTCTAACCAACATTTAATAGATTTGACGGAGGACACTTTTCAAAATTATCTTCTTTTATGTTAGGTTGCGTCTCAGATAGAAAGTTTAAAATTTTAAAATCAACAAATTTACATTATTTTAATTGTTCCGATTTGTGAAAGAGTTACTCGTTTGTCTGTCTTAAAAGTTGTTATTCTATCATACTGAGGAAGCCTTTTTTTGTGAAAATATTAATGAAAGTAGCTGCAACCGAAACGAAATCAATTTAATATATGGAACACTTTTTTTGTTGGGAAATTTGCATCTATGCATATATATGAATAAGTATGCAAATACAAACCAAAAAAGTAATTCAGAGCAAAACGCTAATATTTGTAACAACCGCTAACTGCAAGTGTTTGTGACAGTAACGCAAATGTGAGCCAGCTGGGTGCAAGTGTAAGCAAAAGAAATTGTAAAGCATCACGCACCACCACCTACAAACAGCTGAGTGGGAGTGTCCAAACATGAATTTTACGATCGTTGCTTCATTTCGAATGCAAAACAAATCGGGTACGAGTAAAATCTAATAACTGGTATGTTAAATCTAACGGTGGGGTAGGGCGTAATGCGAGCAAACTAGTAAAATTTTAATATTTGCATATATATGTATAGCTACAAATTTGCTTTTTGAATCTTTGGGTGTGTGTAAAGCAAAGTGATATTATGTAAAGCTATAAACATTTGTGAGATATGATTTATTATTAGAAATTTTTAATGTATAACTTTAATAAATATTTTTATTAATACTACCGAAGTGCCAATAAACACCACACTAGGGTGAACAATTCTCAGAAAATAGCACTCCATAAGTGCCTCACGTGCTCTGCTTTATGGTGCAAAATCGTGGGCACTGAAAACCGGGGACTTTGAGAGTGTTCGAGAGCAAGGCGCGTGATCATGTAATGCGACTGTTCGCCAAAATTTTAAGACACGAAGACAACCTTACTATCCGTAACTCAAACTATTATTTAGTCGACTTATGTGATAATTGCAGGCACTCAAAAGCTTTCTATTTTGTGGTTGCTAAATATACAAAATCTGAAATTTCATTATGAAGCTTTAAGCAATCCGCATAAAAGAAAAATTCCAATTTGACAACCGTAAGTAAATTATTGTTTTCCTTTGTATCAAATACCCAATGAACTGCACATAAAATTTAATTTGCTTCATGGACACCTTTGTGGCATCTAAACAATTAATTTTATCTATCATTTAATATAAGCACACTAAGTATATAATAGTAAATATGTATGTATGCAATATATGTATGTATTAGCAAAGTATGTGCGGTTAGTAAATGAAATTTGGTATTTTGTAATTCACCTTCCTGCTTTGTAATCGATAAGTCAAGTAGCATATAAATTTCTACAGGGCACAAAATGGCACTTGCCCACACAGCATTGTTCGTGCTAATAAAGTGGTTTGGGTGTGGTTTTGCGGAGGTGTTAATTTGTGCTTTTGTTATATTTAACATGACCAACAAAAAATGTTGTGGGCAAGAATGAGTATTTAGGAAATTTGTTATAAACATGTGACCTACAAAGAAGATAGTACAAGAGCTTATGTAGGCACAGACAGTCACTTTCACAAGCCGTATTTAAACAACTGGCTTATTATATCAGTTATCATCTTGAAATCTTCTGGAATCATGCTATAGGAACTTTTTCATCTATAATGAGTCACACATTTTTTTTTTGTCGTCTGATCAGCTTCGCACTGTAGTCCTTCTTATTGGGCTTTTGCGTTGTAGTTCCTTTGAAGTTTCTTCTTTTTTGTAATTATGTTCACACTTCAGTACAAGGAGTAAATTAGTAATTGGATAGCAGGATTATCATTAAAATACATTTAAAATTAAGTGGTACAATGATACGAAATTGCTCAGATGGAAACCTTTCAATAGGCTTTAAGATTTTAATATCATAATAATCATGACTCAATTGTTTTGGTCATTAAGGAACAAAATCATTCGTTTTATGGGTAGTTGGAAAAATTGTCAACATAAGTGTAGATTTCTACCTTACTTAGTGCCAAAAATAGACGTTCCAGCTATATTCTAATAGAACCATACATCTTCCAGAAAACTTTACTCAGGAATATTCACAGAACTTTCACTAATTCTTTACACATCGTGGTTGATTCCGAGCCATGCGTAAGACGGTATATGATGAGTAAATTATAGAGCGCCATCTTTGTTAAATAAGAGGACACTTATCTACTTAAAGGCTTCTTTGTTTAATGATTCTATGAGGCTGGAATGGTTTTGAGTTGAATTTTTGTGCAGCCTTTCCTGATATGAACCGTTTACCGACCTTTCTTGAAAGCTTCTTGTTGACCAATTCTTTTGATACTTCAGGTAAAATATTTATAAACTGATTGTGGTGATTGAGAAGGTTGAAGCTTTATCTACTACAACAACAAAAATAACACAAATACCTATGCGACCCAAATTTGATTGGAGATTTAAGCAGCACATTAAAAGTTTTGGTGAAATTTTAGAATTTTACGGGATAGTGTGTGGATGAGACATTTCTAAATTTTTGCAATTAAAAGCACATAAAATTTGTTATCGTACGAGTTTGACTTTGTTTGATAAAACGCATGACTTTTAATAGGATATGATAGACAAGTAGATGAGCCAAAATGTCAGCTTAAGATTAACCTCTTCAGCGATAGCTAAACAAAAGCTATTAATGCAGGGTGTAGCAAAATGTTAGAAGAACTGAAAAATAAATGAGGAAGTAAGTATTAGAGTAGGCTTCCTAGTTGAAAGAATTTACATCAAAAAAAGTATCAGAGATATATCAAATCGCTTCTGACTTTTTAAAAGATTTAGGCCGTACGACAAAAGCATTATACTCACTTTTATTTTGACAGTTGAAAACGTCAACGAATAGAAGGTCTCTCCTTCATGCAGTGCTCGCTCGTTTCCTCGGTTTTAGCACCAGTGGGTACCAACAAAGAAAACTTTCTGTGATGTCGTATTCTCATTATTATTTATAACATTTCAAACTTGTCTACCCTTTGAGATGCCTTGCATTTATAATTGTTTATGCAAATTATTGCTTTAACCTTTTTCACGTTTGACTTATTTACGTTTACTTCACTCACTCCGCTATAAATGCAACATATTTTTCCGACATTTAAGCAAGTATAATGCTGCTATCACTTTCATCCCTTTTTAAACAACAGCCACCTTCCGGTCTTAGCTAAAAACTTGTCACCCTTTTTTTTATTATTAATTCAAAATCTTGTCTCTTTAGCATGTTTTCGTTTGTTGTACCCTCCCTAACCTTTTCTAAATGGTAAAGATTAAGCAAGTGTCAAGCTTTTGTCAAATTACTTCAAAGTTTAATGAAGGATTTATGAGAAATATTTTTGTTTATATTAATTGTCATAGCTGGGTTGGGCCGCAAAACTGATTGATGTACTTATATATATGTGCGTAAGCTGTATATTAATCTACGCTGTCATATACATTTGTTTGCTTTAAGTTTGGGAATATGTTTTAATAACTAACATCACTCTGTAAATATATCTAAAGATTACTTCCGGAAATAAAATATATAACAAATTAGTAATATGTCAAAAAGATTTCATAGCAAGTGATTAATATGTAAGGAATGTATGTAAATAACAACAAAAACTGTGGTTTTTAAGGGTAGCATACTAAGCAGTAAGGAGATCAAAGAAGTGTAAAAATAAACATTAATTTTCTTTTTATTTTAGGGTTTTGACTGTGCACCAAAAGTTGAGGTTGAAAAAATTTAAGAAAGTTTTGTTATAGATATACCTACATGCATACACTCACAATACAGCCATCCTTAATTAATTCCATTGTGTAAAATTCCATTTCATTTAAACGCCACTTTAAGTATGGCCATATTTTCATATAATTATTCCATTCACAAGTTACTTCATTTAACATTGTTTCCCATTTGATAAATTACTGTATCAAGATTTCCTTTCATTCCTACAATGCCACAACAATTGGCAACTCAATTTCACGCATTTGTTCATTAAACTTGAATACGTATCTTCAAAGCCAGGTTACCACCTTTATCGCGCTGCCTTTTTCACCTGTTATGACATTCGTACAAAGCAATGCCCTTTACATCTAGACGTGTTTAATGGCGCTCACATATAATGGGGTAAGTGCATATGTATGTATGTATGTCATGCATTGCATATACGAGTAAATATATATGTCTACGTGTACACTAAAGCAGACTTTACGCCCCCTTTCATATGGTAAACATTTTCAAGAGCGTCGCTCAAAAAGATGCTAGACAATAGCGTAAGCTTTTATTTTCTTACTAAACAATTTTTGCTAGTCTTTTGATGGTATTATGAGACGACGGTGCTTGGTTGAAGAGTCATTTACTTGCGAGTATATACAAACATATATATATGTATATAAATATGTATATGTACGGAGACTCAAACAGAGCACTCATACAACAAATCGCGCATAAATGTTAACAAACGACCTTCGTTGTGAATGAAAGCGAAGCTCACCTACCGGCAATAGTCATATTTATTAGACTGGGCCAAAAAAAAATAATAATTTATTATTCTACAAATATACTACATAAAATTAAAAGTTAAAAACAAATATAAATAATAATAATTTTCATATGAAAAATTAAAGAAAAAGAAGAATATTGCTTAAAGAAAAATGTCATACCCATATTTAAGGTCTAGTTACTCATACCAACATTGTTTATTGGTAACTTTATTTCTCACAAAACCATACGCAGTTATTTGGCGGAGTAAAGAAGCAATAGATCAGTCCAATAAAAATTTTTTTAATGCAGTGATAAACCTCTAAAAATAATCTTACAGTGTTTTTTTTTTTAAACTAAAAAGTAGTCTAACTTTTTTTTAGTGAACAATCTAATGCATGTATATCTTTTGTATGCGAACAGTTGTGAAACTCAGAAACTTTTAGCATAAAAAATAATTAAATATTTAGCCAAAAAGGTAGTTTTTAGCAACTTTTCGAAGGGACAGTATTTGATTTCAAAGAGCTACTACTTTTTAACCTTTTTGGCAGATAATTTTAAGGTAGATACAGTGTATCCCAAAAGTAAGTATGCAGCACTTTTTCGCAACTCTCACCATTTTTAGCCTCAACAAAATTATTTTAACTAGTTTTTTTTAAGACAGTTTTTCATAATCTGACACATAAACTTTAAATTAAATTTTAAAAATATGTGTAAAATTTGCAAAATTTCGACGAACTTTCATGGATTTGTAGGCCATTCAATTTCAGTATAATATGGTGTATGTCAAAAGTCCATGAGAACTTCCCCTGATTTTAAGGAATTTTTTTGTGGAAGAGCTTCATTGTCTTTTTTCATATAAGAAAAATTACGTTCCTAAAAATCAGGGGATATTTTATTTTATTTTATTTTATTTTATTTTCGTTTACTTTATTTTATTTTATTTTATTTTATTTTATTTTATTTTATTTTATTTTATTTTATTTTTATTTTATTTTATTTTATTTTATTTTATTTCACTTTATTTTATTTTATTTTATTTTATTTTATTTTATTTTATTTTATTTTATTTTATTTTATTTTATTTTATTTTATTTTGTTTTATTTTATTTTATTTTATTTTATTTTATTTTATTTTATTTTATTTTATTTTATTTTATTTTATTTTATTTTATTTTATTTTATTTTATTTTATTTTATTTTATTTTATTTTATTTTATTTTAATTTATTTTATTTTATTTTATTTTATTTTATTTTATTTTATTTTATTTTATTTTATTTTATTTTATTTTATTTTATTTTATTTTATTTTATTTTATTTTATTTTATTTTATTTTGTTTTATTTTATTTTATTTTATTTTATTTTATTTTATTTTATTTTATTTTATTTTATTTTATTTTATTTTATTTTATTTTATTTTATTTTATTTTATTTTATTTTATTTTATTTTATTTTATTTTATTTTGTTTTATTTTATTTTATTTTATTTTATTTTATTTTATTTTATTTTATTTTATTTTATTTTATTTTATTTTATTTTATTCAAAATCCCGCCTGTCAAAGAATGAGCAGCACAACACGCTTCGTTAACTTGTGCTCTGGCCAAAGCAAAGTTTTCTAGATGTTTTCGGCATCAAAAATGTTGTTTATTTGATTTGTTTCAGAATTTTTCAGATTTTTTTTAACAACAAATTTTCAGTAAAAGCGGTCTATCGTTACGCTTTCGTTTTGTGTTTTTTTTTTTGTAGAAAGTTATGGGCCACACATTTGTCAGAGAACATAGTATTTTAAATATGTACATACATATATTTGTGTGTTAAAAAAGAAACTCGTGCAAACTGATTTTGAAACATTTTTTTCCACTCAGGCATACACACACATAGGTAGCAAGCCACAAAGCCAACTTTTTTGTACAAATATACATACATACATATGTATGTATGTTTGTATAATAACCACCTTAACGGTTGATGTTGATGACTCGTTGCTTCAACTTTTTAAAATATACATACATACATAGGTATATGTTTATAAAAAGGGTAACCCAAAAGCTCAGCATCATCTATATGTATATATAAGGGATGACAGGAAATTAACTAAAATGCCATATTTTCTAAGTACATCAATGATTTTCAAAATTTCGTAGCCACAAATGGAAAAAAAAAATTACTTCGGCCTCACAAATTGTGCTAAAACACATAAACATAGGAATAGGAAAGCATTTGTCATTAGTTGTCATCTTATTTCATTTGAAACGGGCAAAACGTGAAATACAAAAACGAGTAAATATTTTTGAACGTTGCACTCACCTCGTAAATGAGTTGATAATCAGTCTACTCCCACTAATATTTCGAAAACTCATAGTATCTACAATGTACAGACATCGACCTGTTAGAATTTTATAATATATGTACATATATCTTATAACTTTAAACGACTTATTCTTGTATATTTGTATGTTTGTATATTTGTATATTTGTATATCCACTACTATCTCCCGAACGACTACACCGATTTTAATGAAATTTGGTAGAGAGGTACTATACTTTGTTTTAAGATTTTCTACTTTGGTGTTGCCACTTGGGGTGATCCTTAGGGTTGCCACCTATATACATTTTTTTTAAATATTAAGCAATATATGGCGATGTGTGTATCAAATGAAAGGTACTTTAGGCCGTATACCAACCAAAATATTTTCGAGTAGGATTGCCACCTAGGGTTGCCACCTGAACGCATTTTATTTATTCCTTAAGATATAGACCACTATCTCGGGAACTGCTAAACCGATTTCGATGAAATTTGGTAGATGGATAGTATGCTTCCTTCTTAGATTTTCTACTTAGATGTTGCCACTAAAGGAAGCTTAGAGGGTTGCCACCTTTCCGATTTCTTTTTAAATATAAAGCAATATATGGCGATATGGGTATCAAATGAAAGGTATTTTAGGCCGTATACCAGCCAAAATATTTTCGAGTAGGATTGCCACCTGAACGCATTTTATTTATTCCTTAAGATATAGACCACTATCTCGGGAAAGGCTAAACCGATTTCGATAAAATTTGGTAGATGGATAGTATGCTTCCTTCTTAGATTTTCTACTTGGATGTTGCCACTAAAGTAAGCTTAGAGGGTTGCCACCTTTCCGATTTTTTTTTTAAATATATGGCAATATGGGTATCAAATGAAAGGTATTTTAGGGCGTGTACCAACCAGAATAATTAATATACAACAGGTGTCGCCAATGTATGTTAAGTGACTTTTTGTGGTTAGTGTTCGATATTTTATAAATCTATTTTGGAAATTTATGCTCTTGGTAAGTAAGATTATGCGGCAAATTCGAAAAATACCGAGCAAGTCTCGGTCACCCAGGTACTGTATGTATATAGAGATAGCAACCTAACTCAATACCGACTGAGAAAGCCGATTTTAAAATATACTAACAAATATTATACTCAGCCTCCCTATTCGTCACTTGCATTCTCAACAAAATGTTTTCTACTTGATTGACAAATTTTTTAATGGAAAATAACAAAAAATCATAGAAGCAGAAAAAATAAAAAACATTTATTTCCCTACCTTTTTCTTTTTCAAGAAAATTACAATGTATCAGCAATTCATACATGTGTTCTTTAAACGCAAATTGCGAATATAACAACAATAAAGCTACAATGAACTTAAAATTTTAATAAACATAACAACTATGAAAAACAATTTTTATAATTATGGTAGAGAGAAAGTATATTTACATCCGATTTCGCGGAAAAAGCTCAAATAAAGAAATATATTTTTTTACTTGGAAAACTAAAAGCAAAGAAATTATGTTTACCTTAAATTCCTTTCACGGAATTGAATTGAAGAAAAAAATCATTTCTGTAAAGATATTTCCAACAATTGTGATTTCTATTAATTTGTATGTTTTTAGTAATGTCCATGGAGCCTTCCGTGTAACAGCTTATTTACAGTTGTGAACAAAAAAAAACTTGTAACAACAAAAAATTTGAGAATTTAATTACTGGCATAAAATTGAACTGATTCCCCTTTATTTTCGATTTGTACATATCTACATTATGTTTTTGGAAATTATTAAAAGCGACATTTTCAACAGAATTAGATTAATGTAAAACTGTTTATGCTAGAACGACAGAGATTTACATGTGGCATATGTATGTATATACATATTATTTGATAGATTTCAATTTTGACAAATTGTCATCAAAATAAAACTTTTAAATAAAAATAAAAAATTGCAACGAAATTTTAAATAATTAGCTTTTCTTTCTGCTCTGGCTTTTCGGATAAATCTTTGTCTCCCAACCAAATAATGTGGCTGGAACCTGTGGAGCTAAAAACCGCCAGACTATCAAACGCATTTGAGCGGGTCGAAAAGAAAAAAATGCAAAAGTAAATTTAAAGTTTATGTTGAAAAATTAAAAAAAAAAAATTTTTTGTTTGATTGATCCTATTTAAAAAAATTGTATTTCAAAATCTTAGTCTCAAGTAGTCTTTACGAGTATTTTGTGCGAACGTGGTTTTGAGCTCTGAAGTCGTTTTCATATCGTTACGTGAACTAAATGAGTTTTTCTAAATAAAAATATTTTTGTTGTTTTACCAAACGAAAGCACTTTAAAATTTAATAAATTATTCCTGTTAAACAAAAAAAGCTAAAATTGTAAACAATGCAGCAACAGCAGAACCTTGAAGGGTTTTATTAACATTTTTCACAAATTTCCTAATATTTTTTTGTTAAATCAGTTTGGCTTGTTTTCATGTGAAAATATTTTAGAACAAACCCATCAACTGACCCACCCTTTATTTGAGCACCCAATAACTATTTGTAGAATGGCTGCGCGAGATTAGCGCACGATGATGCGATCAACAAAAGCATCCGCTTGATTGCATTACATTTTTCATTCCTCAATTTTCTTCTTTTTTTTCATTTTCCAAGATTAAAATCAGAGTACAATACTTTTTGACCATGATGTTTTGATTTTTAAATGTTACGTAAATATGACAATGAAACGAAGGGCATATACGAGATTTTAATCCCAATTCGTCCACAAAGGAACGTGAGCAATGTTTTGTTGCAAAGTAAGATTTAACTGAGTTTTGAGCAAAGAGTTAGCGCATAGATTTTACTGGACTGGCGATATACGAATTTGTTTTGAACTGATAATCCAACTAGAGGTTAGTATCTAATAGATATGTAAGCAGCGGTTATAAAACACAATTAAAGCACTCGGACCAAATGCAATATAAACGCACTAACTATGAATAATATTTAAGAACAATTTTTTTTTAGAACCAAATTGTGGGTTTAGTTATATCTAAGATCTTTTGATTTTTACCATTAGTTTTCTGGAATGTATATTAAATAGTATAATCTTTACGATTAGAAAGACAGATATTTTTAATTGAAATTCTAATTTTATATTATGTTTGTTTTTAACGGAAAATTGTTCGTTCAAAACAATTCTTTAATTACATTTTTTTTGATTTACCAAATCTGCTGATTAAACATATATGTATATCGATTAATTGGATTTAGTTTATTCCAAAAAAAAATTTTTTGAAATCTGAGTTATATCATCTCATTTCACTAATTTCACTTAACTTATAAGACTCGAGCAAAGGAGTTTCTACGAATCGTAAAGGACTAAATATTTAAAGTCTGCGATTAATCGGGTGGTAAATCGCTCTATCTCAGACCTTGTTTGAAAAGGCCCTGCTTTAGAACTTTTTGCAATAATATTCAATTTAAAAATTCTTTTGAAGAACGCCTTATTACAAAATGAGTTTCAAAAATGACCTATCTGAACCAGAATTTCATACATTTTCAACTGAGGTAGGTCGTTCTTCAATTATATTCTAAAAAGGGGCGTTTTTGAAAAAAATTCCAAGGTAGCGTGTAGTAAAAATATTTTTAAATAGGGCGATATGTTTTGATTGTCTGTTTTAATCGTCTTCCCAATCTATATTCTTATGTCCAAACCCGTTTTCACCTTCTTCGTAAGATCCTCTTTTCCTTAGCTTCCTTTTCTAAGCAATATCCTTTTTAAAATCAGTTGGTACCATACTCTAAAAATTAAACTGTTTTCAGAAAACGGTGGCATCTCCATGGATTGTGACTATTTGTGAACAATTTCAGCACTTTTACGAACAATTTTATGATCATATGATTTATACTTAAAATCAAAAATTTCCGGCATATGTATATCTGTGTATATTTGTCTCTGATTGTATCATTACGTTTAATATGAGACTTTATTTTTGGAATTTTCAAACACTTTGGGAAGCTTTTCAAAGCTTATTTTATTTTTCTGAAATTACAACCTGTAAAGTAAAGAACTCAAATATAGATACAAATATTTCTAAAAAAACAGTTTGAAAATATATAGATAAATACATATAGACTACCTACAAAACGAATAAAAATCGAATTGTATCTGATATCAGAACTTTAGCGCTAGAATATTGTCAACTAAATGTTCATATAAGATTTGCATAAAGTGGAATATATTTTGAATTTTTTTTTTTTTGTTAAATACTACTAATAAAATAAATATTGTGCATGTGTGCCTCACAAAATAAATATGCGTTGCCCCATTTCTGCGTTAACCTCGTATCCACAAGACAGTGAATTTCAGAAACTGGATAAAAATCAACTAAAAGGATTAACTTTTTCAGACTCAAAATTGAGATACTAGGTTAACGATGTAACAAAAATGCCATGATGAATATTTTGTTTCTACCAGTTTCCTGGTATCTTATAAGTATTTCCTTGTAAAAAAGAAATTTTCTTAAAAAGTCGAGTTACGAGGTTTACTCAGTAAGGGGACGTTATGTGTCTTGTATATTTTTGTTATTTTGTGCTAAAACACAAAAGAATATTTTTTATAATTCTTTGATGTGTATATAGTATGTTAGTGAGCTTTTTTAATAGTTTTTAATGCATATGAATATAGACTGCTATTTTTTTTTTTCTTTTATACACTTCAATTCCTAAAAAATATTTTATTTTACTTTCACTATATTCGTGGATAAACCCAACAGAAAATTGTGTTAGCTATGAAAATAAATAAAGCTCATTTAAACCACCTTTGCTAAACTTTAACATATCGCACAATATACTAGATACTCTTTATATAGAATCCTTATCGATATCAATATGATGGATTCTGAAGTAGCTTGAAAGGTCTTATGTCTTGCCTTTCATGAACATCCAGTCTCGGTGTATGGGTTTTAACATCTTTTAAAGTCAAAACATAAGCCTTATATAAGCTTTACATATTATCCATTTATATTTACAAAGAAATGTATGCGTCTGTGGCCATTAGTTTTTGTTTAAGTTACGCTCCAAATACTTTGCGCTTGCTACTTTCTCAAGCAAATGAAAGCGCATATCCTCTTTCTTCGAATCTCCGTTACCGACAAATATACATACGAGGACAGCTTGATAATCGGTGATTCCTTGAAAAGAAAATAATTTTAACACCGATAAGTCGTTGTTTTCCTTTCTCAATCTAATTTTAGCACGATATATTTAGAACAGCTTTTTTTTCAATAACTTTCGATTGATGGGATTTTTCAAGGCTTTCGATATTCTGATATTTGTGGACTCACTCACTTTCATGTTTCCATTTAAAATCGTTTCATGTACTTCATTGCGGATTTCTTTCGTGGCAACTACTGTTGGAAAGCGTCTGAGCAAACTACTTTGAACCTATTGAATCTGTTGGAGCAAAAGCTCTTTAAAATTTATGAAGCCAATGTTTTTTTCCCTAAAAGTTTTTTTTTTTTTGTTAAAAATTATTCTCTTAAACTTGGGAGATTTTTGGTTTTAACCAGCTCAGCTTTGTTGAAAACTTTTTAAGTTTCCTTCTAAGAAATGTTAGTTGGAGTGATCAGTTGTCTTCAACTTCAAAAAGTCACGTACTTATCGAACAGAACTCATATTTACAATATATTTTACTGAATATTTTAAGCTACGTCAGCTGCTGCTGCATTGAAAGAAATTGAAGTTCAACCAACAGTTAAACCTAGTGACACACATTTCCATATGCATTTTGTAAGTATTGTACCAACGCTCAACGCTTTGTTCTAAATAAAAATTTTCAACATTCGACGAATGTCGCGGCAATGCATAAACTAAGAGCTTGATGTGTGAGCGTATGCAAATGTGTGTGTGTGTGTGTGTTTAAGTAACATTCATCTCTTTTCTTTTGCAATTCTAAAGTGCGATTTATGTCTACCCTCTAAAAATTTTTATAACTAATCTCTAGGGAAAGTGGTAGAGGTATAATCGCTTTAGTATAGCTGGATATGACAACTAAATGGTATGGCATACAAGTACGACTGCTAGAGATTTCCTTCTGGTTCTGTTGTTTTTTGTTGTGCTTAGCTACAAACCCACCTAGAGGTGGCGAGAAACCCCAGGATGTCATATATTAAAGCAAACCTGACAAATAATGATCCCAAATCGCCTCGTCAAGTATACGCCATAAAAAGAATGGCATTTCTTAATTTATAGGATTATTAACTAAGCTTTGTATTTATTGAGATGCACGAAGAAAGCCGACGAGTGCAAATATGCCGAAGGAAAAAACTGTGGAACACCACATCTCCAACGACGCTGCCGGGGAGTTCCCTTCCTGACCGAGAACCTAATGACCTTCATCAAGCCTTCAAAATGGTTTGAAGAGGAGAAAGGATTTGTATGAAATTCGCTACGTAGATAGTGTGCTATATCCAATCGGCATTCTCTTAGAGGGTTGCCATCTATCGGATTTTTTTGAACAAACTGAGCTACACAAAGTCGGTATGAGACAATAGGAAGGTATTTCACATTGTATTTCAAGAATAACATTTATAGTTGAAGTTATCGCTTAGGGTTGCCACCTTGTTCCATTCTAACTATTTTTTGTTATATCGGTTATTCATTTGAAAGCGACTTAACCAATTTTAATAAGCTTGTGAGCAGAGATAACATGCTAAATTTCAAGTTCTAATACTTTAGATTTGCCTCAAGTAGGTTTTTTACAGTGTTGCCACATATTGATTTTTTTTTTTAAATATTGAGTGAAATATAAATATTAATATCAAACGAAAGCTGGTTTACTTCGTATTTCAACAAATATATTTCGACGTAAGTTTGTCTTCTAAGGTCACACCTAATCCAAAAGTAATATGCCGGAATTTGACATTAGTGTTGCCACCTTTATAAAATTTGAATACCTTCTCGTATTTATATACATATCTTTTTCGATATACGCCATTTTTTCCAAATCTATTTACTGAGTAGTTTGTTACAAAAATCTAAGTTATATGGCAACCCCGAAAAATGTCGAAAAAAGCTCGGTCGTTTATGGTCAGTTGACCTGTCGGTGGAACAATTGAACCCATATAAAGCTACCCGAACTAGCATTAGACGCATGCTAATTTGCGACTCATCACTGATTGTTGCTAGACTAATCGCATTTTGTACAGGGCATCGCTTCATGTAAGCACGTGTATATGAGTGTGTGTGTGTGTGTGATGTACATTATTTTCACTACTTTTCTTTACAACCATTTGCATTGTATTGCAATGTCCGGCTGTTTCTTTTAGTCTTACTTTGCCACAAAACCACAAAATAACAGCAGTGACAAAGAGGCCACGACCACCACCGCTACTAGGGCAATAGCAGCTATGTATGTCGCAAGAAGAAGCAGAAAAAATGCTTAAAATTAATGTCATCTCATAAATTTAGTTTTTTTAATGCTATACAATTGTGGCATCAAAGCCGTTCAAGTTGCTTTTGCTTCAACCACTCAATTGTTGTTGTTGTTTTATGCAATTTTTCTGCTTCTCTCTGCTTTTGTTTGGTTTGTTTAGCATTATTTGTTGTTGTTGGTAGCTTTTTTGTTGTATTTCACAAACCCCCATTTCAGCAGCCAGCTAAATTTGGTTTTCCTGCATTTTCACTTTTCTCCAGTTCTTGATTGTTATCGTGTGGGGGGGGAGGGGAAGGGGGGCTCCCCGCTATTTATGCTGAGCTTTTTTCAGGCGGGCAGCTATTTTTATGTAAAGACCATGATTCGTTGTTAACGTCAATTTCGACAGCAATTATTTCATTTTAGCCCCTCAAAAAGGACATTTTTCCAACACATCAAAGTGCAATGCAAAATGTTCACAACGCGAACTTGCAGAGTTTTGTGAACTGCACCACAAACGCTTAATTTTAACACACAAAAGGACAAGTAGGTACTTGCTACAAGGAGAGCTTTTAGATAAACGAAAAGCAGTAGAAGTTTTTAAATACAATTGGAATAAACAGATTTTTATATGGACAGGGACTACTGATGTTCGACCTCGAGCGAAACCGGGTACTTGGACCTCTCTGCTATTGTAGACAGTGTTAGAACTTGTTTATGAGAAGGCGTGATCTAAAAATGAAAACAAGTATGGGTGTTATTGCAACTTTAACCAACGAATCAAGAGGGAGTACTCTCGTTAACTTAGCTATCGTTTAGCATCAGCAATAGAGTACAGACCACATAACACTTGACTTGAGGCATCGCTGGCCCTGTGGAGCATCCGTTCTTAAAGAGGTGCGTCTGTTAGCTATAGTCACGATCTGTTGGAGCGAATAAGTTGTTATAAAGATAAGGCTAGGTTAAAGTGGTTGCCGGAAAACACACTTAGTATTCCTTCCCTTTGAACCATTTTGCTGAAGAAATCCATGTCTTCGAAGTCGCATTTCGTTGCAGAAGTTTCTAGGGACAGAAAATTTCCAGGAACCGCTATAGATAGGGGATTTGTACACTTGACTAGACATCGTGAGATAGCTCCTTACCCTGGTTTTAGACATCCAATACGCTGGAATTTAAACCCATACCGTATCAGATTGACTGTATGGGTACTCTTTTCTTGTTTAAGAACTAAGATTTTTTTCTTCATGAAGATGATCTGCCTTGCAGCCCCCTCAATTTACCTGGGTACTGATGTCGGTTCAGATGGTTTGGTTCCGCTATCCCTTGAGCATATTAGAGACCGTTCAGTGTTAATATATTTATGTACATGTCTTCCCACAAAATTGATCACAGCGATAACGTAGTTCCAGCAAACTGGATA
>OX608080.1:20284524-20333450 GCA_951509765.1 Sphenella marginata | reverse complement strand
AATACCTAGTAGTGATCTGTTTTGGTATCCCAATTTACTCAGGTCTATTTTAATAACGGAAAAGTTGTTATAAAGGCAACTGATTGTTTTCGATTAAAAACACTTCTTTTGTGAGTGGTAAATTCAATTATCACTAAATGACAAAATATAAATACTTTCCTCATGTTCATGAAAGGTATGAAAATAAAAAAAAATAATAAAAAAAGGCAGTAGGGTGTTAACTACTTGCCCGTAAATCTTCCTTGTTTGTTATTCGATTTGCGTAATTTTTGGCAGGAGTATGCTACATACTATTGGGAAGTATCTCACTAAATTTCATTGAAATACATTCTTGAAATTTCAAGCAATCGCTTTTGAAAATAGCAGAGCTTTTATGCTAAAAAGTGGGCGGCGCCACGCCTACTTCACCAAAATCCACAAAATTTTTTTACAGTTTAGTTTTGTTTAAAAAGGCTATTATGTGTGTAAAATCTTATTTATATAACTTATACAATTATGGAAATATCGCGATTTTAATTTTACGAAGAAATTTTTTAGAACTATGTTCAAAAAGTGGGCGTGTCCGTTCACCGATTTTGTTTATTTTTTCAGCAAAGAGTAAGCTTTATATGTTGAACACTTTCTCTAAATATCGTTTCAATAAGTCAATTTTTACCGGAGTTATGGCATGGAAAGTTTTGTGGAATAATCCCCCATAAAGGGGCGGGGCCACGCCCATTTTTCAAAACTTTTGTGCTTCCGACTTTTTTGCCCACGAACACTTTAGAAGTGAAATAGAAATGATATACAGCTAGTTTAAGCAAAGTTATAGCATATTCAATATATCCATGATCCTTTTCGAAATCTTTCGTATAAAATTGGGCGTGGACCTAACCCGATTTCGCCAATTTTTTTTCGAAATATTGCCCATATTAATAGAAATATGTGTGCTGAATTTTATTTTGCTATCTTGAGCGGTGTTTGATTTATGATTAATAATATTTCCAAATTTGACTTAATCAAAAGTGGGCGGTGCCACGCCCTTTTTTAAAAATTTCTTCAGAAATTTATTTTTTGCCTTAACGCTAAGGTACACACCAAATTTTATCCTTATGGGTGTATTATGTACTGAATAATCACTCTTTTTGTATTTTCGAAAATATTTTATATATAGAAAGTGGGCGTGGCTTTTAAGCGATTTTGCCTATTTTCAATAGCGTTCAGAGATAAGTAAAAAGGAACCTGCATACCAAGTTTCATTGAGATATCTCAAGATTTACTCAAGTTATCGTGTTCACAGACGGACGGACGGACGGACGGACATGGCTCAATCAATTTCTCTTTTCCTCCTGAACATTTTGATATACATAAGTCAATATCTATCTCGATTCTTTTATGCCGTTACATACTACCGTTAGGCGAATGAAGTTAATATACCTTGTGTGCGAAGCACTACTAGGTATAAAAAAAAATAATAGTAATAATAATTTTAAGAAACAAATATACTTTGCCTGACCTTGAGCTCATTACCATCAGCAAAAAAAATTATTTTAATTCTATTAAATAAATCACACATATGTATTTACAATATCAGAATTAAAAAAAAAAACCTTTGACTTTTCGGCACTATTTCGGGATTGTCAGCGCTACTACATTTACAGTTATGCAGCACTGTTGCCAGCGTGGAAAAGCGTTTTTAAATTTTTAGCAGCATTAAAAATTTACCAACAACAAGGTGTATAGAATTTAAAATAGCAAAGCCGACAATGCCAAAAGTTTGGCGCCCCCATTCTTGTGCCCGTAGGCAGTTTACACTTTACGATTTCTTTAAGTAAATTTTTCACATCGCTTCATACATACATATGTATGTCAATATATGTATGCGTTTGTGTGCGAAGATTACATGAATAGTGAATTAAGTCAACACAAATATTTATCAGAGCAAACGTAACGCACACACCTTCTAGCCTCGTCTTTATTTATTCATTTGTTCATTTATTCAACCATAAATTGTTTTGTTTATTTTGTGGGTTTTCTTGTAGTTTTTGTTGGTGATTTTGTGGCTTAAGGTGTTTGTCGGGTTAGATATAAATGACAAGTTTATAGCAACAGGTAATCCAAACGGTTACTTTTACCCACAAAATGACATTGATGTGACACATTTACATAGGTGGGTCTGAGGATTTTTTGTATACTCAGTTTTATATGGACTAAGAGGATTCGTGTGGCGTTTAGTTTGGATGAGTATCTATCTATTGAAGGGGTTGTATAACAAAGTTTTGGTTATAGATTGTTTGGTATTTGAGTCACTACATACATATCTTTTTGCATACCCAAAATCCGATTAAATAAAAGTTACAATTTTTGCAAAACAATAGTAAGGGAATAGAATAATTCGAAGTAACCAACTTATTAGCAGATCCCTAAAGACTAAATATGTTATAGCGAAAACAACAGCTACAACCTTGTCATCCACATGACAAGAGGTGCCAACCATGGTATTGGTTTACAGACATTCCAGCGTCATTTATGTATGTCACCCGATTAATTTATGAACACCGTCCTCTTGACTTATCAATATAAATAAATATTTAGGAATCGATTTTCAGCGGATACCTTGGCACCTGTAAAAAGTTTTGGTTTTAGAGCACCTTTCGTAACAAAATAAAAATATTAACTATTATTTTTTACTTTTATAATAAAATTAAATTTAATGTAAACTTTTTTTTTTCACAAGAATTTTTTTTGAAATATTCTTCTGGTCACAATATTTTCTCAGCTGTATTAAAATATCAAATATAAAATTTTTTTTTAATGGGCAGCAAAATCCAGAAAAATACATCAAATCAAATGTTTTTGGAGCATTCAATTAAATTACTTGTGCTTCAGAATCAAGCTTCTAAGTGAGCTTGCAGTGTGAATTTTCATATGATTATCGGTGTCTATACATTTTGTTCTTGAACTCGAAATAATTTGAAGATAAAATTGTCCTCAGCCTTGTGGTATTTTGTTCGGTTTTGACATTGCCTTTAGTTTCCAATTGTCGTCATAACTATGATAAATTAATCTTTCAAATAAAATATCTTTTACTGTTTCAAAAGTATTTCAAATAGAGTACTCCCTTATTCACCGGTTGGGGAGAGCTCTCTTTTAAGAGAATTTAAAATTTTTATTAAAAAAAAGTATTTTTTTTTTTTTTTTGTCTAAGCTTTTGTTCAAATAAATCGAGAAACCTTTTGAGCTTTACTTTCAAGCTCTAACTCGTTCAACATTTAAGATGCTTAAAATTCTAACTTGCTACACTTTTTCCTAATATTAAACTAAACTTAAGAAATATCCACACAACTGTGTATATCACTTTCCGCCCTTAGATTCCAATATTGTTTGGCTATAAGTTTGTTTAAATAAGTCGTCATGTTCAGAATTTATTATGAGCTGTACTTTTCGCGATGATGTGATAAATAGTAATAGGATTAGAAAGTCATAACTGAGGAGAATTCAAAACAAAACTGTTTGAAAGGTGTTGAGTAAAATCCGACATTTGTAGATATGTTCAAACGTTACTCTTGAAATCTAAATAGAACATACATATTTAATGAAAACTAGTAAAAGCGTTTGGCTGGAAAAGAAGATTTAATATTCAGCTATGCAAAATGGTGGTGGTTGTAAGTTTAGCTGACACCTTGTGTAACCCAAAAGGCTATAGTCACGAGTCTTAGACCGAAAGTCCTTGTTGATATTGTTGCTTGATTTTTTGTTGTAGTTGTTCTATCCATCATTCATCCATCTAAACACTCTGAAACGATCGCATAAATTCTCCTTTTTCAAATATTCATGTAAATTGAGATGCCAATTTGTTTTAAATTTTTAAGAACTTTTATTCTCTGATCGTTCTATATAATTCACTGGATTCCATAAATGGCTTATGGGCAACTTCTCTTAGGAAGTTAGGCTTCACGTTTATAGTACGACCACAACAAAATACAGAATCCCATCTTTTGATATTTCCAGCTGAAGTCCACAATGTGTCTATGAAATAATTCCTTCAACTGCTATCAAGCTAAATTTAGTTTCCTTATAATCACAAGAGATTCATTTTTCTAGATTAATTTATAACTCTTGAGGGTTTCGGACTTAAAGGGCTATCAAACACAAACTAAATTCTTCACTTTGAATAAACTTTTACTACAGTGTTCTGGGAGATGGCAAGAGTAGACACGTGTTTAATTTAGAAATTCAAAAACTCAGCACCTTCTCAAATATATCTTGTAGAGTCTTCTATATAAGAGAAAATCATAAAAAACTGTTACCAAACTTCATCAAAAAAACAGTTTTTCGTCGTGCCGGTAACACATCGTAGTAGCTATCGCAAAACTAATATTTTCTTGAGTTATTACAACATTTCCGCCTGCCTATCCAAAGCCTTCATAAATTCATACCATCACCAATACCAATGCAAGCTACCACAAATGTTTGCTCAATATGATTTTTATAGCAAAACTTTAATTGCATTCTCGCTTGACTTCATCAGCATCAGCATCAGCATCAGCATCACAACACTCAACTCGCTGCAATAATATTTACTTTTTTTCAATTTTCTATTAATTTTTTACTTTTATTGCATTTAAGTGATAACTGTTAGCGTGGAAATTGCTTCGTATGCATTTCTAATCTATTATGGCACAGCATTCGTTGCCTGCTTTTAGGCGATTAAGCCCACATACTTTCATATGTCAAACACACACGCATGCTTATGTATTTGTATTGAGTATTTGCTTAACGTAAATAAATTTTCGTACATAAATCAATGATAAAATATATTAATATTATTACATACTTACATGCTTACTAAGCTGGCGTTATCCTACGTTAGCTTAGCAACGAAAATATTGCTTGCACACAAGCGTTTGTCGAAAATTTAATTTAGAACCATTTTCCTTTATATGTATATAACTAAATATATTCCTTGTAAATATCTGCATGTGTGCTGAGAGACCATACTTGGCATTCAATGGATACTCATAAAATCAAATAAATGGGAAAATAACATTTTCCGTCCACAATCTGGACGCAAGCAATATTCATAACTCGACTCCTTCGTCGGCTTATGAAAATGATGCTCAAGTCGATTTTTATTATTTCTTTTTTTTTTTCTGACTTATATATTTTCTGTGACAAAATTATATTCGCAGTGACCTATACAAACTTTTATGTGATGTATGAAAATATGTTGGCTGATTAGGGTGTGCTTTGAACAAGTTTTTCTAAAGCTCATATGGGAACCCGAGATCTATAACAAAATGTGAAGAGAGAAAGAAAGATGAATAGGAAGAAGAAAAAAAAATGAAAATGAAGATATATTGAGAACAAGAATGGGAGTAAGAGTGTGGTGAATGTGAAGGAGAAAGTGAGATTGTGAGTAAGTGGCAGGATGAGTAAGCGGGATATGGAGTGATAGGGAGGCTCAAAAAAGAGGGAGAGGATGAAAAAGGAAGGGGAAGGAAAAATCTGAACTTTTTTACAGAAACTACAATGTGAACACTTTTTCAGTTTGTTGGGAAAGTTGATGAATTCCAGGGAGAAATGTCATACTACAGGACAACGTCTGCTGGCTCTGCGTCCAGCTTTTAAAAAAACGTCAAGAGCGTAAAGTTTGACGGACACTTAACAGCAATCCATTATCAAAATGGTATTTCTATAAGTCGATAGAACTAAGTTCCCCCGATGGATTCAGTGGTAGCATTCTACGAACAGCTAGCTGTCAAGTGATCTATAGGAGTTTCTGACAGACCCCGAGTGAGTAAAATACTTGGGTTTAAGTAAAGTATTGAAGTAAAAAAGCTTCAAAAGTTTTTTTTGTGTTTAAGATGAGATTGTTGACTATTCGACGAAGTGTGCAAGGCATCAAAGGCTCTATGGTGAAAGACAATAGATTTTTTTTTTGTTTTATCAGGGTGAAGCCGTGTTATGGTAATATTCACATTGGACCGTTTGAACTAATTTTCCCTCAAAGCGCCATATTTAGGAAAAACGATCCTCAGACTAAAGCACAGTTTGAACGACAGACCGAGTAGCAGCTAGTAAGGCCACAACTGAACCGATTTTTAATGCATTTGAAATGAAGCCTGTCAAAAGTCTTTCCCAACAAGCCTACATTTTATTCAAAACAATTTAAAGGACACACGCTAACAAAAGCTCGAATATTTATTCTATTGAACACCCTAATGCACATCCACAACGCATCTTTACACATTCCCAAATTTATGGTTGTGCGTTCATATGCACTCGAATGCTTGACCAAATATGTATATATATTGCTATATGAAACATTGCCGCGAATAACGTTTAAAGTCATAATAAGTCTTAATAACCGGCAATTGCAAAGATGTAGACTCACAAATAACTTAAAGCCATCGCCAAAAATGATAAACATCCTAATACATTTATTATGAAATTCCATTTGGATGCGTAGCGTACTCCTTACAACGTTCTCCACGGCTATGCTGCGTATGTATGTATTCTTGTTATTTTATTTTTTTATTTCGTCGTATCTAGTATTATTATCACACTTATCGAATTGGAAGTGATGTGAACAAAAGAATAAAGAAAATTGCTTTTGACCAGCACACACTCACGTTGGCCACCAACAAAGTAAAAACGAGATGAAAGAAGAATAGACAAATGCATTTTGCAACAAACTGTATTCAATGTGTGTAGAGTGTGAACAATGTGCCATCAGTGGCAAAAAATAACAAACGAAATTTGATAACGTCAAACCAAGTCAACGTAGCTGTTCAAGTGTAACTAGAGCAGCAGCACAAACTTATATGTGTGTCAGTATGTTTATGTCAGTGTTGCTCGTTGTCGAGCACGCGGGCCCAAATTATGATGGCTAACACACAGATAAGCAGACCAACCACACGAGTTTTCTATGTAATGCGAATTCCTTCAATTTTGAGTCCGTATGCTCCTAGTGCATTCGGGACACATTTCAAAAAAGTTACCTACTCTCTGTCAAGTTTATAATGTCATTGTTTAAATGTGAGCATCACTGTCTTTCGTATATGTATGTTTCAAAACCACAAAATATCTAAGTGTTTGTATTTATTTGAAAATACGTGATAACATGTTCATAGTGCGAAATTGTATTATTCGATTGTGACGATGAGCTATGTGAGGTACGAGTGGAATCGTCTCCTCTGTGACAATACAATAGTCTCACACGTAATAAGTGAAGTTGAAGTGCAAAGCGATGATCTAAATGTACTTCAAGTTGATATTTTTTTTTATTTTTTCTTAATTTCATACGAGTATGACCATTGAGATTTTATTATTAACCCTTTGATGTCAAATGTTGCTTATAGGCAACATTTCCTCTTTTCGGTTATATTTCCTACAGGGTGTGTTATTTTTGCTAACGGTGTTTTTTCCAATGAAATTTGTGTTTATAAGCATTTCTGTACGAAGTTATATTTTGAAGAACTTTACAAGTGTTTAACTGCGAGGTAGTTGAAATAATGCTCAAGCGTGTGCAGAAGAAAGTGAAAAAAGCGGTTTTACAAAAATTCATATATAAAAGTAAAGACTCGAAATTTTTTCTGAAAAATTGAATTCTATTATAAATAAAAGGTAAGTAAATTAAATAAAGTTTGCAAAACTTTAAAAAATTGTGAATTGTTTTGTGAGGAATTTTATGAACATAATGTTGCTTATAGGCAACATTTGTCTGTAGAAGCACAGAAGGAAATGATATGAATAATTATTTTAAATTTGAGGCAGTACATAATTTAGTTGCCTGTCGCTGGTATGACAACAAGAGCGTTTAGCTAGTCTCGAACTATATAGCTGAAAATCCAGTTTCAGAATGTAGACGCTGGTCTCGTAAAGAAAAGAAGTATATAAATATACCTAGGCCTGCTATTGTGGAGTGTTATAACAAGCATATGGGAGGCGTAGACCTAGCTGACATGTTGTTAGATTTGTATAAAATCAACCACCGTTCTAAAAAATGGTATATGCGTATTGTATACTGGTGCCTCAACACAGCCATTGTCAATAGCTAGCTGTTGTATAGAAGAGATCTGAAGAATCAAGAAGGAACAACTAAACAATTTTTTTTAAAAAGTGGGACTTTTGTAAATTTATGTGAGTAATAGAAACCACCTACACGAACAAACATACAGAAGCTATTTTTGAAAATATTTTTTGCTCAAATGTATATTTTTGAAGCTCCTAAAGGGTTAAAGTGGGATATTTCGCGAAAACGAGCAGCCCCGATTTTACTGAAAAAGTAGTTCGACATTTAGGATGGTCCCAGACAAGACCTCATTCACAGTTTTTGTGCCCATTTTTGTTGAACCTATTCTTGCCAGAAGAGCGGTGTGATCAAAACCTCCGAACTCATTGCGTCTAAGTGCAGACCACCATTGGGTGGAATAGGGAGCTAAAGGAAGTTGTCGGGTATGCCAAACCAGCATAATAATGTCAAAATGTTCCATATGTCAGGTACACTTATGTTCTAACCCACAAAAAAATTGTTTTATTTCATACCACACATAAAATGTAAAAAAAATTAATAAAAATTATATGAAGTTCTAATTTCGATATTAACTAAAATGTACCTCCATGGCGCAATGTTGCTTATAAGCAACATCTTATAACGGTAAATCCAAAAGGGGTAGAGACTTGAAATTGATATCAGTTCATATTCAGTGCTAAACTAATAATCCTATATATCAAACATATTTTTAAACGCGGCCAATTTAAATATGACATCAAAGGGTTAAGAACAAGTATTTTGAAGTTATTTTTAGAGCACTTGAGCGTATTTGGATGTATAGATTAATGTTTTTTGAACACCAAGGAATAACTATGGCGACTGGAAATAGATTTTTGGATTCATTTATTAGCAGAATTTAAAGTGAAATTGTCATGAAAAAACTCTTACCGAATTTCAGTTCCACAGCATGAATTGATTCAGAATGTTATTCAGCATAAAAAATACGATTTGTATGGGAAGTGAATTATCTGCATTTTTCTGGAGTTGTTATAGATAGACTCCATATAGCTCTTTGCCGAATTTCAGTCGTGTCACATTTAATAACTTTATACGAGCTCTTCTGGGGTTGCAACTTTATCTTTTTTTTTTTTTTTGGTATGCCAAATGTGTTAAGAAGATTTACTACGACCAAAAAATTAACACCCACTAAAAATTTATTTTATTTGAAGAAATAATTTATATGTTAAAACAAAATCATATTCAAAATCGAGCTCGTTAATATTTGTTTCAATCCCGTGTGTTTAACGTTAACTATTTACTTCACTATTTAAATAAAAAAAAATGGGTTACCCAAACAAAGTTCTGATAACTAAAAGTAAAAAAAAATTTTTTTGTTATTGTAATATTTTTAGTCATTCAAATTTAAAGATTTGCCTTTTAAACTTGATTTTCTTGTGTAAAGTTTATATTTTTTATATTTCTAAAAAAAACCCCTTAATAAAAATAAACCATTACTCCTTCAAAAGGGAGTATTTACGCCCTGAAAAAGGTGCAAACAATATCGGAACGTGTGGAAGGCGTAGAGAAAATTTGTTTTTTTTTTTAACTACAAAGCTCCATAACAAGTAAGCAGAATATTGACCCAATATAGAAGTCAATTCAAATTTATAATGTGGAAAATTTAAAATTTTTCAAAATCGAAAATAATAAGGTTCGCAATAAAATTTAATTGTAAACTTTTTTTTTTTAATTTTGAGAAGTTAAACATTTTCTAAAACTAGAAATTTTGGACTCAAATTTGTTGCACCGTATCACTAACACAAACATATCTACAGACTTCCTGATATTCTTAGAAGTTCATGTTCTTGGGTTTTAAAATATATGAACTTTTTGAATTTTGGTCAACAATTTTTAATATTATAATGCTTTTAATCTTTTACTAAAAATAAATTTTTAAACACAAACTTATTACATTTTTCTAACACAATATTCAATTAATATTTCTAGTTGTTCAAAATTGGAAAAAATTAAGGTTCGCAATAAAATTTGAGTACAAAATTAGCTGAAAAATTAAAAATTTTCTACAATGAAATTTTTTGCATGGTATCTCTTATATATCTACAGATTTTCTGATATTTTTAGGAGTTCTTTTTTTTTTGGGTTTTTGGAAAATAGGCAGTTTTGAATTTTGGTCAACAATTTTTATTAATATAATTTTTTAACCTAGTTAGCTAATTTATTTAAACACAAAACTACTGAACTTTTTTAATGAAATATTTTTTTTCTCTTGATGTAATGTTTTTTTTTTTTATGATCAAAGAAAAATCCACACCAAAAAAATTGCCATACCTAATATAAAGAGATCTACAAACCGCATACAATTATCACAATTTACCCGTACTTTACTGTGTTCTTAGCCAAAAACGTTTTGTACAGATGCACACTATTTTTCTTTTTTTTCTCAATTCCAAACCCATCGCTTAGCTTTACAATTTAAGTTGTTGTAAAGTAATTTATCACTAATACAAGTGTTCTCCAACACCCACCAACTACGAAACACCAAAAAGTCGTTGCTGGTCAACGGGGCGTATGAGTAACAAATGCTTGTTTGGATGTTGCAAGTACAAACATGTACTCGTATTTATGTAGCAGCTAACGGGAAGTGCAAGGGCAAATTTTGATTGTTCGCAAATAAGATTTGTTTGCGTATAAAAGCACTACATTTGTTGTAACATTGTAGCTTTTCTGAGTATACAATTTTAAAATTATTGTTTCTTTTATTGTTTTTGCTATGGATTTGGCCGCAGTTAGAAGGGCGTTTAATGTGCGAATAGTTTGGTTTTGCTACAGTACTTTTGTGTTTTGTAAAAGTTGTGAGAGTGCGAAAAAGGGGGTGCAACCTGTGAGTAAGTTATTTTGATATACAAATACATGTGTATGTATTGTTAAGTACATATGCTTGTACATACATATGCATGTTGAATGTACTTTCAAACTTAGGTTAGCACAATTATTTATTTACTGCACTTTTCTATTGCTTCAAACTTTTTTATAGCCAGTTGTAGCAAATTCAATTTAGTAGAACGCTGTGTGCAACATCTTCAGAAGTTTTTAATATGTTTCTATCTAGCCATTTTATGATTATAATTTTTATTGTGTTCGTATCAGCTTGCTAGTTATATTTGCTCAAAATAGATTTTTAGTATAGACGATGCGAATAAAACTACAAAAAAGGAGTAAAAAGTTAATGTTGATATTTCATCTTTTATTTAACGCTGATAAAGGGTTGCACATAACACCAACCCTGTTAAAAGGGTGCGTTTCATTGGCCTTTCATCAGAGAAGCTTGATGAAATTTCTCAGAGTAATCAGTCGCTCTCCCTAATGTTAATAACAACAACAACGAACGATAATTTGAGTAGCATATTAAGACGCATTTACTAAAGTTGCAAAAGACGAAAAAATAAGAATTTTTATTTTCAAACAAAACATTTTTGCATATTGTTGCCACTTATCGTTGACACCCAATTCGATACATTTTTTCTCTGCATATCCTTTTTTCTCAAGAACAATTTAAAACAATTTGCGGGCTCCTATGTAAATGTTACTGACATGGTATATTTTCAGTGTTGCCAACTAATCTATTTTACAGAGTTGCCACACTATTTTTTTTTTTTAAAGGCTAAAAGGAAATGATATCCATTTTTTCTCAAAAACAATTTAAAACAATTTGCGAGCTCCGAAATATTGCTGACATTGTATATTTCCAGTGTTACCACTTAATCTGCTTTTACAGTGTTACCACACTTTTACGATTTTTTTAAATAAGCAAATTTTCATACCAAATTTCTTTATATTTAAGTATTTTGTTGTCTTAATGTGCTGAATTAAAATTTGTTCCATTTTAGAGTTGCCATATAATTTTGTTTTTTTTAAATGCTTTTACTGAAATATTTCCTCATGTGAAAGAGTTTTAATAAACTCATTTTTCGATGTTTTGTATTATTTGTTACACTAAAATTGGGTTATAGCACTGCCCGAGATAACCAATAAATTCTTGCCAAAAACAATTTTTATTCTTCAAAACATTTACAAAATTGGGTATAAGATTTTAATGCCATGAATGAATTGAGTCTATTTCGTTTGCTAACAACTGCCATTACTTTTTTTTACAACACTTTTTCTTTTTCTTTTTTACATTTGCTTTATTCCTTTTTTCTATTGCTATTGGCCAATTTACAATTGTGCAATTCTTTTTATTTCACTTCAAGTTATTTACAGCTTCTATTATGTTCGTTTACTTTATTTTATTAGAGTATTTCTACAATTCGACCATAATTTACGAGCATCGATCAGTGCAACAGCTACTACCCAAACAATTTTCATATATTCCACACAAAAAAAAAGTGATAAAAGGAAAAAAAAGTGTGCTATGTACGTTTGTATATATGTACATATTTATAGCTTTAGGTTTGTAGAATTTTATTTATGCTATAACTAATATTGTAAGCACTTGTGTATGGAAGGGCGTTAGGGACTATATTTTTAAAACGGTTTTTAATAAATTTTGGAAAACTTTTTTCCAATAAAATTTTTTTCCTATTAGCAATTATCTCAGGTTTCTATCTAGGATTTCAAGGTATTATATTGGCTTTGAGAAGTAATTTAAATCATGAAGAAAACCGGAGTACTAAGGATGGGATGGACTTGATGGTTTCAGCTAGTAATTACTAGGCAACTGGCATAGCTTCACTTGCCCTAATTGTTCTCCAACACGACAGGACTCTGTCGGAACAGCAATCACCAGGCCTGAATTAGCTGAGGTGGATGTATGAAGAAATTGACTGATCCAAAAAGAAAAATCTAAACCACTCAATTACGCACTCATTATGTGGACGAAGGTGACCAAGAAGATATTAGTACGATAGCGAAGCATTGCCTGCTCTTGTAGTAGTCACTGTTATAACATCCCGAATCAAAGCTGCCTAAAAAATTCGTATACTCACATACCCTAATGTGCACCAAATTTCCCAAACAAAACATAAACTCAAAGCTTGTTACTATTAACACTCCAATACAGCGAATGCTTTTGCTTAGCAACCTGCTGTGGTAGATATAAAATAGCAACCAAAAAAAAACAAATATTTTTTAGCATTGTACTAACTCGATATATGTTTGTTTGTATGCGTGTTAATATTTGGTAAAGAGCAAAATATTAATGGAAAAATTTTAAAATCCTCTATGCACCAATCGCAGTGTGTCGCCGAGCATTTCCAATGACCTCAATTCATTTCACATTTATCAACTGGTAGCAGCGTGTGTCAATTGCAATTCACAACAAAAACAACTCTTCGAAATATAATAGTTACTAACAAGGCGTTTGAACAAAAGACGAAACGACACAATGAGATTTGGTAATGCGGTGAACGAAAGAAACACTCAGTCGCACACTTCCTTACACAAATGCTTCTAATCACACTCTTTCACACTGCAAGCAATGATCGGAAAATACTTTCCGAGGAATTTAACTGTGTTCGGTTTTACGAGTATTGAAAGAGAGAGACAGAGAGAGAGAGGGAGCACACAAAAGCAATAAATTTTATTCAATTTAAAGTATGGAAGCAGCAGTAATACTTTTATCTATAATATAAATTCGTAAGTTGAATCACTTTAGGGCAAAACTATATGTATTAGTATTAACAATTATATATGCTTGGATAGATCTTGCCTAGCTGAAGTGCAGTCAAACAAAAAAAAATTAAAAGAAAAATTATTTTAATTCTGAAAAATCGGTTTGCAAAATACACCAGTACATATGCCAAACACGTATTCACCTACACAGGCGTTATTGTGTGAGCTGACATGTATGTACATATGTATGTAACGATTCGTGTGAACGGCTCTCGCTGTGAGTGAGAAGAGTTCTTGGTGGACCAATGAAAAACAAGTATTTGCACTATAGCGCCACTGTTGTCTGAGTAAGTCTGTCATACATTTTAGCTTTAAGGGTTGTTGTTGCATTGATCACAGTTATAATGAACGAAGCAAGATAAGAGTTATTTTGATTTTCTGTTTTTCCGACAGGGTGTAAATTTTCGTTTACACTGAAGATGGCAGATTGCCGAATCCAGTTTGTAAAAATATAAAAATTGACAAAGGAATGACGAAAAATCGTTCCAGTATAAATCTAGCAAGATATATTTTTATTTTTGCCTCAATGTTGGTTGAGAAACGAGTAAAAGAAATTCCACTGCGATGGTAGTACTCTCACTAACACAAACTCGGGTTAACTTGCCGATCACTGCTTCAAAGTCATCTTATGCCAGCTTAGTCCTCATACCATCCATACTTATACACGTAGTTTTGTTTAATTCCTCTGCCATTATTCTTTGGCTT
This sequence comes from Sphenella marginata, assembly GCA_951509765.1. NCBI lineage: Eukaryota > Metazoa > Arthropoda > Insecta > Diptera > Tephritidae > Sphenella > Sphenella marginata. The sequence continues at coordinate 20,319,076 of OX608080.1, read as the reverse complement.
GCGGTCACCAACATCGAACCAACGCCACTTTACGCTCTAAATAAAAGAGAAAAAAGAAAAAAGAAAAGAAACACAAATTTACTAACGATTTGTTAAGTTCTGTCTGGTTGGGTTTAATTTAATTTGTGTACTCTGAGTGGCAGCAGCAACAAAACGACCAACTGTGGAATGATAAAAAATTGTTATAAAAATGCCACAATAAAATAAGTAAAAATCCATAAAATGCCTGACTTGGCACCTTTCATCGACGACTGGCATAGACTGATTTTGGTTATAAATGACAGAAAAATAGACTGTTGTGGTTGTGCTTTGACAGCCATTTCAAATGCTCAATGGAGAATTACAATTAAAACTTTGTGCAGCGCATGAATGAGTGAGTGACCGTTGAATGGGCGTGCAATGAACCATTTGAATGAGTGTTTGTGCAAGTGATTGGGTTGAATTGGAAATTTTTGTTGAATGAGAATGAATGATTTTGAAATTAAGAACTTCTGTGTTTGGCAATTCTATGTTATTGAGAAGTGGACCATTTCTATTTTAATGAAGTCAATATGTATTGTAAATGGAACAGTGTAATGGGATGTGGATTGGATTGTAGCGTCATTAGACGAGTTTGGCTCAATACCTAGACTTAGGTTCTTGCATTCTAGAAAACTATAAAGTCTACATGGTAGATGTGGTGCCTCAGCCATGTTTATCTGTATTGGTGTCACAAAGGGAAGCAACTTAAGTTTTTCACTACAGTAGAAGGACTCCCGGAGCACACGAAAGTGAATACACCGATGCCACTCCATTTGTGACCGAATATCACCCTGTGATTTCTTCCCCATAAGGAAGTTAAATTTTTATGAAATTTGGCAACTCTGGCGTAGGCAAAAAAATAGTATTTGCCAATATTTTTAAGGCTATGGATCAGTGAGTTGGTAAGGAATGAATCGAAAATTGGGAAGGAAAATATATTCTCGAAAGTTTTCCGTACTTAACTCTATGTTGGCCGCAATCTCTCAAAGTAAAGTCAATCAAGGAACTTAGGATTCGTTTCCCAATGTAATGCTATCTTCCAGCGGATTGTATGGCACGGGGGCGACTTAAATTAACTGACTATTCGAGTGGTCAAGCAAATCTTTCATCGAAGTCCAGTATCGATAATACTATTTTGCTGGTACTAAAACAACAGTATTTTATCCAAGGTAAAGGAATTCTAAATTTCTCTGACAAATAAGCTGCCGTTTAGGCTCTGAGTTCAATATCAGTAAACAGTAGGTACTATTTCAGATAAACTTTATTTGGTCTCTGGCCACAAAAAACGTTCCTTAAAAATTTCGAGCTTATCGAAGTATACCGAAAGTGGCGAACTGCAGAAATTATCGTTTCCTGGCTCAACCTTCGAAAGGATTTTCAACTTTCCAACAAATAGCGCCACCCACTCCATCCTTTGCCAAGAGATCGCACATAGTTCTCCACTTCGTTTCCCAATGGAATAGCGGCTTAATTCGTTTCCTCTGCTCACCTGTATTTGGCTCTTTAACAGATTAAACTGGAGTGAGTTAAGCAAAAGCTAGAAAACCCGAAAAGTTCCATTGGAGTCATGGTAACGTAGTGACGACGTAGCCACGGAGTAACAGCGACTTTCTGGGAACTTTTTCGTGGTGTATTTATGTGGCTCTAATGGTTGTGCTAATATTTAGTGTCAATAAATGAAATGCAATTAAATGAAAATAGCTTTGAATAGTACGACTTTAAAATAGCAACTTCAAAGTAATTGAAACTTGATTAAAATACTTGTTGGGAACTAAAAAGGTTAACTTTTTTTTCGTAAGTTTAATGAGCTCAAGACCAGTTAACAATAATTTGTAGTGAATTGTTATCATCAGTTTTTGGGAAAAATTGATAATTAGAGAAAAAATTGCAAGGTTGACTTTGAAGTTATATTTACTACAAAGTTAAAAATGTCCATGCAGTGCTACTTTAAAGTAGTGGCAAAGTAATAACTACCACAAATATCATGTTTATAGTTTCCGCTGTCATTCCGTTTTTGATAATTTAATTGCACTGCTATTATATTGCACACAACTGTGGGTACATACATATACCCCAATATATTACACCTTTGTGCATTTTAATAAAACCAATGCATATATGCGATGTAACAATAACAACCACTCTATATTTATCTTCTTTTTACAATAAAAAAAAAAAAATCAGCAAAATAGCTTCAATTGCTATAAAAATACCAATCTACACCACCCCTCTGCCCATTGTTTAACAACCGCAGTTGCAAAAAAACACCCCCGACGCCCGCAATTCACCGCAAACTATAATCGTTAGCAACATTAGCACTAAAACGTTGGGGCGTCTGCTGCCAAATAACCAACGTACAATTACAATTATTGCCATACAAAGAAAAAAGCAAAACAAAATCCCCAATAGCAAAAATCACACAAACAACATACGAGTATCTACTCAACCCATCTCACATACTTTGCACTGTGTTAACGTCTCAACAACCACCAAGTGCAGCTGCAATCTGAAGATTTATGCTTACAAGCACTTTGGAAATGTAAGCAATTGCCAAGACGCAGCACACACCAACCAGCCAGTCAGCCAGCATTTAAAGTTTGCAACGTAAGACAACAACAACACAGAGCTAAACAGATTGCTACCTGCCTGGTGCACACAAAACTTAACGGTAGGCGAGTGACGTTTAACAAGCAGAGTGGCGCGGCGCGCTTATTTGACGGCTATAGTGAGCGTTTTAATGGCTCAAGAGAGAGAGAGAGAATGTTTAAATAAAATTTCGTGATTGCATTTTGGCATTTCCTTTTTCCTATATTTAATGTGTACACAGAGTGCAGTACAGTGTTTGTTGTTTTTTTTTTTTTGTTTTTGTTGTTGCTTTCATTTGACTTTTAGTATTTGTGTTAGTGTGCGCACGTTTTGCCTATACGTGGGCATGTATTAAGCTATTACTTCGTCGGAAGTCGCTGGCACAACATACATTCACTAAATCTCAAACATTTTCCCATCCTCCATCATCTAAAACGAGCGCTAAGACTAAATTGGGTCAAAATGAAATGCAACTAATTCTTCGGCAACACGAATTGCAGCTTCTTAGCAGTTAGTCGGACCAGCCCAGCAAATAAATCTTGCAAGTTTGGGATTTCATCTTGAGGACGACGCATGTGTGTGTGCTAGAGATGCTACGGTGGAGTATTTTTACCGGAATCGGTTGTTTCAAATTGATTTACCGGTATTTAAATTCGAGTCGAAACCGAAAGCGCAATTTGGTTTATCAAATGGGGTTCAGGGCAAAGTTTTCTACGCTCAACTGAATCGCTTCGAAAGTAAAAGATACTGAAGAAGCTGATCAGCAAAAATGCATCTTCAATAAAGAACAGGGAAAAAGAATGGGATAGGAAGATTGACGGTGTAGAGAAAAGGAAGATAGGCAAATGAAAAGCGAAAACACTGAGGAAGTTGAAGGGAAGGGGAAACGGAAAGGGGTATGTGAAATGAAAGTGAAAAAAGAATTTAAAGTAAGGACTGAAGGGAAAGGTAAATGAAACAGTAAATTTAGAGAAATGAGAAAGAGAGTTTAAAAAGATATAAATAGAGAGAGAGAGAGAGAGAGAAATTAAAAACGATGAAGAGGTTAACCCTCCGATGAGTGACAGTTCTGAACTTCACGGTCGTGTGAAAGGCCCCACGGACCTTTTTTTGTATACAAAATTTTTTTATTCATTTTTTTTTGGTTTTTATTGTTTATTACTAAATTCTACATACAAAAATAATTTTTTAAATTTTCATAATTTTTTTTTTTTTTACATGCATTTATTAGTGAAATTTAGTACAAGGTCCATACGGACCTATTAACAAGAAAAATAATTTTTTAAGAAACCACACTGCCGATATGACCATAGACTGGAGTATGTTTCCAGAGTCTACACCTTTTCCAAGAATACTTCAGAAACAGTAAAATGTACTTCAGGGACCGTTCTTATCTGGATATGAACCCGGTTCTCCCCGGCACTTCGCGACTGGCTTAATGAGCAGTGAAACATTCTAGGATCTTAAGGAAGGTAAGATAGGTATTGAGGGGTGAGAGGCCTCATATTGGTTGATCAACCATAGTACAATTTTCGATCTCTGAAGTACATTTTACCAATTCTGAAGTACATTTTAAGGCTTCTGAAGTACAACTGATTATTCTGAAGTACATTTTACGGTTTCTGAAAATCATTTTACGCATTCTGAAGTACACTTGGAAAAGGTGTAGACATCCTCCCACTTTTGCTTCTAGAGAAAAAATTTTTGTGGAGAGTCTCGAAATTTCGGTCTCCAGAATTGTAGCAGAGTATCTATAGATCCTGTATTTCGAAGAATTAAATCATTCAAATTGTTTGGCTGAAATGTTTTCCATCTCCACAGTGCTGTAGGTTCGAACATATCTTATTTTCCACATATCTACGTTGCATTTTCACAACATGAGTTGATTTTAAAACGTTGTTAACTGAGATTCGATGCATTGCATGCGTGTTTATGTATGTGTGTGTGTATGCAAAAGTCACTCATTGTAATGACCAAGGCAATAATGCTATGTATATATGTATATGGTATATGCGTGAAATTCTCAAATCTTTCCAGCATTTACTGCACTACAAACATTACAAACATTTCGCAATTCGACTTCTGTTAGCGTCTCGCGCGCTATGAACAAAACTTTTCGCAAGTTTGGTCTGTCATTCGTATGGCTTGCATTTCCTGTGATTTATATACAACATTGTGCACATCTACAAATTTTCAGCTTGTCTCCCACACATATTTACGGATATACAAGTTAGTTGTAAGTAAGACTAAATATGAGAGATACATACATATGTATGTGTGTGTGTATGTATCGCCATGCAAACATGTGTCGAGTGATGCCAGAATTGATAGTGCATACAATGTATGGACTTAATACGCAAACAAATATACTTGGACATACTACATAAATGTGTACATATGTATGGTTGTATATAAAATAGTTACTTCCATGTAGGACAAATCTCTAGACTAGCACTTTGCGCTTCTAGTGCCTCTTGAACCGCTATAAGTCAACACAATCCAACTAGTCCGCTTAGTAACTGAAACAAAGCCTTGATAACTTTTGTGACTTTGTAAAATTAGAAAAAAGAAATAGTTACCACAATAAACCAATGCCTCTAAGAGTTTATTTTCCTTCTTAAAATTACTACATACAACAACAACCCATACACCCAGTGCTTAACATTAGAACTTGAGCCTTATGCTACTTCAACGACATGGTTACTTTAAAGTGCCAAAACCGTAGCGTAGTGATTGCTAAACTTACCGTAGTGGAGTTTGTGAAGCCTTCTGTAATGACCTGTCAAATAATTAATACCAATTTTAATGATTACCGTTTTGGTTGTTTTTATTTAACTAAGAATACATTTATTGACTCAAAACCATTACTTTAAATTTTTAATGATTATTTTCCAATTAATTTAAAAAAATCATAGTTTTTCACGAATATTAAAAATAAGCAAAAGTAATCAAAAATAATTTTTTTTGATTATTTTTAATTTTTTTTCGGTTTATTTTTGATTTCTTTGGTTATGTTTGATTTTTTTGATATATAAAAAAATATTAATTACTTTTTCTTAAAAATAATCAGAATAGGTAATCATTACCAATTAAAAAAGCCGTCTAATCGTAATCGTAATCCTCGTTAATCGCAATTAATCAAACATTTTAATCAAATTGAAATTTTAATTGATTTGATTAATCCCAGGACTAAATTGGAAAACAAAATAGTCCTAATTAATCGAACAAAAAACTTAATCGTAATCTATTAATAATTCTAAAAATGTTCGGTTATCATAGGTAGTCAATTTAATTAATAGAACAGTTTAATATATATTTTTTTTTTGAATGATCCTTGATTAATACCTTTTTTCTAAAGTGGGCTACAATCGTTTCCAACTATTCCGTATTATTAGGAAAGTAAACTTGTGCGACTACACTCGTAGGAGAACAACGGAAATCAGTCCAACTCCACCCTTTTTGGTAGTAAAGATACGAATGAATCTCTTAAAACGACATGCTCAAACGAAAAGTATCACTTCAAAGAGCTTAAAACTGACAAGCTCCTTTGCGACTCAACCCAGATTCCTATTAGACTAATAACGCAGGGTAGTGATGTGGTTTAAAAAACTTAATATACATAGTTTTTAATTCCTACACATTTATTATCTTTGGATACAAGTACTTGGTACTTGGTAGTCTAGCTCTAGTTCTGTATCACTCATTTGCTTTTCATCTCCCTACATGGTTATCTTATTCGTAAGACCGAAAATGAGCGAATGACTTTGGTATAGTGTTTTTTCGAAAGATTTGTATCATGTATGTATGTATATACTGCTGTTTGTATATACATACATATATTTGTATATTTATCCATATTCAGCCAAACAGAATACACAAACGATCTTGTATAGCCCAAGCTAATAGTTGCAACAAGAAACTCACTCGAATCTGAAATTAAAATCGTAAACTTGACTTGCGAGCTCGTTACTTTGGGTTTATAAATAATGTAGCCGGAAACGCGAGCATATTACTTTGATAAAGTTACTTAAAGCAATTGTTGAAGCTCTTGGAGCATACTTTATTTAATATCCGACAGTGAGAGTTTAGCTTGGTGTGACACTTAGTAACGTAATAAATATAAAGAAGAAGAGACTAACTGGTATACAGCTAATAAATCAAGGAAGCAAATAATATAAGTAAGAAAGTTTATTGTTTTACGGGTTGAGTAGAGGCCTAACCTATTCTTACCGATCATCACGTCATATTTAAGGTGTTAGAGTAATTCCAAACTTTTTTTGCGGCCAGTAGACCGACGTTTCCCAGAAAGTTTTTACTTACTACCGTTCACTAAATGTATGCACAACTTGACTTCTTATTTATTGTCTCTGGAAATTTTTTCTAATTTTTTATAAAATTTATGATTTGCCTTTTTTAGTAAGTCAATTTGTTAACAATCGTTACCATATCTACATTTAATTAAATTTAAAAAATATTTTTGACATTTTATGCGTATTAAAATAAGCCGCAAGCATTTAAGTTTTTCACACACATCTAAATTTATTGCATTTAAGCTCATAATTCAACACAACCATAAAAATATAAAACATGCACATTGTCATTAAAAAATTTTATTTCAAATGTTCAAAAGTAATATATATAAAACTAAATTGGTTTGAAAAAAACTTTGGTATTTTAACTAACAAATTTTTAATAGCATTCATATCTGTCGGGAAAACTCCACTTGTGTGACATTTTTTTGGCACAATTAAGCGAAAAAAATCAGAATGTTCATATGGTAAACAATGACAACATAAAAAAAAATAGTTAAAATTTTAAAAGCACTTAACACAACAGCAATGCCCATACAAGCATTGTGTGTATTATAAACATTAGGGTGACTCGAGTTTTTTTTTAACTCTTAAAAAAATTTTTTTTACCACTACTACAGCTCGAAAATTACTTCAAATATCGGTGGATACCCACGCTGACATATCTTATTTGATTTGGGTTTCAATTTCATATGCAAGGTGGCAATTCGGTTAAGTCTTTCTAAGCGACAGCACTTACATACTTCGAGATAATAGCAGTTATGCAAAAAATAAATAGAATGTCATTTTGTGGCAGCTCTTGGTGTTAATCATGCCTGAAAATATACATATTAACACAACTCAATGCATTTTCAAAAAATTCCAAACAAGTGGTAATGCTGTAAAACCCTTTTAGTGGCAACACTTAAATAGAGAATTCCGAAATGTAGCAAGTTAACTACATATGTACATGCAATCGTTCAAGCAGATGGATCAAGCCGACTTGAATATAATAGCGGATATGTCAAAAAATAAATGTAATTGGATCAGGTGGCAACGCCTGCTTCTATCAGTACATAGAAATGTCTTTTTTTAGACATGACGTAAAACACGTTTCTTTTGATATATTTCATCTAAATTTATTTTCTTAGAAAAAAAAATCAAGTTGGCAACGCTATAAAAATGTTCCGTATGGCAACCTCCAGGGACGAATTTCTCGTTTAATATAAAAATATTTTTGTACATATGTATTTGGAAGTCGATAAAGAAAACAACAACAAATTTGCTAATGCACTCAATTATCAAAAGTGTGCGCTTTTGGTAGGTTTTAACAAAAATTGTTTTTCAAATATAATGCATTAACTTCTGCTCGGGTTAAACCTAATGAAATATCAGGCGCTTTTTTAAAGATCTTATCTCCTTGAACTTATAAAGAAATTTTTGTAAAAAAATATAATTGATATAAAACTACTTATCGTAGAGATATTTACATTTAAAATCTTCTACAATACTTTTATAAAAACTTTTAAATTTCATACATTTTTCTCTGCTACATAGCTCGAAATAAGAATAATAGATTTTTGATTTATGATTGATTATATTTGTAAAATTTTTTAATACACTATATGAGCTTTGAGCAGCTGAGTATGAAAAGCTTTGCTGGTGTTCATAAATAAATAAAAATAATAAATTGTATTTTTCCGTTGGCAGTATGAGGCATTTTAATGTTTACAGATATTACTTACATACATACATATGTTTGAAATACACACACTCTCTTTTAAATGTACACAAATGGTGCTTTTATTACTTTTTAAGTGTTCGCAATTTGTGTCTATTTTATTTCGTTTATAGTTTTTTTTATGAACGTCTCTAACAAACACTAGCTTTCATCGGACATTTATGTTTATACATATGTATATGTGTATATGTGTACACCTGGCCTGCCACAATAATAATTCATGCACCATAACACTAACAATAACAATAACAATCACTTAAATATTTAACATGTCCACAAAGTACAGCCACACATGCTTGCACCACACTGCTACAGTTTTTTTGTTGTTCCTGCTGCACACACCTGTCATGAGGATGTAGAGAACTTTGACAGACAGCAGGCATTTTAGCATACAGAGATGCATGCATACTTACATACATACGTATATATGTATGTATGTACACTCAAGCCATGCCCATGACGCGCTTCACTTAAAAACTTTGAAAAGCTGGCTGTTGTGCAAACAAATTGCAGCATTGTTGCACTCATACCAAAGCGTAAATGAATACAAACACTATCAAATATATATGTATAACTGTATGCGATCATCCAAAAGTTCGACTGGTTTCTATTGTAAGTAAATTAGAATTAGTTTTAATGGTGTCTAAGTTAAATTTTTTCGTGGTAAGAGTCTACTAGCGACAGTTCCGGAGTAACCAAATTCGTATATGATTGGGATAAAGTTACAACTGAAATATTTTTTGACGATAAAAAAGTTTTAAAATCCACACTACCTTCAAAATTGAAAGTACTATCTGAAGCCTCTGCTTTACTCAATGAACCCAAAGATCTACTGTGAAAATTTCATGTAAATCGGTTAGGTATTTCGGACGCCTAAATAAGACCGGCGGGAACATATTATTATTTTTTCAACAATTTGTTAAGTTTCGAAAATGTTGTGCTTCAAATTTGGTCAATGAAAATTGGATTTTTTTTATATTTGATATTAGAGAGAAATTGCAGTCTCTTTGACAAAAATTTTCAGTCCCAAAAAAATTTAGACTAGTCTTATATTGCTATGCGCCTAGTTCCAGTCTGACTACTAACTAAGTGCAACTTTTGCTGATTAACAATCTGATGAATTGTTTTTGTATGTGTAAGGGATAAAGTTCATATGTACACATATCTAAATGCTCTTCATCAAGTGTAGTTTGTAGTTTGTTTCACTTTAGATTTTAATTTTATTTTGCAGCTTACTTTCAAATAATTGAATTTTTTCTTAAATCCATATGATAGTATTATATAAACCTTTTTTTATATCGCCATATGTACATACATACATATGTGTGTTTTGTTAAAAGCCATAAGATGTGTTAAATTGATTGGTTTAGTTTTATTTTTATGGAAATAGTGCAATACTATAGGTACTGAGAAAATTTAGTGCTCCAAATTAATATTTATGAGGGACGAAGGATATATTTAACAACAAATTTCGTATAATATTTGAAGTAGTTACTGAGCTCAAAATTTATTTTCTGTGATTGGCTGTTATAAGTTCCGGAGTAATCAAATTCAATATTTTTTGAAGATAAAAAAGTTTTAAAATCCACACTACCTTGCAGTTTGAAAGCATTTCTCATACTTTCTAAAAATAATATATTCAAAATTTTATGCGGTATGCGAGTGAATGGTCAAGTATTTAAAACAAAATAAAACTCCCTACAACTACAAACAAAAATATGTGGGCATGGCACCCTTCATTCCTATAAAACTACTGCACCATCTTCTGCTTAGAATATTTGCTTGGTCATGAACTAAAATCTTACGCTCACTTGAAACCAAATTTGTTTCTTGCTCCACTTCCAAACGTACATACATTCACTTTTCAAAAACAAAAGAAAAACTTTTAATGTTTCTTATGTTTTTACTTACCAACAAAAATAAACAAACAAAACTGTTTGCATATATGTATGTATACTTTTACATTCAACCAACATTTTATCAATTAAATGTTGCTTTGTTCTGAAATATTTCAGTTTGCCTGTTTTAACCTTCATTTGTTTGGTGTTTCCATCAAATTGCGCCTTTAATTACATTCACGTAGCTACCATGATGTTGTGGCCTGCAAACACACGCACGTGATAATACATACACAAACACACACACTCTCATACAAACTTGACAGTAATGCATTGTAAATTCTGACCCACATTTTATAAAGAAAAATGACAACAGAGTGACAAATGTTATTGTTGCTGTAACATGCAATGATAAAACCATAGTATTGATGTCGTTAATAGTGGTGAGGAGTTTGCATAGCAGAAGAGAGTGACTGTGTCTACTGCACACATCTGCAAGTTTAACAGTGAGTGAGAATAAGATTATGGTATATTTGTTGCTAATAAAATGTATACAAACTTGATACTAAGAGAGTTACAGAGAGGGAAAGAGAGAAATAAAAAGTGAAACTGTATAATACTCTATTTGTTGCAGCGCATTCTTTAAGAATGTTTTGTAAGAGAGAGTAGACGTGCAGTCATGTTAAACATTTGTAACATAAATATGAATATTTCACAGAAAAAATTTAAAAACGCACATTATTGTTAAATTTAAACACAAAATCAAATGTTGTTTTTACTACATTCATAAATTAATAAACGAAAAGAGTTATTTAGAAATTCAGTTTCAAAAGTTTTTTTTTAAATATTATGTACTATATTTTTATTAAAATATTTATATACATACTTAAAACTACCTTTAACTTTTTAATTTAATTTATTAACATAGATTGTTTTTATTTGAAAATAAATTCTCATCAGTAAATCGGATTAACTTAACGGTTTTTTGTGGTCTTCAATAAGTTAATTTGACTATGTAAAGAGAAGAAGGTGTCTACTCCCCTCCTTCAAAATCACCCCCAGGATATGAATATGAAATTATCAAACGATAAACTGCCCACCCACATCACTGACTCTTGGTTGCGCCCGTAAAATTACCTTCTAATTTTGTCTTGTTGTCGACCATGGATCGGGTTATAGAAATTCCAATATAAAAGTTACTCATACGCCGTGTATACCAGCCGATTTGCTGTAGAACTAATGTGCTAAACACAGATGGGAGTAATAATAAAATAATCATTATTCAAAAAAAATTAGTGCGAAGTATCTAAGCTTTAGAGAAGGCGAGTTGTTTTTCAAGTTATTATTAATTTTTATTTTATTTTATTATTTGGCTCAGGTGCTATGTGACCGTTTTGCTCAAAAGGTATTTATTCATTTGGCTAAGGTTCTGACGACTATGTTTGCCTAAATGTTCAAAATTGTTCTTTGGAGAACGAGAGGGTATGTATGTATTATTGGTGGGGAGCACTGTTGGCTCTGAGGCATGGCGCGATTGGCTTCCTCATTTTCGGTATGAAAAACCACCCTTTCCAAAACATAAACTATATCTTCGAAATATTTTATAAGCTGATTGCGAATTACAATAGCACGCAATGCAAATAAAAGAAACGAATGAAATAACCGTAGCTTATGTATGTATGTCGTTTAAATTATATTGGTTATTCGAAAAATTTTGAATAAAAAATAAAATTTTAATTTTTATTGAGCTTTTGAAAATAAAAAATAAGCACAACGAGCCACAGAAAAATTATACCTTTATGTGCATGTAGACGTAATGTGTATTTGTAAAGGCTTTTTGTGATAGTTCTGTATAAATAAAGATTTACTGCGTTGCTGTGATTCAGGTTCAGAACCATTGCTCGACAAAATATAGCTTTTGGCGAGATTCCTTGTATGTTTCGGGATAACTTTAGTGATCACTTTTGAACATTTTCCAGGTCATTTCGGAACATTTTCTGCATTTGTCTTATGTACTTTTCCGGGTACATTTCGGTATTGTCTTCTAGACTATTTTGTAATAATTTCGTAAATTTTTCGTGGTAATTTCTCTAAAAAAATTCAAAAGTGGTATCTAAAATAATTTCCAAAGTTGTCCCGTAAAAACTCTGAAATAAGTGGTAGGAGCGTACCATTTCTTGGTTGAGTGTCTCAAAGGACAGTAGGTTGGTGTCATTTTCAAATTAGAAAGAGTTGCTCGTAATACGTGGACAAGTTTTTGAAAGGACAACTAGCTCTTAAAGCTTAGGTTAAATATGTGGAAAATATTGCTAAAAGACTGTCATCAATCATTCCCTTTAGCCATCTACAGCATAGTTCTTGAGCGCTTAATTGGCACAATACTTTCAGAATTTGCATTTGTATTGAACTATTGGGTGCCCATACACCTGCTCTATTATGATGACGATGTTAAGGACTTTTGTAGGAAAAAATGTGTCAGGCTTAGTTCTACTCAAAAAACAACAACATTTTATTTGTATAAAATTTTAACTACAATTATTTCTCGAAGATATTTTTAGAGTTATAATTATTTTAATGTTTTGGGAAACATTTTTAATGATATTGATTTATATCAAACCAACCAAATCTCATGAACTACTATTGACTGCAATTTCGTCTTCGTTGTTGTTGTAATTTTCAGCAAATAATCAAAAAAAAATAAAAACTTGTTTAATCGCATAAAGGCCAGGGGTGCCTAAAAATACAGTGAAAGGATATGATGATTTATGATGCGCCTATCTAATGATGCTATGTTTATATTTTATAACAAATGCAAGTACAGAACAAGTAAATAGAAATAGAGGTAATCAAGAAAAAATTTTATACCTACAATGTTATTGTTTATATCAATAAATTTCTGCTCTCAAAATTGTAAGGAATTGTGATGGCTGAATCTGTTTAAGCGTAGGAATAAAGAGCGTTTAACATAAATTTTGGAGAGATTCAATGAAAAGCTCTTTGATTATTTTTTATATATGCAAATGTTACTATGAAAGGTATGAGAATTCGCACATTTCGCAATGCAGTTAAACAAAAAAAAAAATTCTAAAAAATTGTACTCCCGCATTTAAAGAGAATTTTTTTTTTCAGCGAGTAACAGAACTGTCTTACAGCCATGCTACACTTTCTCTTTCGCATTTGCCGCACAGCCTACACGCCTCTGTTAACTAAATTCGTGCAGCGTCAATTTAAGAGTAAATCTGCACAGCATCCAAGTGCTTCAAATATCCCAAACTCACTGCACTGTAAAGTTAATTTAACACATTTAAGCTTACATAGACTGAGTACTTTCATACATCGCGTCATTGCGTGCAGTCGTGGAGTATATTTATCTATGTGTGTGTTAATCTTTTCGTTATCATATCTGCAAAACAGCATCCATTTGGAGCGAAGGATAACATAACATAACATACGCAGCATCAGTTCGGGTTGAATAGTAGACGACATTACGCGTGCCAGCGGTTGATGAACAAATAACAAACTAATTATGAAATGATAAACAAACAGTGAAGTGAAATTAAAAATCAGCAAAATAAATAAATACAGAAATGTTCAAAAAAAAAAAATGAAAATTTAATAAATTTTTATTAATTTCAATAAAGATTGCAAATGTGTCACAAAATGAATTGAATGTAAGCGTAATTTACAAAAAAAAAAACAAAAAAACAAGAGAACAAAAAATAAAAATAAAATGAATATTTAAAAATTAATGACGTGTTACTTTAATATTTAATCAAAAGTTTCAATATATAAAAGTAATATTAGCAAATAGTGATTTTGTAAAATAGTGAAAACAGCGCTTAAATTTCCAATTATAATCAACGTATGAATTATTTTTTTTTTAGTGTGCATACCATATAACATTTTTCAGAAATAAAATTATTTCCGAAAAAAAAATTAATTTAGCAACAAACTGCTTTTAAAATAGTTAAAAAAATATGCTCGAATTTTGTTTTATGGTCTTTTAACTAAAATGTGTGATAACTAAAATAGGTTTCGAAAAATTTGAATTTTTTTTTTAATATATAGTAAGTTCTATATCAAAAGCACACTCCAGAATAATTAAACATTTTTATAATATTATTTTTTTTTATCGCAGAAATAAGATACAAAAGCCAACTATATATAAAACTTAAACCTTTGAAAATATAAAAAAAAAATTAAAAAAAAATAAAAATTATTAAAAAAAATTTAGTGAAAAAAAATGTTATGAAAAAAAAATTGTTGTTGTTGTTGTCGAATGCAGCTTTGTAAAACATGAATTTTTACTACAACGAAGTACAAGTTTAAGGTGTTTTAGAAACAGTTTTGAAGTCTTTCAACGAAATTTAAAAAAAAAAATAAAAAATCTTTAACAAGTAACATTTGGGTAAAATTTTATATCATAACAAAGGTAGTAACCAATAAACAAATCAAGATAAATATTGACTTATACATATCAATATACTCGTATTTAGCAGGAAAAATTAAATTGATAATGTCATGTCCGACCGTCCGTCCTTCTGTTAACACTTTAACTTGAGTATGTTTTGAGATATCTTCCTCATCTCGGCTCACTAGGTATTTAAATTAGGCGAAATCTCACCACACCCACTTTTTATATACAGAACAGTTTCGAAAATACAAAAAAGTGATTATTCCGCACAAAATATATCCGTAAGGTGGCGTGCTGATTAAAAAATTTGTTTTTCAAGAAATATTTAAAAATGGGCGTGGAAGCGCCCACTTTCAGATCAGTCAAATTTATAAATAATTTCAAACATAAATCAAAAATCGTTCAAATATCGAAACTTCATATATTACACGGATTTCCATGAACACAAAGAGTGTTCCGGGAAAAAAAGAACGAAATCGGTTTGAGTCCACGCCTACTTTTATATGAATGGTTTTGAAAAGGATCGTAGACATATTTAATACGCAATAACTTTTCGAAAAAAGGCTCATTTCTTTTACACTTTGACACTGTGCGTAAAAGAAAAAAATAGAAAAATATAAAATTTCGAGAATGGGCGCGGCTCCTCCCCTTTCATAGTGGATTATTCCACAAAACTTTTTATGCTAAAACTCCGGTAAAAATTTTGTAAAAATGGTGAATATATAGTGAAGGTTTTTGTTTATTGTAAAACTCAAATCGGTGAAGGGCCACGCCCAGCTTTTTAACATAGGTTTGAAAAATTGTTTGTATATTTCAAATCCATATATTTCTATAACTGTACAAGCTATATCATTATTATTAACTCGACCGCCAATAAAATGTTTTGGCTTTTGTTGAAGTAGGCGTGTCGCCGCCCACTTTTCAGCATTCAAGTTCTGCTAATTTCAAAGGCGAGAAATAAGATTGAGTCGTGAAAACTTGCGCAAACAACAAAATAGAATTTGAGCTATTTTTGTTTACCAAGTGTGAGCAAATTTGTGTTATTCTAAAATTATTCCACTGCGTCAAATGCATCAAAAATAAATAATATGAATAAAATAGATACAATATAATAATCAAATACAAACACAAAAATCTGAGAGCTACAAAACTTTTAACAAGAGCTATCTATTCTATTTATAAACTGATGTGATGAAAATGATATAAAATGAAATGCGACCAGTGAAAAGAATTGCTCAAAAAAAAAAACCTTTCAAAAAAATTAAGTGATTTAAAGTCCCTTTGAAGCGCGTAAATCCATTAAGTGCTCGCCAGTGGCCACAATAACTTGGCCATTAATCTCAATAGCAGCCACATTACAGCAAGCTACAGCAGCTGCCAAGGATATTAGTCAACGTTTTGGGAGCGCCAACGAAAATGTAAACAAATGCATATTGTCTACGTGCGTAATGCGTGTAAAATAATGTGAAAAAAAAGTTTACAAAAAATACTGAAAGAAAAATCTAAAAACAAACAAGCATTCAAAAAAATTATAACTTACAGTGTGCAACATATTTGGGGTCAGAGAAAGTTAGATCCATATACAAAATTTGAAAAATTTAGATCGCATTCTCTGCTCAATTCTGACAATAAATGTAAAAGATTGTTATTTAATTTCAAAAATTTCTTTCAAGGTTAACCCAAATAGAACGAACTTTGCAGTTCCAAAGTAAATAAAATGGTTAAAATAAAATAAAATAAAATAAACTAAAATAAACTAAAATAAAATAAAATAAAATAAAATAAAATAAAGTAATTTTTCTCCAATTATCAATTTTTCCCAAAAACTGACAATTAAAATTCATTACGAATTATTGTTTCTCTGATCTCAAGCTTGCAAAACTTACAAATATGTAAAAACAAGAAAGATCGCAAAAACTAACAACAAAAATATTAAGAACCGTAGCACGGGTTTACGTACATAAATATGTACAAACAAAAAAGTCCAGCACACGCATTCGTTCGTATGACCGAAGGTCTAACAACAATGTGTGCTCACTGTTGGCAAGAACAAACAAACAAAAGGGAATTAATTGAAGTGGAGATAAGTGCATTGTGACGTCACAGGGCATCATAGCTTAGATGTTAGAATTTTCTAACAGCGGCTTTGGTGCAGACACTAGTTCGCATCCCAGTGTCCGAAAAGGGATCTGATGATGAGCTTGGAAACTCTGAAACATGTAATCCTATCCATCGCTGTGATTTAACAATGTAATTTTTCTCCAATTATCAATTTTTCCCAAAAACTGACAATTAAAATTCATTACGAATTATTGTTTCTCTGATCTCAAGCTTGCAAAACTTACAAATATGTAAAAACAAGAAAGATCGCAAAAACCAACAACTAAAATAAAATAAAATAAAATAAAATAAAATAAAATAGAATAAAATAAAATAAAATAAAATAAAATAAAATAAAATAAAATAAAATAAAATAAAATAAAATAAAATAAAATAAAATAAAATAAAATAAAATATAATAAAATAAAATAAAATAAAATAAAATAAAATAAAATAACTAAATTAAATTAAACTTAATTAAATAAAATAAATATAATAAAAAAAAATAAATAATATATCTAAATTTAACCATTTTTAAAAATAATCCTTTTTTTGTATCATCGAAAATATTCTATAAATAAAATGTAGGTGGGGCTCTCATCCGATTTTTCTCATTTTAAATAGCGCTCGAAGATGGGTGCCAAAGAACTTTGCATACGAAATTTTACTAAGAGAGTTAAAAATTTACTCAGGTTATCGTGTACAAAGGCGGACGGACGGCTGACTGGCTCAATCAATTTATCTTTTCTTCCTGAAAACCCGTATACGATTAGGCGATCAAGGACTTGCCAAACATTTTGACTATTTACATTCACACCTTGAACTCTTTGCGTCTCCAAAAATGTTGTAACACAGTGTAATGTATAAACATTAAAAAGGCAGAAAAATTCAATATAAATCAATTTATTTGTTAAGTGAAAAATGGTCCCATTTTATGCACAGATTTTGTTGTTGTGCGTGTGGTTCATTTTGGACGTGTTGTTCATTTTATGTTTGTTGTTGTTCTTGTTACTATTCTCTTATCACTTTTCTTGTCACTTAGCGTGTGCCATAATAAATAACTACTTCACACGCAAAACCTTGCGCGCATTTACTCGGTGATAATTCATGATAGGCATAATTCTTAATATTTAAACGTACGCACAGTTATTATGCACATGGCGCCATACTTGTACGTGCATGCGTGCGTGCGTATGTAATGGTTTTGTACACAAATTTCAATTTGATGTTACGTTAATTCTTGTGCGTGACGAGGCCCATGTGACATGCGTGAAGTTGTGGAGTCAAATAAATGTTTTGTACTAAATCATAACTAACGGCGACAATACAAAAACAACATACATATAAGGGAGATAAAAGAATATTACAAAATTGAAAAGTGCTGTACATTGAAAGTATGGTGGTGAAGGTCTCTGATGTTTCTTGATTATAACTATAGCAAAATTAGTAGGAAATTATACGCAAATGGGGTTAAATAGTTGAAGTTTTGAAGATGTTAATTAATGATATTATTGTGCCGCATAGAGATTTTGATAACATTTTTTTTTTTAATTGAAAAATACAATTTTTTTTTTATTTTTAATTAACCATGTTCTTTTTCTTGGCTTATAAGGATATCTACGGATACAAATTTTTTTTTTTTAATTTTTTTTAAATATTTGTTTTTTAAAATTTTTTTTTTTTTTTTTGAGGTGTATACGCGTTCTTAATGCATAAGGATTAAATTATGTATTAAAGGATATTACATTTTTTTCTATGTTCAATAATTTTCATAATTTCAACTGGTTACTTATGGTTCTCGAGAATTAATTCGTAATTTGTATTAACATCGAACCAAACGACTATTGCCTAAGAGACCATACTCCCTAAAAAAATATTTATACCTCTTAATAATACTTACATAGCCAGTTTATTTTTACTCGCACATTCTTCTACGTTTGTAATTAAAAAACACATTCATTGGCAATTGCGAATCTATGTATATATAAAATAGGATGTATGTACGTATGTATGTATGTATGTATGTTATAGACTCCGGAACTACAGCGCCGATTTTGTTCATATTTACAGGATAGCTCAGTAGGAGTCCGGAGAGTGTTTATATAAAGTTTTTTTCCGGGAAGTGGACCAGGGACCGAAATATTCCAAACTTTTTTATTAATTGTGCGATTTTTTCCCTAAATTTGGGCAGGACAACGTCTGCCGGGTCCTTCTAGTACTATATAAAATGACTTGGCAGCACTGCTCCTCAAATGTCATAAGTGTTGTAACCCTCACACATACATACATTTTTCCTTTGCACACATTTCTTTTATTATTAACAGAAGAAAAAGAAAAAAACAAATTACTAAAAGTCGGTAAAGCCGTTTTCCGAATGTAAAGACACTCTTCCGTTAATTCCTCGTTCAAATCATACCTTACTTATTTAGTAGACGTTATTCTACGCTATGTTAGGGTTTTGTGAATAAAATAGTTGGCAAAGAGTGAGCTTGAGAAACATAAAAAATGGCTATATATTACCAAGCAACATAATTTTATTTCATAAGGGGGCCCTCTAACATTTCATTTTAGCTAAAGTCTTGGCTAAAGGCTCAAAAGTCACTCCAAGAAGTTGAAGTAGTTTTCGAGAGATAAGTGAATATGGCAACATATATAAAAAAGCATAAGGTGGCAACTATAGCCGTATTTCTCCATGTTCCAAGAATATGTAACCGATAGCTTAATTGCTTCTAGAGAATACATATTAATTAGTTGACTAGCAATTTTGGCGTCGAAATTAGTTCAGCAAATCAATGTAATTAGAAAATCTACACACACATACATACATATAAGATTGGGGTTTCCCTCACCACAAGTAGCGTGAGCAATAGTGCATTTTGTAATGCTTCTTAATTGAGTGATTAGTGTAGAGGTTTATTAACAATAACAAACATGTAGATACAAAATGTGCGTATTGCCAGCTAAAGTCAGCTGGGAGAAGCCAAATGAATGTTTTTTAGTGGCGAGTAATGGCAGGGAAATCTAGTCAATGCTTGTTTAACAAATAATATAAATAAATCTGAGTTGTAAATAATTTCCATATTAGCAAGTGGTGTATAGTAACTCAAGATCGCGTGTGCAAGCAATTATCCGTCTTAAGGATTACTTGATGAATCGAATAGCAGCTAAGGAACTGTTTCAAAATCGAGTAGCAAATATTCAATTTCGAATAACAAACTGTTCGAATGCCGACTGTTGGCTAAATACATTTTTTATTATTAAAAAAAAAATTTTAGATTTTCTCTCATGGACTTCGAGTATTTTAGAATGTGGTAGAGCTTTGCTTCAAAAGAATGTAGCATCTATTCTCATATTCAATTGTACTCAACGCGGAAAATGAGAAAAATAGATACAAAAGATAGGAGCAAAAGATTTTAGCTACTTATAAACCCTTTTTCGAAGCTCTATAATTTTTTCTCAATTTTCTCGGGGTGGGTCAGTCCGATTTTTTCCAGTTTTTAAATATATGTATCTATATAAAAGTATCCACAATGGGAGTTCCATAGCTGTGCTCCAATTTTTTTCTACTAATTTTTGTAGTGAAATACCTTACTATATTATTCTCAAATGTGATCTGAAACCGATCAAAATTTAAAAAAAAAATCAAAATGAAATTTTGAAAAAAAAAATCATTCAATTTAGGAAATTCGTTTGAATTTTAAATAAATTTACCATATTTGGCAACCCTGTGAAGATGTTTTAATCGATTTTCAGTTTTTGTACTAACCACGTCTCAGACCTCATTCAGTTCAGTGAATCAAAAGTTACATGACATGATATTAATTGAAAGAAACGCTTAAAGGCATATACGAAGAGGACACGAGATATCCTAGCACTATGTATGTATGTATGTATTTAACAAAATGTAATTATATATGAGCGTACATATTTGTTATTGTGTTAGCATAAGATGACAAGTTGGCAACTGGTAAGTAACTTACTTTGCTCAACCAACTATTTGATGTTATATATTTTTTGAGATTTTGTGTTGTTTCTTTAATGGCTGTGGGCGTTGTTAGTTTGTTGCCAATAATTTGGATGTATTTGTGTATGTGTTTATGAAAATGTATACACATATTTTTGCTGGCAACTTATCTATCTAAACAAACAGCAATAATTGCAATTAATTACTTAATTATGTTCTGATGTTGTGATTTGTCATAATAATAAGCCTTTCAACCAAAATGATGAAGTATCTTGGAGCAGCTGTTTTTGATTGAGGCAAGCGATAAATATGTATAAATAATTTTTATTTATCTATCAAAAAATCAATAGATTCATGTGGGGGTGTTGTATGTAGAAGTAGCTGCATGTGTCAAGAATTTAATATCGCAGAGAGAAATAATAATAAAAGTCAATGTGAATTTTTAGAAATTTTCAGAAGAACTTGTGGAAAGTAAAATAAGTAAAGATCAAGAATAATCATTTGTTTTTTTTTATGAAATCTGTCTTGCATACAAAATTAAATTTTTTTTTCATTCGTTATCACAAAAAAAATTCTTAAAATTAATTTATTTTAATAATTGGTGTACAAAGCTGCGTACTCAAAAATTTTCTAGAAACTCTTCCAAAAATTTGGACCATCTTTTTAAGTTGCCTTTATTTTCCTGAAGTTTGTGTAAACTTTGAAATTTTTTCTTAAATGAAAATTCTTATAATCACGACTGCTTCTATTTTCGTCATACAGTATCCATTTTCATTTCACTACTATTATATTGCACATAGCTGTAGGTATGACCGTCTCAGTAAATATATCAGTTTTTGCTCTATAGCTTTTAACAGTTAACTGTAATTTATTAATATATCAGCAATTTTCAGTCATTAGTTGACCGCAATTTAATTAATCAATTAAAAATGGTTTTGCACATCAACATTCCACTTGCTCGTACAAATGTGCTAGGGTTGCCAATTTTTTTGATGGGATTTTCGGGATTCAATGTTACCATGCGAATTAGTACCATGATTCGTTAATACTCGCTTTATATTGAAAATACCCTTAGTTTTATTATATTTCTTATTAGTTAATGCATCCCAAAAAAAAGTTAAAATAATAAAAAATTTAAAATATCAATAAAAAATATGAAAAAGTTCATAACAAAATCTTAGATATTTCATTTTTAAACATATTAAAATTAAAAGATATCTCAGTGTGAAAAAGTTCGGGACAACGAAACTCCTGGATTTACGAATACTTATTCCTAGCATGTGAATATTTTTTTATTTTTCTCCACTTACGTAGCCATGAACTTTTTAGAATAGCGAACTGAACACGTTTCAAATCACTTCAGCTTTTTTCTCATTTAATATTAAGTTAGCTTCATACCAGGCTTTAACTTGTAATGACCTTTTGACTTGGTGACAATGAGGATTTTGCACTATATCTTATCATTAGAATTAATATCAAGGCAACTTTTATTGTTAGATATACATAACTATTAGGCCGGGTCGATTTGTGAGGAGGAAAAAAAATCGCCCATTACTTTGTGAAAATCATATTCTAGTGGTCAAAATAAGAAACTTTGCCGAAGGAACCATACCTCTAAAACGAATTCTGATGTCGCCCAATTTGGGTCGAACAAAACAAAAATTTCGAATTAAATCTGTTTACAATAGAACGAGGGATCTTAATTGGTCCTTATTATTTATTTAGTTTATTTTACAAACATTAACTAGCTGATTCGATACATACGTTCGTGAGGGGTTATATGAGATCAGTCCCTAAGCACCTTTCACACTGGAACTATTTAAGTTAGAAATTTGTTTAGGTGTTATATGAGTTTAATCCCTAACAACTGAAAAAAACTGAGAATAACCAAAAAACGGGTTGTGGCACCTCCAACAGGAATGGAGTGAGACAGAAATTTTATATTTTTTAATTATATTGCATATGTTTTATAGAAATGAGAGGTGAAACCCACGGATGAAGGCTTTTGTATAATAAGTTTGTATTATTGGGAACGTTTCTGTTTGAATAAGCTTTTCTTATATACCCATTTCGGCAGCTGCAGGACTTCTACATTTGGATATTAAAACAATAGTTTGTTTGTCAGCGAAGAAAATAACAGTTCTGGAGTTTTTGAATTTTTATGAAACTTTTCCTAAGAAGTCAAGGAAATCGAATTGGCTCTAGACCATTAGTTCCTTAAGCAAAGTATTTTAGATTAGTCCATAGAACATATTTTTCCCTAAATATTGCCACCTCTTTTCCCTCCGCGTCTTTTCCGATAATCCGATACCAGTTGAGTGGTATACAACTTTTATAAGCAGCATTCTTTTCTTTATTATTTA
Organism: Sphenella marginata; assembly: GCA_951509765.1. NCBI lineage: Eukaryota > Metazoa > Arthropoda > Insecta > Diptera > Tephritidae > Sphenella > Sphenella marginata. Next base: position 20,295,760 of record OX608080.1, on the reverse strand, counting down.
TTCGTCAACTAGTAGTTATTCAAAATTTCATGCAAAATCATGCTTCGAAGTCTTCCACACGCAGTTAGCAATTTGCATACACATGTGGTAAAATGCAGCCAATGAAAAGAAAAGGCAGAAACTAGTCAATAGTGCATGAAGAATATGTGCAAAAATCAGGGGAAAAAAAACTCAAGAGACAGATTTTGAGAAATACCACTTCAAATGCATGCAGGTGTTATTTTTGTAAGCTGCTTTGCATTCAAAATAGCCGCACATGTGCAATGTATACATAAGTGATTGACTGAAAGTGCGAAATGTCAATAATGGGTACATATGTATGTATATGCATACATACATAGACACATACATACATACATATATACAATATGAGAGCTTTTCAACGCCTCAACGTTTGCTTCATTTCAATGTTGCATGTTACATTGTTTTTACATACATACATACATATGTACACTAACAAACATACTTATGAAGGTTGCATTCAAATACCTAACTAGTCAGAAAACACACTAGTATTAAACTAGACCGAATGAGTCATACGTTGGAAATTGCCGGCGAGCTCGCTTTCTCTGACAATATTATCGTAGCAATACTTCGCGGTAATAAATCGTTGAATCCGTTTTCTCTCATTCATTTGACAATTCGTATTTTGTCTCACCATCGGATATTCGAGATATCAGCTATGTAGGTAGTTTTACGCTCTCGAAAGGATTCGAAAAATTACACTCGCAAATGTGCTTTGGAAAATTGGAATCGAACTCGAGATGTTCTTAATATCGTGTTTGTGTTTATTGGGAAATTTTGCGTTTCAAAACAAATTCTTAATATGAAAATGGAAAAGAACCCGGATACTAAGAGTTCGGAAACCACTAAGCTAAAGTTTTCGGTTTTTATTTACTGTTTCTGCTCAGCCATGGAACGCACTACTGGCATCTCATAGCACATTTCTACGCGCCATTACTTAATCCCACGTAAAAAAGTGAGGTTATGGGATTAAGGCGAATCAGAAGCAATGCTATAAAGGGCATGATGACACAGAACCTAGTCCGTAGCTTCACAATACCAAATAAATTAATTTTGAATATCTTTTTCTTAAGGCCATCTAACCGCCTGTACCGATTTTAAACGTACAACAAAACTCGCCATTGATTTCTTCGTTGTGCCAACTGGCGCCAATTTGAGACACTGCGGTATCGCTAATCGGTCTCCACTTAGTCCTTCTATAGAAGAGGTGGTCTTCGTCTTGCTCTGCTTCCACTGACGGATGCCGATAAGAATACTTTCTGGGCTGGGGGCCCTTCGTTCATTCGCACAACGTGGCCTAATCAGCGAATCCGTTGAGCTATATTGACGTCTGCGTAAAGCTCATATACTTCATCATTGAACCTTCTTCGATACTCGTCGTCGCCAAAGCGTAAAGATCCACAAATCTTTCGAAGAACTTTTCTCTTGAATACCCCACTTAAATTGTATGCCATGTCACTAATCTCCAACTGGTTTTCTAGTCCCAAGAATATTTGACTTGGAAAACATATAGAAAATATTTTTATTTATTTGCACATTTATTTAAAATCGATTATCCGACAATTGTGGAGTAGTCGAGTAAGCAACATTTGAAGTATTTGAAAATCGAATAGTAATTATTCGATTTTGATGTATCGACTAGCTGCCACTATTCGAATGTTTTTCGATAATTTTTTGAAACAACGACTGTTAAGACAACACGCTGACTAGTTAGATTTACCACTCAAACTGGCTTTGAGATAGTTCACAACTATTTGCTTAGACTGCAGAGAATAAACGCACGCACGTGTGTGATTTCAATAGTTCTTCACTAAAAAGTATGTACCATGAAACTGAATTTTACACATCCACCCACTGTTGAATGGTTGTCATGTTGTGATACTTTACATTTTATAAAGTAATTGCTGTTTCCATTACAAAACACACACACACACACAGACAAACATGCCAATATGTACATTTTTAATGCTTAAGCCACTGCAATGCTTTTTATTATTTTTGTTTTGTTTGTATTCTTATTTAGTTCGTTTTTTTGTTGTTGCTGCCATTGATGTCACACATTCTTCGTTCAATCCATATATGTACGAGCAGATATGTTTGTAGCTTTGTATGCTAATGAGTGTTGCCTCTAGCCGACAAGCGCATTGGTAGCAACACAGCAAAATGATTGTAGTGCTTTCAACTTTAACCTGTTTTACTGCACATACGCATTCATTATATACTTAATTGTAAAGTATTCATTCAAAGGGACATATATACATCTCTAGGTACTCTGCTTATATGCACATCATGCAAATGTTTATTCTTTTGCGTGCGCATTTTGTGGCTGTACATTAGAGTGGGTTGATCTCCGTACAAAAAAAAATTTTTAAATAAAATTTCCGCTCCTTATTTTGGTGGTGAGATGGTTTCGGCAATATTTTGTTCTTTTGCTCCTAACAAAAACAACAAAACATGTTTTCAATGTAACTTTGTTACTTGTCTTCCGATTTTTTAAAATAAACTAAATAAAAAGGGGTTTCCCGTGTGTTTTTTTTTCGGACTCGCCTCATTCGCCTATTCGCAAAACCAGATTTGTTTAATATAATTTTTTGGTTCCATTTCGAATTCTAGCCAAGCTTTTAAAAACCATTTTTGACTCAATAATTTGTTGTGCTAGCAAGAATTCAGCACCAGGGAGGCATAGACCAAAAAGTAATGAAGACGTATAGATTTTTCATGAGAGAGAGATAGACCATTTTTCATAATAGAATAAAAGCTAATTTCAAGGAGCGAGCTGTATTGGACTCCCATACTATTCCATTTTAGCGGCTCAAAAAATTGTTCCCTGCAATACAGGGTGAAAGCCAAAGAAACCTTATCAAAATAAAGAGGCAAAACTTTTCGATGAAAGTGTTCCAAAGAAGGCCAAAGTATTTTTGTAGATTCTTGAAATCCATTACCCTAAAACTTAGAGCATTACTTGCTTATCATTACTTATTGTAGGCGGAATCGGTGGTATATTTATCATGGAAAAAATTCACAGCTTGAATTACGAAGGGCAATCCTAACATCATATTCTCCACCTCGCTTTTTTTTTTCTTTTAAAAAACATGAATAAATTGTTGGGTGGTAAGAATTTCAAATCAAAAAATTTATTCAAATTTTATTATTTGGAAAGAATACAAAATTCAGGAAAAGCTGCAGTAATTTGGCGGAAAAATTTACCAAAAATCCCAACTCAAGTTGTTGTTGTTTTTGCTACAAAATCACTCTTTCGAAAGTGAAAGTCCTTTGACGCATATGAAACCGGTGAGGTTCGGTGCTGCCTTACAGGACCGACTATGGCGGCAGCGATTTGGTATGATCTGTGGTACCTTCTAGGTAATCTCACTAACTTTTTAAGTAGGGAAGATGCAGGTTGTTAGGAAACATATATCCATAAATCAACCATCAATACTGTTTTTTTGGTTTTTACTCCCCTCTTACCACAACCATGCCAAACCGCTCGTATATTCTAAGCTCCTAACTCGCGATGTTATCCAAACTGGCGCTCGTATTTTATTATTTGATTTTTTTTCCATTGTTGTTTATATTTTCCATTGTTGATTGTTGATTTAGTAATTTTAATTGAGTTCAGTATTTCCAATAAAACATAAAAGCACCAAATCGCATTCTATTGCAACAATTAAATTAGATTTTACGCAAACAGAGAGTAACTATAGCAACAAAAACCATTTAGATTAAGCACAAAATAATTTATATAATTTTTTATTTTCTAAATGAAACGAATACAAAAGGCTGCATACGCTATGTATGTATTTGTAAATTAAATTGAATTATTTATTTTAAATAATCTTTTGAACGCTTTTACACGACTAAACGAAGCAATCAAGCGGAACTAACTGAGTGGCATATGCGCTACCATGAAAGCATTAATCTAGCTGCGTAGCATTTCATTGAATTCAAATATTTGATTAATATTGCGCTTTGAATACATTTTTTTATTTAATTTTTGAATTTATATATGTTAATAATACTTCAAAATTGCAAACACGCTTATAAGTTGTACACCACCAAAGGCTTTCAGTCGCCCCATTAATAATTGCTTATGCGCGTAAAATGCCAGAAATTATTACGAATATATACATTTCCAATCGTTGGTAGCAAAAAAAAAAAAAATAAATAAACAACAACAGTCTCATTAAGCCGACTTGCAGTTTTCACTAATATTAAACCAATGCCACTGACAAAATATTTTGCCTACACATTTTGCTGTGTTGCATTTGTTGCTGTCAATTAATGAGGCAAGTAAAAAGTAAATGGCGAATGGCGTTGTGCCGTTAAATTAATTGCAATCGATTAAAAGTGAAATGTAAATAATATGAAAATAATCGCGTCACGTGCTATGAGCATCATGCAATCTTTTGTTAAATATGTATATCATCTGTCGAACTGTTTAACTTAGTTTGGCCAACGGCCTGGATTGAACTGGCGTTGTTATTAAAATCAAATTTAAGTTAATAAGTAAATGTATGACTTTTTCATATTTCGTAAGTTTTACGAGCTCAAGAAAAGTTGATAGTATTTTTACTCAGCTTTTGAATTTTTCGTGCCACGAAGCTAACAATTCTAAAAACTATTGATATGATTTCTACTACGTAGATACATCTGCCGATTTATTTTGAAAAACTGTAGATATAGTTCTCAAGTTGATATTCAAAATCATTCTCCAACTATTCTTTCGCCCCATTTGAGTACAAGTTGAGAATTAAACTTTTCTAAACTTGAGAAACAGCCCTTTTTGCCATGTAAAAAAATTAAATTCTTCAACTTGAGATGTAGGGTAACTAAAGCCTAAATTTTCGTTTGGGTTAGCAGTGCTAATAAGCAGTATTTTCAAGTTATTTAACAGCAACCTTTCAGACAGAAGAGCAGGCTTTTTATATTGTCTCTCAGAACACTACTGAATAACTTTGCCTATCTTGGATTTGAATCAGACTACTTGTTCTGAATAACGTCGTATCTAATTAGTTGTGGCTGACCGCTAGTAATCTATGTTATCAGGTCTTCGTATTTGGTTCTGTTTGTGAACGATATCAGCACATTGTTTCCAGCTAAATTTTTTGCTTTAACATTTATTCCTACATTACCGGTATTCATGATTCTCTGTTGCTGGAGACCGATATTGTCTCCCCTCGATTTATCTGCGAAGTCAAAGACCTTAGAGTAATCTTCGACTAAATGTTTTAATTTGCAAGTCATACGTACTTCAGTATTTCCAAATTACAATCCATGCTTTCAAATCCAAACTTGACATGGGATGACAAAAATCCTTCCAATGTACATATGTATATGAAATTTCCAAACTGTCGAAAAATCAACAAAGCAAAATAAGTAGATTATGAGTCTTTTATTTGGTTCACAAAAGGATTGGGCATATTCAAAAGCCGTTCGCCCTTAGGATACGTGGAGCCTATGCTTTTCGGATCCTACTCCCATATATCAATCGAAAAGCCTTCTGAATAATCCGTTTTTATACATCGGTACGGTTTTTTGCCGACTCCGAACGGCATCTGCAAAGCAGATGAATTTTTGCCGAGAAGCCTTTCATGGCAGAAATACACTCTGAGAGTTTGCCAAACAACTGCCGAGGGGCGACCCCGTTTTGAAAAAACTTTTTCAAACCACTTTTTGATGTAACCTGTACCAGGGCTGGAACCCGGAACTTCGGTGTGGTAGGCCGGCAACACTACCTGGACACCACGGTGGCCGCCATTATCTGATTAGTATTTGCAAATTAGAAGAACATCAGAAAACAACGCATATGTCCCTGGCAATCGTTTTCGCCTTAGACCGTGGGTTCGGTGCTTGTCCTATACTCCTTGGAAAAATTTACATAAATATTTCATCTTCGATACTCTGAGATTTTTTTGTAGGTCTTTCAAACATTTTTTATATATTATCTATATATTTAAATCTTCAAAAAATCGCTTTATCTGAACCGATTACATTTGCTATAGTATATTCAGCTGAAGCTCCTCTCGGTAGAATTTTTGTTCCGAAGTATACTCCCTAACAACAGGCTCGAGATTCATACGACGTGATCAACTTGGTTTAGCTTTCTTTGTCCAAGATACGCCAAAGTAGCTGGAGCCTTTTGTTTCCGCCCTAATTTTGAAAATCTTCCCCAACTACGGTCTATATTTTTTGTTTGTGACAAAAATAGGCCTCACTAAGTAGTAGTCGTAACGCGTCCTCTCTCGTTGAAAGTAGTTGCATATACATTTAGCTGAAAGTGTCTGTTTGAAATTTAACTACTGCGTATTTTAAAGTCGCTTAGTGTTTTTAATCATCTTCATTTGGTAAAATTAAGATACCCAGGCGTGCTCTGTTGAATGACTACTCATAAACACTTACTAAGTAAATATTTCTCGAATTAAATTCTTGTCCAACCTAATTACTTCTAAAAATGCAGACATCTAAGTTACTAATTACTTGGGCTCTTACAACAAATGTAAACAAATATTTTCTCGTTGCCTCAAAAGGTTTTGTACTAATTTTCTAAATTAAAAAGAAAAACATTCAAGAAAAGTTATCCCATTTCAAATGCTGCACTTCAAAATGAAGCGTTGATGAGCATTTGATTACTTGAATCCCTACAGCTGGGTTAACTTAATTGCTAAACCACACCAAAAGCACCCCCACAATGTTAGCGGATTTTCATATCATAAATTTTAACCCGTTTCTTTTCTTTGTTTTTTACTTTACCGTTGCCACGTTTCGCCAACATTTACCAAATATATTTCTACTTCAATAATTTTCCTTTTAAATGCTTTTAATTAAAACACAATTCATACACCGTCGACTGCTTGTTGTTGCTAGCAACCATACGTAGAAAGCTTTAACCCTATTATAGCCAGTTCCTTATGGCTGTGCATGGTACGCCGACATTCATTGTGCAGTCATTGGCCGCACAGGTGTGTAGCACATCCGCTTGGCTCTTTTTCTAGTTACTAACAGACATTTCTAAAAGTGAAACCGAGCTGATGCGTTGGCAAGGATGATGGTAGTTTATGAATAAGCAACAACATTAGGCCTTATTTGGCATTAAGAAAAAATAGTTTGCTTTATTTTTTTATAAAAAAAGTATTTTACTATCAGAAAAATTTTATATTTTTAAAAATTTAATCAGATATGAAAATAGTAGTTACATAAAAACTTTAAACCATTCTTTATGGCGACAACTGAAACATAGAGTAGACGAAAGAGCGTTAGAAACTGTGTAACTTGAGCGTTCATAATTGTGCTCTGATATGGTTATGGCTGTCCCGCTCTGTACTTTTTGTCTTCTTCTTTGCAGTTCTTTCAAAAAAATAACATCTTTGGCTTAGCCTTGCTTCTTTCATCTTGGCCGCCTGACAGCACTTTTCATCACGCATTCTAGTCGCTCAATATACCCAGTTGTTGAAATTCAAAATTTGTCCTACTTCTACCCCAAAATGTATGAACTCAACGAAAGTGGTACTGAATTGTAGCTCTTTTTAAACACGGGGCTTTCGTCCTTTAAGAAAGTTCAGTCCGTTAAAAATGCCATCGATCGCTTACTTTGTCTGAAACCGCTTCCAGTGTGGACTCCTTTCTTGCCTACAGTGCTGAGAAAAAATTTTGGTAAATCTCCTTTTTTACAAGGCCATTCGTCTGCATGGCAAAACATTTTTTTATTACGGACTCCACAGTTGATCTCGCAAACAATGTCTTTCCTTTGCCCAGCGAAGTTCAAACGAAAAATATTCAAGTGAGCCAACTAAGGTCCTTACTCTATAGTTCTATTCGAATCGTGTGATTCGTACTTTCGATTTGTTGTTTTAGTTCAATTGCCTAAAGTTTGGGTCTTTTGCTATACGCTCACATAGAATTCACAAATATATAAAGACACGTTCATAGCAAGAAAACTTCTTAAAGTTGTATAGGGAAATGAGTCACATGTGACTCATGAGCTTATTTGAAAACGCTATCGTGAGTCACATATGACTCATTGGACGGGCAAGTTGTTAAAATTTAATTTTCGAAGCCCTACATGTGTACTTGGGACCGAAGTCGTCCAAGAGCGCTACTGCAACGTACAATGCCTTCTATTATCGAATATCGTCGAGAGTAAATTCGAACGAACTACAGAATATCGATATGTATTAAATCGAAATTTTCCTTCGAGTAGAACAGCCTTTCGACGAGTAGTCACAACTCATAATTTCTTTTGACACCCATTTGAGGAATGAATTCTTATCATCCAACAAGCAGTCGAGTATGCCATATATAGTGAGAGCAAGCCTACCGCTGGTATGATCTCAGCCAAAAAAATTCTCTCTATTTTCTATCATCATACTGGTACAGCTCGGAAATATGAACACCAACTATGCTTCGTTCAAAACTGACAACGCTGTATACCAAGTAGACATCCATCAGCAACATTACAAACTGTACTTCATTCTAATATTTTCCTTTCTTGCGTATTTCGACTCTGTATCTCGTGCACTTTATTGTGGCCCAATTGCCACTTAAGTAAACCACTTTCAGTCCCATTCACATTGTCTGTGTGCAGCTACTTAGAGTTGAAGCGAGCGAAAAAAAATGAATGAATGAAATGAATGCGCGCAAAATTTATCCTTTTGAATTTAATTACTTACGTTGTCGTAACGCACACACATACATACATACATACATACATTTATACCGTATACTTTTGTTAAATATGTACGTAATAGTCCGATTATAAAACTTATGATATCCGTGAGCGTTGTGGCTTATTAGTTGCCTACACACCCTTTCTACACGTCAAATTGTTTCAACTGCTTCTTCTTCTTTGTCAGATTTAGTATCTGCTGCCAACCATAACCGTTCGTTTTAATTTCATTCATTTTAATCCTTTTTCATAATTCTCCATTTTTCTATTCTCATATTACCGTGCTCATATTGCTTGGCGTTTTTCGTTTACTTTTTGTGTTTTTTTTTTGCAATATTCCATTTTTTTTTTTTTGTTTTTTGCCGCCACTTCAGTATCCACTTACCGCTTTTATAACCACTCCCCAATGTACTTGTACGTTTCACAAGTGTGCTGTTGCTATTTTTCAGTTCTTTTTTTGTTTCGAACTTTTTCATTTCCCCCCCTCCTCTTTTCCGACATACAACTAACGCTTTACCTTAGCTTAGTTGAACTTTTGTTGTGTAGCTCTTTCGTTTCGCATGTTGGCTTGTGATCCGCTTATGCGCTTTTCTTTCCTCGACAGCGCTATTTTACGCACTTGCGTAATACCACCCCAGAGGAATGCCACCATATAAATGCAACTAAGCGCATCATACCACAAAAGCTGATGTAAAATATTAGCGCAAACAATTTTGTAGTTATATTTAAGTTCAAAATTTTGCTTTCATACGTAAACCCAACAAGCACTTAAGTTAGACATTAGGCGTCATCCGGTGGTTGTGGTCATGAGGTAGATACAAAATTTGACAGTTATACAGCATACAACAATAATGATTTTAGTTATATAACACCACCGAATGTCGGCTTTAATGAGCGAAATGTGAGATAAGTTTCAGAGACACTCAAGAAGTAATGTGCTCTCCAAAAATGTGATCTAATTCTAAAATCCCAACAGTTTTATATTTCTTCAAACAAACTGTTTCATTGACTTAGTACTCTTATTATTCACGAATGTATTACTAAAGTCCTCGGGAAGTTCTGAGCCATGTTAGAACGCTACATCAGCTCTCCTCTAATAATAACTTCGATTAAATAAAATAAGCCTCATATAAGTTGTTATTTATTTTATTGGAACTTATTCACACACACACATATATAAAACTATTATGCTCCAAACTTTAGTAGATATATACTTAAATATGTTCAACTCATCTCATAACCTAGTTTTTTATTAGTTTAATAAGTCTGCCATCAGCTTATTTAAGCATTCTGTTGCACAACTACTGGTTGCGCTTTTCCAATTTTAATTCACTCCTGAATGTGAGTGTGTGTATATAGTACACTGTACTATCATTATATCCCATTAGCCTCACTAAAAGCATCATACCTCTTTCCAAACAATTCGTCGCGATTACTCCACTGTTTAAATTATGAGCCTTCATTCAATAGAGATACAATGAGAGAATTGTATAAAGTGTTTTTTGTTCTTAGAGAAACGGATTTATTTTTCTGAACTAGTTAGACAGTAATAAGTTCTACTTGTTCGCCAAGAGTGATTCTCGTTTCAATAACTTCATCTGACAATATTTGTATTACCTACGATGGGTAAACGAAGTAACTCATAGGTTTTGTTTTGTAGGATTTAACGTACCATCTAGATCTGGTCTTATGTTAAAGCACTCCTCCGAGATTTATTCTACATAAAAGTTGTTGCAATTTTTGTTTGTACAATTCGACGCGTAGTCCGTCTTTTCCAGGCCGAATTAGAGCCATGTCCACTTCAGCATAGTCGGACGCTTCTCAAGCTAAGCACGTCATTTACCAGGTCACCATTTTTCACAGACATACATATGTACATAGTCTATGTGAAAAAAGTTGAAACCCCTTTTTTTCTAAACAAAACTTATTAGATACGAATAGAGAATCATCAATATCCATTGCGTGACGGTTCATAAAGTCAAGAGCTGGTATTAATGGGCTAAATCAATTTCACACAATTTTCCGTACTTCTTTCTGCTATTTGCACAAAAATATATTCTTATGTATGTATGTATGTATGTATGAATGTAAGTACAAACATTGAATTCGAACATATTTATCTTACATTTCCTGCCTTGTTAGGTATCACAATCTCACATCACTGCTTTGCACTTAACATTTCCGTATACGCTCTTCCTGTTTACTGATTTTGTATTTCATACCAAAATTTCCTTTTCCTTTTAATGAATATATCAGTTAACAACTATGTGTGTGTGTGTGTGCGAGTGTGTGTTTGGAAAGTTCAAATTTTCAAAATACGGAAGTTGGTGCAAAGTGCAAGCAGCAACAACCAGTCTATGTACATACGTACATATAAATGGACACAATTACATATATATGTATGTACATATGTATATATACTAGAGTTTAGTATAGCTTTCGTGAAAATCGGAAAATTTATTAATATTAGCAAACGAATGAATGCATGTGCAACTGTGTAGGTAATATGAATTTTATTGGTATGTTGTAAAGTTTATTTGCAAATCATTT
>OX608080.1:20199524-20282024 GCA_951509765.1 Sphenella marginata | reverse complement strand
ATTCTTCACTGAAATATTTCTGGAAATCTAGCTCGAAATACAGCATATATATTTCCGTGGCTGCTCTAGACAAAATATCTATTTAGGTACATGGTGTAGCCTCTCCCAAATGCGTGCATCTATGAAGCCCCAACAGGTTTGAGTATACATATTAGAAATATTTACGCTTGGATTGTGGGCTAACCTATCAATTGTGCATTAATGTTCATTTAGATTAAGAGTAAAGGTTCTCATATTTTGACATTGCCAAACGTTTTAGAAACTCATTAATTCATACTTTAGCGGAGAAGTTGAAAGTTTATGTTGTTGAGGCATTTCATTTTTCTCAATTTATTTTGCCTATCACTTTTCTTGACATGTCAAAAGAAACAAAAAAGCTGGGGCGATAAAATAAAAATCATGTAATTTTAGTAAAATGTAAAAAAACAACAAGTAAAAGTAGAAAGTAATCAATTACCTCAGCGTTTTACGGTGCCCTTGAGATTTGGTGTCGGAAACACTTAGCTAAAATTATATAACGGGAAGCGTGGTTGAATTTTTTTTTTTTTTTTTTGCTATTTTACAAACCTTAAGTTGTTGTCTATTTCTGCACATTCGCTCTTGTGTGTGTGTGTGTGCACATTAATTTCACATAAAATTTTTCTAGTCTCTGGACACAACATTAAGTATTCGCACATTATCTTTACACGACAGTGAGTGAGTTTGATTGTTTCTCCAAGTGTCAGCAACTTTCTGTATGTGTTGGCAAATATTTCAAAAGAAATTCTCAAAAAAGTTGTTCCCTCACTGAAAATCTAAACAAATTGCAAAATTTCTTTGGCCGTTTTTGACGTATATTAAAAAACACTAGGCAAGCAGTACAACAAAAAAAAAAAACTTTTAATACGTTCCCCATAGCGCTTATTCACCGCTAAATCTTGCGTAGTAGATTTCATTCTATGTCATTTTCATTTCGCTGACATTACCATTAAAAAGTTCAAACATTCAAAAAACGTGTGCTCCTAATTGTTAAACTGTCATTAAGAAAAAAAACAACAACAACAAAAACCAAATATAATAAATAGTATTTGATGTGTTTTTGAGATTTAGCCCTGGGATTTGAAGTGCGTCTGCAGTCATAACTGTGTTTTTATAGCTGTACTAGTATACCTATTTGTAACAGTTTTGTAGTGGTATCAAATAATCAAGATTTATCTAAAGGTCCATTAATCAAAGTTTTTAGAATGAATAGATCGATTAAGATTCTGAATGAAATTTGGCATAACAAAAAAAAATTTTTATGAAATTTCGATGACATGTTTTATCGATAGTTCCTGAAAAGTATGACATTTTGAATCCCGAAAGGCCGCTTTGGACCTTAAATCCACCCCCGTGGATCCGCCTTTGCTACCTAAAATCTCAACTTCTTGAAATCTCAGACGTTTTGAAAACTGTTCAGCTCTAACCTTTCGAGCTTCTCACGGCCTTTTGTTTTTTTCTAGAGTTTTAAATGATTTTCTTAATTCAAAACAAATTTAAGATCTCATATTAATAAAATTGCTATTCTTTAGTTACTGAGCTTTTTTCTTTAGTTATTAAGTTGGCTTATTAATTGTAATGTTTCCCACTTCCACAACTCTTAACGTCTTGTTTAGCTCAACTGCATTGCTTCACCTAAAACTTCCCGAGTTGATTACTTTTTAATTTCTCAACTTCCTTTGCTCTCATGTTTCAAAGTCCTTAAAATGTTAAATTTATCATTTCTTGTAGGTCAGAAATCACAATTTTCCTAGGAAGCAAACTAAAGAGAAATTTCAATTTAAGGACATCTGCATAATAGATATCAAAGTGCAATAAAAGTTTCACCTGTCCCCCTTGCGCTCTTTATCTTAATTTAACTATTTTTGCAGACATATTCAAATGACATTCCCCTCACTTATCCGCATTATATGGGGCATTCCACGGCGACTAATGTAGACCCTATAAAGCAAAATGTAACTTGGTGGACTTCAGTGAGCAATGCTTTTCCCAAAATTTTTTTTAGGATTTTATTTAAATTTAGTTAAAAGTTTCCTCTTATCATAAAACAAAAAAAGCAAACAAAAATAAACAAATTGTTTTTTTTTTTTTTTTTTTCAAAAGTTATGAGGGTAAAACTTTCCAACTCGGGGCGTGATCCATGTTTTTTTATGTGCAGAACACCTTTCGCGTAGGCGGCCTTCGGCCGTGCTTCAAAAAATAACCCTGGGCTACGCCATTCCAACTCCGGGTGTGTACCATAGCCGTGGCTACCGCCACGGTGATGTCCTCCCACGTGCCACGTTTCCCACACTTTTTCACTTTTTTGGCTCAGTCTCATGTGCCATTACAACAACCATATGAAAATGACAGAAAATTGTGAACTTTAACTGCAAATAACTTTTGAACCATTGAAAAAAACAATAATCTTATTTCAGATTCTAAATCTAGACGTGAACACGGTCTAGTTTTGGGAGGGCCCCATAAACTGCACCAGTACCAAATTTTTGAATGTAGTAGGCAGCGAAATAAAACGGAAATTTTTAAGCACGATCCACCAAAAAAGTCGAGTAGGGTGTCAAAAGACGCGTATTCAAGTCTAGATTTAGAATCTGCCTGATTTGTAAAAATAGTTTTCAGTTAAATGGAAACTGCTGAAAAAAAAAAATCTATATTTATTTATTTTAAATTTTTTGAGGTATAATATAAAAAAATCGATTATAAAATTAAATACCGAACTTTGAAACGTTCGATTTCGAAATATAGAAAGATTTGAAAATTAGATTTAAAAGAAACATTTTTTTTAAATATGTTTTAGTTTCATATCTCAAGGTAATCCCTCTAAAAGTACATACCTTTATATTATTTTTATAATATTGAAAACAAAATAAGATTAAAGTTCATATCAAAGAAAGATTTTAGCTAGATTGAAATATAACAGGGTCCCTCAATGAAAAAGATTGCGTTGGTTGGTGTTACAATGAAATTGTTTATGTTTTGCTGAGTCACCCTGTGGCAACTATTTTATTCACAAACCATAGCATATGTGTGACAATAAGCGAAAAAAAGCCAAACCCAAGTTTGGAGTAAACGATTACACAAACACTACCATAGACACCAACCGTGGTTTCTAGCTGACATTATCGTCATTTTAAAATCTAAACTCCGTCCTAGAAATAAAATAAATTTTAAGTTCACTATGATAGACGTAAAATGACTGTGATTATGATCCCAAAAGTTTCATTTAAAAGTTTCGAAATAATTTCCTCGTCAACGTGGAACACCCCCATATACTAAAGTGCATAAATTTAAATGTTCAACGTCCAACAAATGGACATGCTCTCCTTGATGGCTTTCCACACCTTTTTCAATTTTCATCTGTGTCCGTCGTTTGCTGATTTTATTGTGATTTATTGCACCAAAGGTTGACTAAAACGGATGGTTGGTGAAAGGGCAACAAAGTCAGCACAGCAACAAATCTACTACTTAACATTATTACAATGAGTATAGCATTTTACAGTTAGCGTCATCTGCAATGGCTACACGTTTCATCAAAATAATAAATTCTTTTCCAACAAAATGTTTTCGTGCCTGCTCAACTGCGTTGCTCGCTCTCGAGACTTTTGCATAACATTTATTGTTGTAGCCATCGATCAACCTTTGTTAGCACGGCTGGCAAAAGTCAACGCCGAAGCACTACAGTTTAGTGAAAAGTTTGTCGCCTCCTTTGTACTCGTAATACACGTCCGAACACTTTGTTACAATGCGATATTTGGACTCGTATTGTGTTTTTGCTTTTTTTCATTTCTCGAATGGCAACAAAATTTATGTGTTTACGAATGTTCTTTTATTGTATGTCTAATGAGAAATGGTAATGGCGCTGGGGGGTGTGGATAATTTTGCTATTAATTAAATTAATGGGGGGAAAGGGTACGCATAGTTATTGTGGAGCCTTTTTAATGATGTAATCTACTAAGTAGCGGGAATTTTTCATTTTTTTTTTTGGTTTAAAACAAATGAAAGTTCAAGTACGGGGTAAGTTAGGGAAGTATCGAAGTGTACCGCATTAACATCTGGGAAAGGACTGCCAATTTCGGTAGCATTTCGGTAGCACTCTCAAAACCTTTAGGGAAGAGCTTTTGCTGCTAAAACAACAACAACAACTCCAACAAAATTAATACGTGACATGCCTCCCATTTAATAAAATTGTAACAGGCCGATGTCTGTACATTGCAGATATTTAAGAAAAATCTATATATATAGCCAATATAAGCCAAATCTGACGTTTTTAGAATTTATGTCGGTCTGTTTGTATGTTTGAGCGCGCATCACTCAAAAACGGCTAAATTAAATTGAATAGAGCTTCTACCATTAAATTAACAGAAATTTAACTTAAAATCTAAGATATCATTTGTTCAGATAGCTCCATCAGTTTCAGAGTTACGGACCGATATGTGACCCAAAATGTATTTAGTGCAATATTGGTATCAAACGAAAGTCAAAAAGGGATGTAATTATGTGCAATATCTTATATGGTATGGCGCATAATGAATAATATCTATTCAGTCTATTCTGAGACTTGGCGAAGTGGGCGGGGTTAGCTAGTATAAAATAAAATCCGCATATTATAGTGCTATATCTGATAACATTTAATGCTAAGCTTTCATCTTTTAGAATACCAAGTTTCATATAACAGAAATAAAAAAGTTGAATAAATTTTGCAAACTATAATGGAAAACATTTCTATGAACGCGGATAATTTGTTTTTTCATTGCCTATCAAATTTAGTATCGTTAGTTTGTATCAACATTATCGATATTGCATCGTAAAAAACTAGCATTGCGTCCTATGTTATTGTCTAAAAAATATGTATATATTTATATCCACCTTCCTTGTATACTACTAAAAAAGAAGAAAGTTTTACCGAAATATAGGTAATAAAAAGTATGGCATTTCAGATTTTTATTAGCTCTGCCCATGCTAGTTACAATTTGTTTTATTCATGCGCTGCGTAAGCAAAAAGTTACGTGACAATTATAAACCGAAGTTTCAGCAAAACCATATTACTTTATACACACATGCGTAGATACATTAGGGTGGTTGATTTAGTTAATTTGAAAAAAATTCTATAATCCAAAGAAGATTGTCTCAAGACGAGACCAGTCTAAGAAGGTAATTTTAACTCAATTGAAAAACTTACTTTGGTCCCCACAGCTTTAGTTTATAAAGGGAGGGTCAAAAACCCACTTTACATAGGTTCCATTATGTATTGCCCTATAACCTTTTTCCTAAATTTTAATCCTATACAACAATTTTGATGTTGTTAAGAAGATGTGATCACGACGACGAATAATGTTGAAAAAAACTGCATACACATCGACCCACCTTAATGTTTACGAGTACACACACACACATAACACATACACATAGTATATGCACATATACACATTCATAAAACCACATAAATCAAGAGCTTGTAAATAAATCATTTGAATTTATATGCTTCAGCAACTGTAAATGAAATATGTACAAAAAAAAAATCTACACTAAATGAGAACCATTTTTTTGAGCGCCAGGGTTGCGAAATATCGAGGCAACTTTAAAAAAAATCAGAAAGTACAATACGTCAAAGTGTGTATGCGGGTGTTTACCGAGCAGTTGTTGATGTTGTGATGAAAAAGTCAACACCGAATGCGCGAATAAAATACCGCAAAGCAATTGCTCAAAGGATATACAAAAACCCATAAAAAATGCGAAAAAAAATATAAAACAGTGAATACAACGCTAGTATATTACAACAATTGCTACACGTACATACATATGTTTGTAAATTTGAGTAGTTTCGTTTGTTTGTGGTTATGTACATAGTAAGCAGTGTTGCCATTTATGCAAGAGAAAGTGTCATTTAGCTGCTAGTTTTTTATACCCAGCGTACTAGTACTAGTACAAGGGTATATTAATTTTGTCCACATAACGGTACTATGTAACGGCACAAAATAATCGAGTTAGATATAGAGTTCCATATATGAAAGTTCTTAGGTTGAAAAGAGGAATTGATTAAGGCATGTCCGTCCGTCTGTCCGTCTGTCCGTCTGTCCGTCTGTCCGTCTGTCCGTCTGTCCGTCTGTCCGTCCGTGTACACGATAACTTGAGTAAAAATTGAGATATTTGCATGAAATTTTGCATACAGGTTACTTTCTGCCCAAGGTAGGTTGCTATTGAAAATGGGCGAAATCGGATGATAACCACGCCCCCTTTTTCGATATCGAAAATTTCGAAAAACGTATAAAACGGGTTAATTCAATATCAGAAGCAGCTACAATGATAAAATTTGCAATATGTATTGATTTATATGTTCTTAGGCGGATTTTAAAAAATTTTTTGAAAAGGGGCGTGGCACCGCCCCCATATATTTGAAGAAATTTTAAAATTTTGACTCCTAATAACTTGAGAACAGTTTATGCTAGTATAACGAAATTTTGTAGAGGGCATACTATTGTTGTGTTAAATTCAGATATGAAAAATAAACGAAATCGCTTGGCGACCACGCCTACTTTTTTATAAAAGTTATATTGAAAGGAGGTGGAAATATTGAAAAGTCCATATCTAATTAACTGATACCGCTATAATAATATAATTTTGTACATACATCAATTTTCATATTCTTTACATTATTTTTGCAAAATTTTGGAAAGTGGGCGTGGCACCGCCCACTTATGAGTCAAGCAATTTTCAAATTCGACTGCTAATAACTTCAGAACGATCTGAGATAGGTTTACGAAACTAGGTTCCAGGTATGTTATGTTTATGTAGAGTACTACCACAGAAAATAAGAAAAATCGGTGAACGACCACGCCCCTTTTTGGACTAAAGTTCTCTAAACGAGAGTTAGGAAACCGCAATATGCAATATCTGTTTAACTGATAAAGATATAATGCTAAAATTTAGTACACTCATTCACCTGATGATGTTATTAGTGATGTTTAAAGGTTTTTTGGTAATATTTTGGAAAATGGGCGTGGCACCGCCCACAAGTGAAAAAACAAAATATCAACATTTCACTATTAACAAGCCACTGTGAAAGTATCATAAAGATCTGCAATGAAAACTGATCTTCAAATAGGGACAAACAACATAATAAAATCCGTGGGCGTGCCACCACCCACTTTTTTAAAATTAGGTAAATATTGATTAATGGACACATATATCCGTACATCGAAAAATTTCACAAAATACGTTAAAAGTTATGGGCATGGCACGCCTTCTTTTCCAAAGTTATATATAGGACATGGTATAACCCTTGAAAAGATCGATTCAGTACTTTTGGCTCATGTAAGCGGTTAAAGCTTTATAAGCAAGGAGCGTGGCCGCTCCCACCAAATTCGCTATTGTTTAGGCTCGGCATAGATTGGTTTTTAAAATGGGCGAAATCGGATGAAAACCACGCCCCCTTTTTCTAAAAACTAACGCTGGGTATTTAATGTTCGGTTCACCCGAACTTAGACTTCCTTACTTGTTTGTTTTGTGTTTTTAGATTTTTTTTTTTGCCTTTTTTTTGAATTTTAGCAAAACTTAAGTACTTATAAAACAAGTATGCTCACATATTTGAATTATGTTCAATTTTACATAATAACGAAATCATCCAGGTGACCATTTTGTAAAATAAAATATGTGTACACAAAATAAGTAAAAATAAAATAAAAAAAAGTCAATACTTTTTGGCGTCAGTTCCGAAGTTTGAAACGGTTTCGTTCGCTTTTAGATCAAAATATAACATCCAGTCAACTAGCAGAAAATTTGCCGTATACATTTAGCTTACTTTTTGGATGTAAAGTTAATTTAAAATTTTTGTTTGGACCCACTCTTTGTATTCACCTACCCTTATTTCGGCAAAAATGCTCAGAACACTGATGGTAACTATCAACGTAGACAACGTAAGCACCATTAACCCACACATCCGTTTGTGACAGCAGCGCATCATTGCTGATGATGATAAAGTTGTCTGCACTGAACAACAACAAGATAGCTGAGCGCGGAAGTGGCTGTTGAGCAGCGGAAGATTAAATTAGTATGTTGATAAAAAGTATTCCTTTCCTTTACAGATACGACTTCTGTAATCCAATAGGTATGCATACCCCTCAACTTAATTATCAGAATAAATGCAAGTCTTAACTATGGCTATACCAAATTGCAATAAGCTATGCAACAGAACCATCAAAATTGGAAGGACCTCTTAGATTCCCAAAATGCTATCCGAAATTTTTGAGAGACGTTTCTCAATCAACACATTTTGGTAATAGAGCGATTACAGTAGGAAATGCCTTTTGGATAACTCTCAACCCCTAGTCAATTATTCTTACCCCTGTTTTTTTTGTTGCACTAACATTATATCGTACTTCGTCATATGTATCCGCGGTCCACTTACAATCCGGGCTTAAACAGGTACAGTGATAATTCACACCCTTTGTTCGGGTGGAACCCAAGTCAGTCTTTTAAAAAGTTTGCAGGGTTCATTATAAAACCTAGAATTTGCTTGACCTTTAATATAATTTTCATTCCTTTCATTTACTACTCTTTTTTTCCTTTCTACATAATTTCGTATTTCGTATATCTTTGTTTTCGTTTCAGTTATTTTTTTTTATTTTATTTTATTTTATTTTATTTTATTTTATTTTATTTTTTTTTATTTTATTTTATTTTATTTTGTTTTATTTTATTTAATTTAATTTAATTTTACTTTATTTTATTTTATTTTATTTTATTTTATTTCATTTTATTTTATTTTATTTTATTTTATTTTATTTTATTTTATGTTATTTTATTTTATTTTATTTTATTTTATTTTATGTTATTTTATTTTATTTTATTTTATTTTATTTTATTTTATTTTATTTTATTTTATTTTATTTTATTTTATTTTATTTAATTTTATTTTATTTTGTTTTATTTTATTTAATTTGATTTAATTTTATTTTATTTCATTTTATGTTATTTTATTTTATTTTATTTTATTTTATTTTATTTTATTTTATTTTATTTTATTTTATTTTATTTTATTTTATTTTATTTTATTTTATTTTATTTTATTTCATTTTATTTTATTTTATTTAAATACTTTAGTGTAAAAATTAAATCTAGCAAAGTAATATTAATGCGCATATGATGATGATATAAATGTGTGAAACATTTCAATTTCGAGTGTTCTACAGTTATGAAATACTCGATGAATAAAAAAAAATGACGTATGCATACATCAATTTTACAATTTTTAAGAGTTTACGCTGCGTTACCGCAAAATGACAACCTTCATCCTAGTTTGCACATCTATAAATATCAATCACCGCACCGTCCTCTGCTCTAAGTATCTACTAGTATCTAAACCAACTTACATATGTATACGTCTGTAGCTGGATTGACTAACACACGCATAGATGTTAACTTCATTTGCTTGGCTAATGGTTTTGTCACATTTTTCTTGGCTTCCCTTTGCTTCTTCCAACACTCTTAATGGGTCATAAACCAGTAAGCTTAACTTGACATCACTTCCCACTAAAAGCTTAAACGAATTTTTTTTTTTTTTTTTTTTTTGGTTTTTGTTGTCTTAACACTTCCAAGTTTTGTTTGCACTGCCGTCAAGTTGGGATTAATGAATATGAGCATTTGCTAAAAATAATTCCATTAGTTCAGAATTATGCAATATTAATTCGAACATAGACTTTAGAAATAGTAATCATATACATATCATTTTACGTGACGATAAACTGGGAAATTTCAAAGAATTGCAAATGGGAATTCTTGCGGTTTGTAAATGATTTATTATACCTGACACTGCTGATTGAGAGGCTCTACAGGATTAGGCCAATGCAAGTTTCAGATTTAATCGGCAGAAAACTTTTTCAAACAAATCCTCTCTCTCCCATTTCACTGGATGTCTATGCGCTCAGCTCTCGCTGTTGTAAGAGCAGTCCGAACATTATCTACAGATCAATTTTCGCTAGAAGCTTTTTCGTGGAAGTACTATTTTTTAAATTGAAGCGAACTATGCCAGAAATGGTGGATATCGCATTTGACGCACACCATCACAAAGTGTATTAAAAATGCTTTTGAATAAAACTTTTTTATTTGCCCATAGCCAATTTCAAGCATGACTGCATTTATGTACATATGTATATGTTGATATAGGGCGCTTTAAAATAAGTTTATCTGAAATGAAAAGCAAAAAATTCATATTTAAATAGCGAAAGTTTGACGTAAAAGTGAGATCATTAGCCGGGACTCATTCCCTTGCTATGAAGTCAACTCCATGCACAAAAAATAAAAGAAACATAAAATAAAAATATGAAATTATATAAAATTTTATACGAAAAAAAAAGATATATTTCTAAGGGTGGAACATTTTTCAATTTTTTTTTCTGCAATTCAGTGATTTTCGGGATTTTGCTTTATGTTACTAAAGACGATTCCTAGCAAGTAGCAAGAAACTGTGTATCTAAAGGCAACAACGAATATTTTTCACAAAAATTGTGCACCATACATTCCTTCGAACGATTAACTTTTTTTTATTCATTATTTAAAAAAAAAAATTAACACCAATTTGATTTCGGTTTTTTATTAATCCAACAACTTCTATTTAAAATATTAAAAAAAGAAAAACTAAAAAGCCAAAAGCAAGTCCCGAAAATCTCATCAGTTGTAAAAAACGAAAAATATGCCATCCCTAATCCAAACATGTACGCAAACATGAGCAAATTAAGTAAATGTGCGAAAACTGAAACGAAAAGTTTCATTGAAGTATGCATTACCAACACTGCAGATAGATGCAATTAAGGACGCGCAAAATAAAACCAACAATGAAAACGCGAATTTAAAATTTGTATATTTATATGTGGGTAAGACTTTACGAAAAAATAATTATAGGACATTTCTAATGAGTTAAAGATGTGTTTTTTTTTACAAGAAAGAAGGGAATTCGAACTAAGATAAGATAAGAATTAAAAGCCCCTGGTCGTCCAAATGATGTCAAGGCACAACTAAATCTAGCTTACGATTAAAAATACTTCTCGCTTAGCAGCGAAACTTATTTTCCCATACATTTAACCAGTTGATCTTTAATCGTATTCAACCGCCATTGAGATCCCGATAGATTGTTAAAATATAAAAAAACATGGCATCCCTAGTCCTCACACACATTTATTTGCTCGCTTCTCAAATGCAGCAAATTTCTTTTGCACAACCGATTACCCAGCAAAATTTTTGGCAAGCGCTTCTCCTAACATCGATTACAAAACGAGTTCCTAAGTAATCAAGAAATACTTCCCGATGATTATTTCCATTACCAGTTACAATGGCAGCATTGCATTACAGAATAGATTCTGAGTAATGCATAAGAGAAGCGAGTGATATAAAAAAAGAGATTCTAAATATGCATTCCAAAAATCCTTCTCAGTAAGGCAAAGAGCAAGCGCTTTCGCTTAATGACATGCCTGGGTTAAAATAATCGGTGGTTTCATATGGTTGGTAATGTGTTCCACAATATTCGTTGGATTACAGCTCCGATTCTAGGTAAGCAAAAATTTTGCTGGGTACTTCGCTCTCTGTGAAACAACACATAAACACATTTGTACAATTCATGCAGCTCGTAAGCAGTCATGAGGAGCAATAAAAAACTTAATTACAATGCTTTTCACCGAGTGCGCCAAACATGCACATGCACATACACATACACATTCATACATACAGGTATGTGTGTGTGAAGTCAACTCTTTACTTGGCTGCTGACTATAATTACTTTAATATTGCTTATTTGTTTATAGTTTTATCGTATGTTTTTTTTTTTTTCATTTTTAAAAAAGCTAATTAGCTGCACAATTTCAACTTTCAGGATATATAGTTAAGGATCATCAAAATGATGTTTCCTAGAAGAATTCGCGCAGTTTTTTCTAGTTTTTATTGCTTTTTAATGCTTTTCATCAAGGATGATGTATATAGTTTCTGGTATTAATTTTCATTACCGAAACTAATTTTAATTACTATTTGTAATTTGTTAATGAATATTAGCTTAACAATAAATCAAATTTACTTTTAATTTTTTCCCAGTTTTTTTAGTAATCAACTTCACTAACTTTGGTGCTTTTGACTTTATTTTATTTTATTTAATTTTATTTTATTTTATTTTATTTTATTTTATTTTATTTTATTTTAAATTTTATTTTATTTTATTTTATTTTATTTTATTTCATTTTATTTTGTTTTATTTTATTTTATTTTATTTTATTTTATTTTATTTTATTTTGTATTATTTTTTTTAAATTTATTTTATTTTATTTTATTTTATTTTATATTATTTTATTTTATTTTACTTTATTTTATTTTATTTTATTTTATTTTATTTTATTTTGTATTATTTTTTTTTAATTTATTTTATTTTATTTTATTTTATTTTATATTATTTTATTTTATTTTATTTTATTTTATTTTATTTTATTTTATTTTATTTTATTTTATTTTATTTTATTTTATTTTATTTTATTTTATTTTATTTTATTTTACTTTATTTTATTTTATTTTATTTTATTTTATTTTATTTTATTTTATTTTATTATATTTTATTATATTTTATTTTATTTTATTTTATTTTATTTTATTTTATTTTATTTTATTTTATTTTATTTTATTTTATTTTACTTTATTTTATTTTATTTTATTTTATTTTATTTAGTTGCGTATTTTATTGGTTGTGTTTTATTTTAGTTTTTTAGTGCATGCTTTATATTATTATATTAATCGATTTAGCACTATCTTATGTGCCTATGAAGTTTCCTTTTAATGTGATATATTACTACGTTCTGTCTTTCGGCGATTCCTTACTTCGTCTTTTAATTGTAATAAACGAAGGAATTATAAACCTGACTACGCTGCGAGGAATTCACAGTGATTGTATGCCAACCAACATTAACAATCTCTATGCGGATTACAAGAACTAAATCCATATTCGTTTTCTATTTAGCAAAGATAAGGCAACCTTTTTATTCGTAGTCGTGCTCGTAATAGTACTTATTTACATTCATTTATTTTACCACTTTCTTCTACTTTCCTATCGTTCATTTTATCTAGCGTCGCCATCTTTAGTATTTATCTTAATTTGCCTTTGTCATTAACTGGACATTGCCCCTTTGCTTACATCATTATCAACACTTTTATGCGCTGTCATGAAGTGTCACTGACAATTATTAGAAGCAGAAGATAGATATCATCTATGTAGGTGTGTCGGTGTGTGAGTGTTCAGTGTGGCTGCTAAATGAATAGAAATAAGTGGCAAAAGCTGAATAATATTCCAATTACGAGAAGTGAGCCAACATTAAGAAATTATAGTATTATTGCATTTAAGAGTTCATTATGGAGTATTATAGACAAGCAGAGACAAGTAAAGTTGATAAGGAGTTTGAAGTTGATAAGGAGTTTCATAGTACTTACTCATCGCAAAAATCAAAATTTTATTTTCTGTTCAATAAGATTGAAAAAAAATGTTCATAGACATAATTTAAACTTATTTTCTTCACTCACGAAATCGGTCTCATTTTGTTTGAAAAAAAAAGAAAAACAGATAAATGGCAACCCTGTGAAATCACCATAAACGGCAATACTGAATGAAGTCATAGAGCTTGAAATGTAGCAAAATTGCAAATTCAAAATGTTCGAGTCATTTTCAAGTAGGTGATAAGTCTCCTCAAAAATATTTTTTCCTGAATAAAGACTTAAAAACTAAAAAAAATTAAAATATGTGGCAACCTTTTAAGCCTAGCTTTGACCTACTAAATATCATCAACATCGGTTCAGCTGATAATGAGACAATAATGTTTACACATTAATAACTCGTTCAAAGTTTGAAGCTAAGCTTTTGCATAATAGCTTTGAATAATTCAACAATTTACTATTAAGTGGTTCATTGTTAAATCTTTGACTGCTGCCTAACATTGCCACAAAGTAAGGAAATTAGTTATTAATTAAAGCCAAAATCTCTGAAACTTCACACAAACGATTTGAGTGGGAAAATTATATTATTAATGGATGTATTGTAAATAGTCTGTTCTATTTCAATTATAACTTTGATGCAATATGTGATAGCACAATTAATTAACTATGTATGAAACATTTACATAGACACGTGTACTATGCATGTACATACATACATACATATGCATACGAATATTAACAAAATGTCTTCATTGCTGACATGATTTCAATATTTAATGAAAAACATTCAATCAAATTCGTACAAACATTCATTAATAGCAGACATTTACATAAGCATTACAAACAAACAGAAACATATACATATACCTAAGCCAATTTTTATTCGTAAGCGCATAGCAACTTGTGAATAAAATAATAACTAAATTTTTTTTTTTTTTTTATATTCCCAAAACAAAAATCGTGATTCCTATATATGAAAGGTATGCACTCACCACTGCTTTCTTTGTCCCCTTTTAACAAACGTAAATATTTTATGCAAAATTCCCGTCTTTGTATGTGTGGTTGTCACTGACAATTTCTAAATAGCTTAACAAACTCAGTGGTTATGACACATAAGCATATGTACTTATGTCCATAAACACAAATTATGATAAGCAGACAGTTTAAGTGTCATTTATCAAAATCATATGTAGTATGTACAGAATCAAATCTAAGCTCTTAAGGTATTCAAGCGAGCTGTTTATTTAATTTATTTGTGGTGCACAGTTTGAGTTGTCAATTATTTAAATTCAAGTTCTATTTATTTATGATAACAAGGTTACGCCTTTATGAGGATTTAAAGGTCTTTAGCACAGCCTAGTAAATTTAAGAAATAAATATTAGGCTCATCAAGTTTTGAAAACGAAGTAAGCATACATACATACATATGTTGGGGTATCACTAAACGAAATGTAGCTAATAAATTGTATTGTAAACCTTCTTTTTTTTAAACAAAAAATTTCTTTGAACAAAAAAATTTATTAATTTTATTACCTATTTAGCTAAAAAATGCAAGTGTTTTAAAAAAGGTCAAACTTGTATGGATTACATTTAGTCAAGATCAAATCCGATAAAATTAAACATTCTTTGGGCTCGTTAGGTGTTATCCAAAAAAACGCATACGTTGCTGTTTGTAAGCGTAAGTGTAAGAAACTGTGGGCTTGGTAATGCAGCCATCTTACATGTAAGGTCTACCTATGTACGTCTCTGTCTGTGGCTTGTTGTTGATATTGTTTCTGTGCTGCTGCGTATAGAAATTTTCTTTGACTGCTTTGCTGATATACATATGTATATGTGAAGTTCTGCGTATGTGGGTGTGTGTATGCAACTGCTTTGAAGACGTAGGCAACAGCATTCATCATAGATTTGCACAGAGTTTACAAAAACAAAATAAGTAATTATTTATGTGAAATTTATTTTCGCTCAGAATAGTCATGTAAGACGATAGTTAATTTGTTTTGTTTGTGTAATCTGGTCGAATGAAATGCAAAAAAATTAACTAATATAACATAAAATAAAATGATTTAAATACATAAAAAAAGAAAGAAAAAAAGAAGGCAATAAATTAAGACTGTTGAAGGAAAAGAAAATCAAACAAAATAAAAATATATTTAAATAAAGGAATATCATAGAAAAGAAGAGAAAGTAGCGCAAGCAGGACCTAATTAAAATAAATTTCAAGCACTGTGTCATATTTATTTAAATCTATGTACATTATAAACATGTTTACACATCAAACTCAACAAGTAAACGATACTCACGCCTTTTATTTATCAGAGAAGCGCTCAATTATTCCGATACCCGCTTTCAATCGAGCATATAGGCAACCGACATGAAAATTGCATCGAGTTTAAATTTAAATACATACTTGAAAAAACAAAATTTGAAGAAGGAGTCGTTACTTACTTCAAACCTTGCTCTACAACTTTCTAAAAAAAATCAACCAAGTTACCATCTTCTAAAAGAAAATTTGCACCTACAACAATTAAGTAAAAGCTGAAAAAAAATTTAAAACACGTTTTCAACCGGTTCTGTCTTTGGAAATGGTTTAAAACAAGAAAAACGGTTTCATTCGGAGTCCCTTATTCGAATAATGATTAATACTAAAACTATTGAATTAGAATTCTGAAAAGTTTTCGATGAAATTCCAATTATATTACATAAAATTTCTTAAGTCATGGAATTTGAAGTAGACTGAAAACTTAAAAGGCGAGCCACAACTTTAATACAATGCTGTAAGAATTTAAGAATCATTTTTCTACTCCTTTCTTTACACTTTCCTTAGAGTCATAATTGTTAGATACTCTGTTTCCAATTACACTCCAATTCTGTTTGCTCTATATCGAAACTACAAATACGACCATAAAATTTACCGACGTTAACTGTTAACTACTTACCTTGTTACTCAGAAATGATCCTTGTGCTCAACTGTTCTCGTTTTTTTTTTTTTTTGCTTTACTTCACAAGAGTAACTCTTCTTATGTGTTCTATTTTCAATAGAACAATAGCATTATTATAAATATTAAAATTATGAAGTACGGGCACTTGCCGTCTACGCACTTATTCTGCACAAGCAAACGAAAGAAAATGCTAAAGCACACTTCGACTACTAAAACAACAGCAACCATATAAAATATGAAACGCAACAATATTAAGTAACACACACACACACATACATATAGATTTAAAAGTGAACTAGTGGTTAGAGGAGACTACGCTATGAATAACTACATACTTCAAAGAAGAAGGACCATTTTGCAAACGAAAAAACTGAGGGAGCAAACTACAACAGTCGGAGTAATAGTCAAGCAGAGTGACTGTGGTTGCTGCTAGAGAGTAGCTTCATCAGTTGTGCTTGCTAAGTGTTTGAACTCGAGGACACTTTAGTAAGTGAATTTACTTAAATCGCTGCAAGTTGTTCCATTTCTTTAGTGTTCATTGTAGGGGAAAATGGCAAATTTAAATGAAAACAATTTATTCGTTGGCAAACGTAGTTCATGGCATAGTAGTCTGTGCAGCACAGTAAATAAAAAATATCTAAAAACGTTTTTAAATCAAACGAAAGTGTAGGCAAATTTAGAAAGAGAAATTTAGTATTTCGTAGAAAATGGAAAAAAATAATAATTAAATGAAAACAAAAGTTTTCCTTTCTTTACATAAAATGACATGGAACTTTTTAATTTATTTACTTGCAAGCATTAAAATAAAATAAAATAAAAATTGTAAAAGAAAAGCACGATAAGGCAAAATTTTAATTGAAAATATCAAAGAAATTTGTTCTTAGAGAAACTCCAAATAAACAGAAAATATTTAATAAAGTACGTAGAAAACTATAGTGAATATATTAATACACAAAACATATGTACAATATATTTAGTTTTTCGTAGTATTTTGCCACACTTACTAATCAACCTACATTACATGAAATATGTAACTTTTATTACTGCGGTTTTTGACAAGCTCTTCAGAAACACAAGTCTCACTCTTTGCACTTCAATGCACATGCAAATTAGAACCAAATTAAATTTATATAAAAGTACTAAAGATTTGATTCATTGCAATCTTTATGATTACTCTAGCAAAATTTTGAAATCATCAAAGTCTCCTAACAAAATAACCCAAATGCTGGCTTGCAAATGACATTTGAATAATTCTTGTTGCATAGTTTTTTTATTTAAATTTTTTCATTTCAATAAATCCATTTCTGCTTGCGTGCTTTGACTTTCAATTCAATGCTTATGAGTTTAATAATAACGCCATAGGCACAACAAGCAATACATTGTGGCTTTGGTATTAACATGCCCAAGTTAAGCGGTGAAAACCAATTTGAAATTAAAATTGCTCAAGCATTCAGCACAGTCTTACTAAAATTAAACTAAATATGCTGGTTTTCGATGGTAAATATCTTCCTGTTTCTATTCAAATTCATCCATTTAACAACATTTCTGAATAGGCAAGGTCATCATGCACGTATTAGGGATTATGAGAGGATAACTAGAGCTTAAGTCAGTGGAATCTCATATTTGTCTCAAGGAATGTATTTAGCCATAAAAACAAATTGCGGTTTAGAAGCGGCATGAAAGCATTGCCAAATTAATATAAAACTTACATAAATAAGGCACACATGGAAGTTTAGCAGACTTTATTAATACCTAGAGGATTCTCAGCTTTACTGCCACTTATATAAATAAAACATGTTAAGGGTGCTTAACTCCGATTGTATTCGACAATTGTATACGCAAATATGAAATAAAATAAATTAAATTAAATTAAATTAAATTAAATTAAATTAAATTAAATTCAATTAAATTAAAGAAAATAAAATAAAATAAAATAATAAAATAAAACAAAATAAAATAAAATAAAATAAAATAAAACAAAATAAAATAAAATAATATAAAATAAAATAAAATAAAATAAAATAAAATAAAATAAAATAAAATAAAATAAAACAAAATAAAAATAAAATAATATAAATTAAATTAAATTAAATTAAATAAAATAAAACAAAATAAAATAATAAAATAAAACAAAATAAAATAAAATAAAATAAAATAAAATAAAATAAAATAAAATAAAATAAAATAAAACAAAATAAAATAAAACAAAATAAAATAAAATAATATAAATTAAATTAAATAAAATAAAATAAAATAAAACAAAATAAAATAAAGTAAAATAAAATAAAAACAAAATAAAATAAAAACAAAATAAAATAAAATAATAATTAATACTGCTGTCGTAGCTTTATTGATTTCACCATAAATAGGGAAATAACTTCAATTTTTGTATTTTTTATCGATTTCCCGTCTTTCACACTGCCATAATTTGATGGAGACTGATCTTGTTGTGTGAATTCGGCTTAACATATAACAGAGCCCTTTGTAATATTGATTCACTGTGAGTCGAAAGTATCAAAATCTACTTTGTATATTTATAAAATTTGTATTTTAAGATATTTTAGAAAATAAGTAAATCTGCTCTTTGACTTACAAATTTCATGTCTAACAATTAATAACTTTTTGCACAATAGACCTTAAAATATTAACGAGCTTCTCAATTTACTACAAGCGATAATTTGTATTCACCTTAAGCAAATATAAATAACAAACTTATGTTTACATAATTGTTAATTGAGTTTCAGCCCAATACATTTCATACTGAGCTTTTAGCTATGGTTTCTATCAGCTGCTTAGTTTATTAGTTGAATCAAAGTGAAAATAAAGGCAAAGCACTTGAAAATCTTGCAAATATGAACAATCGATTTATGAACATCACACCAACCATCGTTTTTTGTGGGCAACAACCTTAAAAATATGCTCGATAAGCTGGATAGTATTGTTTAACCACCAAAAAAAGCAGCCTACAGAAAAGACTTTTTTCACTTGGACAAAAAGCTTTATTATAAAACTTATTACAGCGAATTGGAAGCACAGTCACCTTAAAGCGCTTATAATTCTCTATACATCCTATTTTGGGAAACACCAAAACGCCTCTATGAGTAGATTTCACTAACGCCAATTTTTTGTTGGGTATACATACAAGTATGTATCTACATATTAGAAAAAACAAAGCTTTAGTGTGTAAATTAGTTCCTAATCCCATATGTGTATAAATGTATAGATTAGCGCTTATTTATGGCTTGCAAATAAATAGCAAAATAAATTTAGTCATGTAAACAAAGTTGTGAAAAAAAAAACGTGAAAACAAATTAATCCAACCACAGCACAGCTGTGCTTTTGATATTTTAGAACAAAATAAATACAAAATAAAATAGTTGGAGAAATCGGCAAAAAAGAATTTGAGCTTCAATTGAAATTTAGTGAAAAAAATATTAAAAAAAACAACAAAAAATAACAACAAGAAACAAAGAATTAATGAAAGCCAAATTGAATGAAAATAGCTAAATATTTACTTCAGCAAATCAAAGAACAAACAAATGCAGAGTTTTTGGCACAGTAGATGGTATGGAAAATAAATACATTGAAAAGCTGCGAACTTTTATTAAAATTTAAATTTTAAATAACTATGTAAATCATTTAAAATGCATTCTTGTTGCTTTACGTGAAAAATATCTACCTAGTTTGCCTAACCTTTGGTACTGTGCTTAAAAGTGTTGAAATTGAAAATATGTATATATATTATTGTTTTTTTTTTATTTACATCAATTGAATTCATGAACAAATTAAAGAGAAACCTTATCAAAACTGAAAGCAAAACATCAAACACAAAATTTGAAAAAGAAAAAAAAAATCAATTGAATAGTGCTTCAGTTTCAAATAAAATATCTAACAAGTAATCATGCTTTGCTACCGAACACAACAAAAAGTACAGTTATTTCAAACTAACCTCAACGCAGCATATCACTCTACAAAAGCTTGAGTAGTTCTACAAAATAAAAAAAATAAAAACAACAAAAAACACAAAATTAATACCTACATATAAAGCAAAATTTATTATTAATCCAGCACAATATTCAATCCAATTTGCAACTTCTTCCTTTTGTTTGTGGCTTACACTTGTCAACATAAAGTGTTGTTGTTTGTGTTAACGCTGTTATCACAAATAACTACACTTCTAAAATTTATTAACCAATGGAGTAAGCGTGCATTTCAGCCAAGCTGTGGTCCGCATTTTATTTTCCGCTACGTAGTTATGGTCGATCCGTTAAAGATCTTTTGGGTACTCACAAATAGCACATATTTGGGTAAGTATTTATAAAAATGTATATGTATATTTTTTAAATATATTTTTTTTTTAGTTACGACTCGTATTTAGTTTGCAAAAATAAATATATTATTTTTGCATCTTAAAAACTGTTTTATTATCAAAGGGGTCTGGTTTGAGCTCTAAGATTCAAGTGACTGTCTGAAATTGAAATTCCCTGAAAGCATTATGTTATAAAGTGTTTGTTTTTGCTCAAAATTGCAGTGCGAAAGAAGGGAGCCTGACGAGAGCAGACATATCACTTTCGATTCAGAGCTGCTATATCGACAAGATCCGCTAAATCTTGGAAAACACCGCAGGAAAATAATTAATACAAACCTTCTTGAGAATAATTTTACCTTAAAAAATTTAGAGAAAAATAACCATAGAAAAGAAATTATACTTTGGACTGTGTAAGCAATTGAGGAAAAAAGACGTCTCTCGACGAACGAAAATAGTGCTTGGGACGTGTACAACATGTGATGAGGCGGCTCCCGAAGTATTCAAGCATAGTCTGAATTTAAAAAAAAAAATTTTTATCGAGTTATTAAAACGGCCTCTTTCGTCTTTTGGTAGGTGCAGAAGGTAATTCACAGAATTTTTTCCATACCAAGCATTTCTTCCATACCGATGAGGGATCCCAAGATATTATTTCTAAAGAGACCATAAAAAAATTCTCTAGTAAAAATCGCTATCTATTTTACTTGTATTTTTATAGTTAACTAATAAGTATGAGGGGTTAATCAACCTGTTAATTTGTCTCTCCCACACGATATCTCCTAGCACTTACAGTCACACCCGCGAAATATTTATTTCGCAAAATTTATCTACCTCCTGCTGCGCATTTGTAACCACATATGCAGAGATCTTTATCGCCGCCAAGTAATTAAACAACTTACCCTTTCATGTAGTATCTGCTAAAATTTCTGCTTAATTAAACACACTAAAATTGAAAAAAATAAAAAAGTAATTTTGAAATGAATATACATAAAGCGCACAACAGTGTTTGCGGTAGGTGGCACCAACTTTGGTCCTTTGCTGCGGTTTTGTTTGTTGTCATTGTAAATATCGCATAACCCTTTCAAAGGCAAATTTCATTAGCACGAACACTGGAAATGGAAGTAGAATTAGAATCTGTTATTCACGCTCCGTGCTGTGAGTACCTTTTATGTTTGGATATGAATTAGCTTTGTGTTGTATTACACAATGACAATTTATTTGACGTTCTTTTGAATACACAACAACAAAAGAAATAATTCAATTTTTATTTTAATTTAACTTGCAATTAGAATGAAAGGAAGGGGTGCGTTTAACTCCTTCCTACTTTATAAAAAGGTGAAGACCTAGCAAATCAAAAGTAAAACGCTTCAGATTGAGCTTATTCAGTCGCCGTGATTGTTACTTCCCAAAAATGTTAAGTGTTTATTTACTAGATAATGTAAACTTTATTTCAGAAGTCGGCAAACCTAATCCGTGCGGGTATTACGCTCTTCACATATATTCTTACGCAGTCATTTTCAGTCGCGCATAAATATTGTTACTTCCTTGCTGTCGGTTAAGCAACGAAAATTCTATTATTAGCACCACTGTAGCAAAGTTACTCTCGCATTTACCAACACATACTCAAAAAAAACAAGTAAGGAAGTCTAAGTTCGGGTGAACCGAACATTAAATACCCAGCGTTAGTTTTTAGGAAAAGGGGCGTGGTTTTCATCCGATTTCGCCCATTTTAAAAACCAATCTATGCCGAGCCTAAACAATAGCGAATTTGGTGGGCGCGGCCACGCCCCTTGCTTATAAAGCTTTAACCGCTTACATGAGCCAAAAGTACTGAATCGATCTTTTCAAGGGTTATACCATGTCCTATATATAACTTTGGAAAAGAAGGCGTGCCATGCCCACACCTTTTAACGTATTTTGTGAAATTTTTCGATGTACGGATATATGTGTCCATTAATCAATATTTACATAATTTTAAAAAAGTGGGTGGTGGACGCCCACGGATTTTATTATGTTGTTTGTCCCTATTGAAGATCAGTTTTCATTGCAGATCTTTATGATACTTTCACAGTGGCTTGTTAATAGTGAAATGTTGATATTTTGTTTATTCACTTGTGGCCGGTGCCACGCCCATTTTCCAAAATATTACCAAAAAACCTTTAAACATCACTAATAACATCATCAGGTGAATGAGTGTACTAAATTTTAGCATTATATCTGTATCAGTTAAACAGATATTGCACATTCCGGTTTCCTAACTCTCGTTTAGAGAACTTTAGTCCAAAAAGGGGCGTGGTCGTTCACCGATTTTTCTTATTTTCTGTGGTAGTACTCTACATAAACATAACATGTCTGGTACCTAGTTACGTAAACCTATCTCACACCGTTCTGAAGTTATTAGCAGTCGAATTTGAAAATTGCTTGACTCATAAGTGGGCGGTGCCACGCCCACTTTCCAAAATTTTGCAAAAATAATGTAAAGAATATGAAAATTGATGTATGTACAAAATTATATTATTATAGCGGTATCAGTTAATTAGATATGGACTTTTCAATATTTCCACCTCCTTTCAATATAACTTTTATAAAAAAGTGGGCGTGGTCGCCAAGCGATTTCGTTTATTTTCTATATCTGAATTTAACACAACAATAGTATGCCCTCTACAAAATTTCGTTATACTAGCATAAACTGTTCTCAAGTTATTAGGAGTCAAAATTTTAAAATTTCTTCAAATATATGGGGGCGGTGCCACGCCCCTTTTCAAAAAATTTGGTAAAATCCGCCTTAGAACATATAAATCAATACATATTGCAAATTTTATCATTGTAGCTGCTTCTGATATTGAATTAACCCGTTTTATACGTTTTTCGAAATTTTCGATATCGAAAAAGGGGGCGTGGTTATCATCCGATTTCGCCCATTTTCAATAGCAACCTACCTTGGCCAGAAAGTAACCTGTATGCAAAATTTCATGCAAATATCTCAATTTTTACTCAAGTTATCGTGTACACGGACGGACAGACGGACAGACGGACGGACATGCCTTAATCAATTCCTCTTTTCAACCTAAGAACTTTCATATATGGAACTCTATATCTAACTCGATTATTTTGTGCCGTTACATAGTACCGTTATGTGGACAAAATTAATATACCCTTGTACTAGTACTAGTACGCTGGGTATAAAAACGCCGACCACTGCTTTATTTCCTTGGAGTTTGAGACTGGCCAGTTGAGCTGAATTGGAAATTAAAAAAGTATAGTTACTCTCAGCTGCTTCCCAAATTAAGAACGTACATAAGTTTTTATTTGTTTATAACTGCCTCGAGTTTCAATGTGTTTAAGCGACGTAATCGCTAACTATTTCTTTCATTTAATTCATTGTAATTCGCAACCAGCTTATAAATAATTCCAAAGATATAGTTGGCGTTTTGAATCGGGGTGTTTCACAAATAATATGAAGAGTCCAATACCGCGCTTTTATCTCGTAGCCCTGCATCCTCCGTTCTCTAAAGAATAAAATTTAAGTAACTTTTCCTATAAAATAAAATAATATCCAAAATATAAGAAAAAGAACAAGCAGGAGGACAAGCAGATGGACAGCAAGACTGATCGCTGTCGTTAAGTATGGACCAATAGAAACTTTGGATAGGTTACTGTAATGTTCTTTGGATGTGGTTACTTTAAAAGGTACTTATTTAGGATGCGAAAAGTCGAACATCCAAAGTTTGGAGATGCAGACGAAGACGAACACGAACACGATCCTGAACATATGCTCTTCAAATGCTCAAGATAGAGCGAGGACTGACAAGTGTTTGAACAAAGTGTTGGCTAAATTACTGCCGAGCAAAACCGAGCGATCCTAAGCAATATGAAATTGGTTCAGAAGTGGAATAAGGTTCAAAATTTTGCAATGGCAATTAGCTATAGTATTTCTTCATCACTACCAGACATTTTTTTTTTTCTTAATAAGACCTGTATATGCTTCGAAAATGCGGGTTGCAAATAACGAAAAATTATAATAACAATTTTTCCAGTTTATTTGCATGTAAATTTACGCCAAGATTCTAATAAAACCTGGTTTTTTTATTTAACAATTTTTTTTTTATGCTATTCGCGTCCGCCGACCTCGTTTTAAAAAATATTTCTGATCTATTTATATTTTTTATGCGGGAAGTTTTCCGGTACTGTAGCATCACATCACCGATATGCGACAAGCACACTAACTACTACGAGTATACGAATGCGTTCGTCAACAATATGTTGGAACAATGACATAACACAAATAGCCGAGGGCGCACAAAAACCGCCATTACCTAGCCGATTTTTTTTGTTGACTTTTGTTTTATTTTGTTCTTTATTGCATATTTTCTTTTATTCGTACATTCAAATCTGGGTTATACTGCTGGTACATTTTGCGTTATGTTCGCCGTTTGTTGTTGTTCTTGTTAGTTTTGTAGCTGTAGGATATATTCTTAAATGAACCAACAACACAGCTTCATGTTTGCATTTTGTAAGCTACGGGAATCTTCATGGGGTTATGGATAAGCATTCACATCGGCTAAGCTCTTGTAGGCCGCAACGAAAAGTATGTAAACGTGTTTTTCACTTTTTGTTTATTAGATCCATATCTTCTGTGTGTTTCTTCTTTGGGTTTGTCCATTATGCATGTCTTTATGCCATAAAAGTAGTTCAATCTGTTACGATGTAGACAAAATCTATTAAGACCTGTTGTGTGTTTTGAGTTTTGTTGAGGTATTTGTGTGGTTGCTGTAGCAATTAGGGAATGGAAACATATATTTTGCATTCTTAAAGGAAATGTATCAGTGGGATCCTGGGGCATTATTAAAGAGCTGTAAGGTCGATTTATTCGAAGGCTGAGGTAATGCTCTCCACTTCCTTTGATAGTGTTATCCCGAAGGACTCACCACTGGTGTTAGGAATGAAGGTGCAACCAAAAGGTCACTTCTCGACGACACGGAGACGCAACCAAAAACGGTCATCAATAGAAATCGTTGTGCAAGGTAAGGGTGGAAGCGTCTATATTGTGATACTTTCGGTCTCACTTACCGAAACCTCATTTTCGATAATCAGTGAAGCGTGGAAAATATACTTATACCTATAGTGTGATAAACTAAATGCGAATCACAGCAGCGCATAAGCAGGTGATCGCGCATGAATGAAATCATGGTAGGCGATCACTTACTTTGTGCTTTGTTTACCTTTTCGCAAGCAGTGGGCGCGTGTGTGTTGGTATGCTAGAGTGTAGGTGTGAATCTTAGCAACGCTCCTTAAAGCGGCATTACAGAGTTTGGTAAGCACCTTAAAATGAAAATAAACATGAAATTCCAGAAATTTAATAAGAGTTTAGCGACATTGGAGTGTATGGACAATTCCTATTGCACAATTGACAGCTAGCCGTTAGTAAAATGCCATCACCAATTCCGTCAGCAGCGTAGACGTGACTAAAGAGAAGTCTAGCTAGATCGGAACTTAGACACATAATTAGCCGCCGAATAAATATTTCACGCTCACTCTATTTATTCTAGGTATTTTATTATTTACTTTCTATTCAATGGAGTACTTTTCAAAATGTATTCCTTTGGCGCTGTTATTCTTTAATTTATTTACATTTTTATATCCAGCGCCCATTTATGTTTTTATTTATTTAATATTCATTAGGTCACAAACCCCATGCGATGCTTGCTGCCTCCCACACATCTACGCCTAAATGGCACGAGAGTGTTATTAGAAGGAACATTCTCTGTAAATTATGTTAATTATGTCAAATTATGTTGGAGTGTGTATGTATGTGTATGTTGTTTGCAGTGAAAATAAGATATTAAAAATTTTTACTCATAATTAAAAATGCGCTAAAATATTGCGGATAAAAACTTCAAATGCAAATGACAAATACCAGAAGGCAACTAAAATGTGAATGTTATTTCATTTTATTTTTATGTTTTTTCTTTTATTTTTATTCATGTTGGCGCTTGTGCTGGACTCTGCGTTTATTTTTGTGCATAACATTAGGTGGAATAATAATAAGTGGAACACATTTTATGAATTCTAAAGAAATGCATAATTTTAATTAGCTCATCCCGAATTTCCTTCCTTTTAGTTTAGAGAATTTAAAGAAAATTTATATTAAAAATGCTAATGTTATGGCATAAAATTAGCTTTTTAGTTAAATGGGACAATGTTTGCTTTTGTCGAAATGCAAATGTTGTATGCTTGACTTTTTATTTTTATTTTTTTTATAAATTTTCATAAGCTCGTGCTAGGCTTTGACAGTATCTTACTTGTTCTGGTCTAGCTATGGAAAGAATGGCGTAGGCGCTCAAAAAACTATTTAGTAGACCATTACTTAATATTTCGCTTCCTGAAAATTCAAAAAATTTCTTGGACAAATGTATATTAGACTGTGGCAAAAAAGACACAGATTTTTTTTAATAAATTTATCTTAATCTTTAAAACACAAAATAAAAGCTCTACAGTTGCAGAAATTTATGATTAAGTTTTAGATGTCTATATTTTTCATTTGTGCTGATCTTTTTTTTTTTTTGACTGCAAAATCATTGAGCTTAAAAGCTTTATCTGCATAAAGTTTTGTAGCAAATTAATCAAGCTTTAGGCATGGGTTTTCTCTTGTGATTTTTTAACTTTAAAAAATGGTAAGGGAAACTAGAATACTGAACTCACATCCGCTAAGGGAATTTTAAAGCATTTCTAAAGTCTGGTCGGTCACTTACTATTTGGTAGGCTTTGATTTTGTGAAAGAGCAAAATTTCGTTTAAATAAGCAACAATAAGCACGAAACCGCAAGAATAACATACGAAACCCCGTTTAAAGAATTTCTAACACCCCTAAAATATTTTTTTCATTTTTTTCATTCAAAAA
Source organism: Sphenella marginata (assembly GCA_951509765.1). Classification (NCBI taxonomy): domain Eukaryota; kingdom Metazoa; phylum Arthropoda; class Insecta; order Diptera; family Tephritidae; genus Sphenella; species Sphenella marginata. Next base: position 20,254,409 of record OX608080.1, on the reverse strand, counting down.
CACATTCTTAATCGATTTCAAAATTTCCAAAGGTTTTGGATGTGTGAATGTCTAGGCTTTCCATATATATGCATATAATGGTTGGCTTATTGGAAAAGGCTATGACTCGTTTTTTATTCGAGAAGTTGAATTTTGTCTCTCAATCGCTTATCACTGCTATTATTTTGCCCACAGCTGTACGTTTGTATGACAATGTTTCATCGATAACTTTTCGTATTGAATTTTTCACATGCTAATAACGTATGCATAGTTTTGCAGGTGATGTGCAAATTCTACAAATACCATATAAATTAAATAAAAGTTTCAAAGATTTACGAGTGAATGTGCTATGCCATCCATCCGTGCGATTCGCATTCCTTCACTGCGATTTAATGCAAATGTATGTCATATAAACTCAATGAATTGCATTGTTAGTACGTTCAATTGTTTAAAAATATAAGAAAGTTTATGCTTGCATTTGGTTTGTATAACTTTGATGTGTGCGTGTGTGCATGTGTCGTGTACATAATCTGAGGTTAAGCAAGAAAGTAGTAAGGAAATATGTCCGTATGCAACTTCAGTTGTTTGACTAGTAACAAACTAGTCCAAAAAAATTACTAGCAGCAACTTTCTAATTTAAAATTTTATTTATTTTATTTTTAAATAATATCCAATCGAAATTTATTCAAATCGAAATATGGGCAACTTGAAGAAACATCCTCAAATTAAAAATTTAATCTGCTCATATGAAAAAAAGTCTGGCATAGACTAGTTGTACTCAGCTTCTAAACTAGTTTGAGTAATTTCACGCCTAGTTGCTTTGACTACCGCCTATTTTCATCCATATATTGTGCATTGCTATTTACATTTTAAGAACAATTGCGCAAAGAAAGTTTTTGAATGTATTCTTCTGAGTTTTGCAATTTATTTCATCAATATAATTTTTTTTTCTTCTTTTGTTTCAAAAACTTTTAGCAACCACTTAAAAAAATACAAAATATAAAACAAAAAAATATTCGTAATAAAAAATAAATTTTTATTGCAATATATACTCTTTCTTTTCTTGCAGTTACAAAATTTGTACGCATTGGTATTGCCGATAAAAACGACTCTCCACCGTATTTTGACAGATTTTTATACGAGACTGAAATTGATGAGAATGCCGATTTACAGACAACCGTACTCACCGTCAATGCCAAAAATCATAATGATTGTAAGTATAAATATTATTTTATAATTTCACCAGCTGCGATTGTGAGCCAAGCTCTCCTTTTTAATAACTTGACCTTACGCCCTTCTTTCATTTATTGGACCGCTCTCTCATAAGCCCCCTTAAAACCAGTATGTCGCACGAGTTTCGCGTGTCCATAGTTTACTTGAACGCAAGCCCCACAAAGTAGTCTGCTGATTGATGAGGATTTAAAATACATAATAAAACACTTCACGCACTTTGGAGAGCCGTCGACACTACTAATCGTAACCAGTAGGCATGGGACTATTCGAATAAAAATTATTCGAGTAAATAAAACTTTTATTCGACGGGTACAAAAAATTCGAATAGTATTTATTCATTTATTCAAATAGTATATAGTTGGAAATATATACTAAATTTCTTACAAATGAATAAAGTAACCCCGTAGGGAGTTTATTGTCATGCAAAGTTTTTTAAAATTTCTCTAAAACCTATAAAATAAGAACGAAAGAAGAGGCCAGTAAAGAAATTGTAATTTGCAAAACTGCGCACGAAAGCGTATTCTGTAACGTATGTACCTTAGTAAAGAAATCGTAACGAAATGTTTTTGTACGAAACTGGTAACGTTTCTAGTGAACGCAAATTGTAGCTTAACGTAATGCGTAAAAACTAAACTAATAATAATATTTTATTCTATGGGATCAAAATCAAAGCAATTCAACTCTTTTGCAAAAAATGAGCTGCTTTGCCGCAAAAAAGTGTTGAAAATCATCAATGTACTTTTAGTAATTTTTTGTTAATAAATGATTTATTTCATTAAAATATATCAAACAGACTTTTCGTTCCAAAATGACTTAAGAACTCATATCAAAAGAATTTTTAAATATATTTCGAGCAAAAACTGCACTAGTTCTTGAAATTTTTCGTATAAAATAAAATAAAAGGTTTCCTTACATGTTCTCTTTCTGTACTTGAATACGGTTTCGTTACTCAGATAGTGTGACTAGTGGTGTTTCTAAATCTAGCGTTTCATTTACCGTTCTGTTCTCAATAATCAATATTCTAAGAAGATCCTGTAGCACCTTTGTTTCCACTGCATCCGTTTCCAAGAAACTCTTACTCGTTCTGATGCAAGTAAATATCAATTCTCACAGCTTCGTACTTCTTTCGGTATCTCATATTTCAATAGCCTTCAGCTTCATTATTGACATTGCATACTTACTCAAATCAAATGTCCCTATTCTTCGAAATAAACTAGTTTGCTTATCTCCGAATTTTTTTTTTCAGGATTAAGCTCAAAGTTTTGAAAGAAAATAAGTACTAGAACTATCAAGCAGCTAGGAATAGATCTTAACTGTGTAATTAATTAAAAAAGATAATAAATGTATTGGGAACAATTGATACCGCCCAAGAAATTGTCATTAAAACTCGAATATTATTCTTTAGACGTGAAACAAAAAATGCTTACAAAAAAACACCCTTAATAAATAATTAAAAAAATAAAAAAATAAAAAATCGTTGATGCTTATTATGTATAGTAGTGTCCCCGAGAGCACTCCAGTTCAGAGCCACACACTTTTCCCACACGGAGTTATGTAAATATATATGTACTTGATACTAATACATATAGTTGCTACACAACTGTAAATCCTCAAGGGTTTTAATATAGGTTAAGTGCACACGAGTAAAAGCGCGTGTATTTTCTGAAGAGGCAAAGTTCTTAAGAACGACCTCTTTGTACTGCAGATATGCGTATCATTTATTAAGAATAAATTAGGTAATTGATTTAAATGTAAAATAATTTTGCAAATGTCTTAAAGTTGTTCTGTAGTAAATACAAAGTGAAATTGTGATGCTTATATTTTCTTTTGCACTCGTTTTTATTTGGACACAGGGTGCTTGAGAAAACTTTGAATATACAATTTTGTGGTAACAAGCAATAACAGATTAAGATTCTGAAGATTAAACTCTAAACAGCCAATATTTGTTTACTGTATGCCTGAATTTATAAGAAATATAATTTTACAAAATTTGAGCAAAAGTTTTTTTTGGTGATATCGAATACCCCATGAATACCTGAAGTTAGGAATCAAACCAATAAAATGGGTTTTAGTTTATGATTTCAGATCTCTAGTGTTATTCGAAGTTCTTATCTTAAAACAAACTTCCGGATACCCAAATATACTGCAAATGCCGCCACCTTTGAGTAGACTCGCTGGGCCAGTGTTGAGAGCTGCACCCTCTGAAAAGACACAGAGGACTACACATCACTTCGAAAAAACTCATTGGCGATTGCGATCTTCAAAACTTCAAGTAATATCCATAGCTAATTATGTGGACTTTCAAATGAAAGCAACTTTCAATTAACAACAAAATTCTTGTTATAATTGAATTGATTTAGAATTCAAGCGCATCGAATAGAACTTTAGACTGTAAACTTGTGCTTTTCGAGTATTTGCGCTCCCCTCCTTTTTCAAATCCCTATCCTTCTTATGAACTTAATTTATTCGAAATCTTGCGTACACAAGTACTATATCCATATATCACAATTTTTGTTTACGGCTTTTTCATGCGCATTCTTTTGAATTTAGTATTTGCCGTAAATATCCTTCCATTTGGGTTAATGTGCTCACACAAGTCGCACTCTCGTTACTCAGTTGTGTGTATCATTTTTCTGACCCCCCCTCCCGCTTCCTCCCTTTGTACGTTTTCACATCTTTTTGTAGTTCTTCAGTAAACAATTCCCTTTCTGTTTTGCCCCATTTATCTTACAACACTTTTCTTTTATTATTTGGCTTTATTTTAAGCGGAGACATCCAGGCGTCTGGCGGCACTGTCGGCTTTTGTATGTTTTGCTCAAGCGCAATTCCTCACAAATACGAATGGGTTTGAAAAGCATTTACATAACTCTGTGTATTAGAGGAAATAAATTTTCGATATTCAGCAACACCAACGATTGTGAGCGATAGGTTTTTGGTAAATCGGTGATGGGGTCTATATAGATTTTATTACTGTGACTTGCGCTTTTAAGGTTTGAATATTGTTACACGTTTTAGGACTGATTGACTATATAGTCAGCAGAAATCAGCTAAATTACGCTAGGTGTCGCGCTAGTCGAGATTAGTAAAAATATCTAAAAAAATAGAAGAGAAATCTGCCGATCGTTTCTTGGCTAACTTTAGAGCGGGTTAGAAACCTAAAATATTTGTTTAAAAAACCTTCTAGAAGGCGCTTTAAGCTAATTACTCTCCCTTGCTGTTTAACTCCTTTAAAAAGCGTCCGCTCTATCTCCTGGAATTGCCTTTACTTCTCTCGCCTAGACTAGAAAACCGGTTATGTATCAGCATTTACTACTCACTCAATACTGCCATCTCACTTCTTCGTGCACACATGCTTTATTAAATCCATCGCTATCTCAACTATCGATAGCTCAAACGAAAATCAAAACTCAACAAATTCAACCATCGTTAGTTTCCGATCACTGAGTACCCTTTTGTGTGCGCCATAGCATATGTGAACTGTATTGTCTACCCAAAGTATTTTTCCGCACATTTTTCTTTAGCTGAAAGCAAATGTCAGTTTTATTGAACGCTAGCGTAAAATTTGCGTACTTTTGGATGAGGGTAATATTCAAAATGTTAAGCTGATAATATTCGTGCACTTCACATTTTGGCGTGAATGCTTTGAACCGTGAATTGGTTTTCCTCCATAAATGAAGCGTTTAACAACAAAAATATTTGCATATTTTGTGGCATTTTAGTAATCCCTAAACAAGCAGCTTATATCTATTAACATTTCCTTTGGTAACTTGGACTAACCGTTGAAGTGGTCTCACATTGCTTGACATGCTTTCCAGAAAACTTTTATATTTTTCATATGAGAAAGGTTAAAGGAGCTAGTTATCTTATTCTACGTAGAAGGTTCTAAAAGTCGGCTTACAAAAGTCACTGAAGGAGCGTGTGATATGCTGACAGCCTTGAAGCGCATGTCTTTAAATCGATACCTACATCAGCTGAGACCCTCATTACAGTGTAAAAGATGATACACAAAATAGACAGCGACGGCGATCAAACTTGACTGGAAACTCCTTGGGTCATAACTGGGTAGAGTTACGTCCATTGAAATATTGTTCCAACGTGGTTAAGTTCTGCAGCATCAACTTCCTGAAACCACGTTTACTTTCGAATGGTTTCGAGAAATTCTTGTCAATTCTGACTAAGCTGGATGTTACTTTTTGTGCTATCGTCGGCGGTAGGTTTTTCAAAATTTGGGGTACTGTAAAAATTTCATCAATTTCAGATTTATTAGGGATCTATCCACACTACTAAGGTCCAATCAGTGTGGACTTACGTCAGCATTTACGTCAGCATTTATTTCTATGTCCGCCCTTGTGAAATTGGATTTTTTGGGTTCTTGTTCAAAACCTCCATTTAATGGGGTACAGAAGTATTCCCTTTAAAATCTTTTAAACCTTCGATCATCGGTCATCAGGGGTTGTTTTCATTTTAGCACGAGTTGGCCTCGGCTTTAAAATCTTCCATTAGAAAACGTATTTTTTGTTTAATTACGGGTAAAAGCTTTCTCCACTTCGGTGGGCCTCTACATACAACCCCACCCCCTAGTCCTCTTAGACCACTACCGACAAATGAAGAATAACACACGTCACCATTATTCTCATTATTCGACTAGTCTGCTGTAGATTGAATCGGTTCGAAAGTCAATGAGCGATTCAATTTGTTGCTGCAGAGCTTCAGTTTGTTTTGCTAAAACAAAATAAAAACATTAATCATCACTCATGGAGTATAAAAAAAAAAAAACAACAACAAATATCTCAAACTTTGTTACGATGCACAAAAAGTGTTGATAAGATAACATGACAGGCGTCAAATATTTAACGAGTTAAACGAAACAAAGGTAGTGAGGCAATTCAATGTTGTGATGGCTGCAAAATTTAATTGGTGCGTGTGCGTATTTGTGAGCCTGTCTGTCAATAAATATTTAAGTAGTTGCTGGTGAGACAATTTATCAAACAAAACAGCTTTATGAGCATACCAAGTTGTTTACGTTGGAAAGGATCGCTGAGTAGAAGTTAGGTGAGAGAGTGGTTTTTACACCTTTCATCAACATGAAATGGTATAATAACTTTGGTGCGATATTTGTAAGTTTGAGAAGAAGAAGAGATATAAACACCAATAAGAACTGATCAGGACGATGAGCTGAGTAGATTAAGCTATGTCCGTCTGTTCGTCCGTTTGAACGTAAACTTTTGCCTCAGTTTTAGAGATATCTCGATGATATTCATCATGGGACCGCCATCTTGTGTTATATTAATCATTTGTCGGAACCCGTAAGATCGGACCAATACAACACAAAGCTCCGATACAATCGATTGTTCCAATAAATGGGGCTTGGAACAGATTTTGGTAGGTAATTCGACGATAGTATGTGAAGAAAAGTTAGTTCAAACACAATTTTTATTATTTAATTTATAATTTTTGTAATTTAGAAATATTTCCACTCAGTGATTACAGTGCTAGCAAACAAGCTAGTTGTACTTTGCAGGATGAGCGAAAATAACCCTCCCCACCAACCCTTAACGACTTCGGCAGCGCCAAGGTGTATTCTCATGTAAAAATGCTGGCTAAGCCGTACGCAATTAAATTAAATAATGAAGTTAAAGCTGATTATCGGAAATCCTTTTTTTTTGTGCCTTACTGGTCAAACTTTTTTAAAGCAGAAAAATTCAATGTAGCATAAAAAACAGCTGTTTAAAAACTTTTTGTAATTACTTAAAAAGAAGAAATTCGCTAAAAACATAAAAAAGCAGCTTAAAGTTGATAATAACACGAGTGAGAAGGTCAACAAGGTGAAAAGCGCTGAAAGTTCAAGTTTCTTGTAAACACTAAAAATTATACCTTTTTCAACCTTTCAGTTCATCGCACATGTCTCTGGTTTATGTTATACTAGTATGAAGTACTTTTAATCCTACAAAATAAGCTTTGATATAACGAAATATACAAAGTATAGGATAATGAGCTATTTCGGAGAGATTGTCCTTTTTCTAGTTATATGAGCAAGAAAGAAAGTAAAAGCTCTTTTCACATTTTTTGTTGTTGAAATGTTTTTTCAAGATATGAAATTTAATTTGAAAACCAGATGTGAAATTTAGTTGTGCAATAGATAGACAGAAAAATAGACGTAGAGACGGATATTAGTATTCAGCTCATCGTTCTGAACATTTCATTAAACGAGTATCTTTTCTACTTCTTATACGCACATTTCATTTCGTTTTGACAAATCATTTTTTGCCGGAGTTATGGCATACAAAGTTTTGTAGAATAATCCACTATAAAAGGAGGCGGAGCCACGCACATTTACGAAAATTTATATTTTTCGAATTTCTTCTCTCACGGACGTTTTGAAAATGAAATAGTAGGGATATGAAGCTATTTGACGCAAAGTTATTGCAAATAAATACATCGGTGGTCCTTTTCAAAATCCTTCATATAAAGTGGGTGTGGACCTTAACCGATTTCTGCTATTTTTTGACGGACCACTTCCTGCATTCATGGAAACTTGTGTTCTGAATTTCGTTTTCATATCTCTCTAACGTATGCTCATATCGGCATATGAGACGCAATTTTTCAATGATTTCAAATAGTGGGCAGCTCTGTAAAATCATGCTACTTGGTAGCACTGGATATAGAGAGTTGAAAATATATCATACTCAAAAGTTCTTTGAAATAATTAAAGTCGCTTTCGTGGTGTTAGTTTTCAAAAAAAAAAAAAATATATAATGAGATTGGGTGCTATTTTTATTTTGTAACCCTACGCGAAATAAATTTCGTTACACAAAAATTAAAAAGGTGGCAACCTTGTAAAAAAATTCTCACTAGCAAAATCAATAAAAATATCTTATTTAAATTTTGATGGAAACAATATCTTTTTAACGTAACTAATGAGTTTCAAAATAAATTCGTTAAGCATCTCTGGATAAGCATGGCTTGGAGTTATAAATCTATTAGTGTTCCAGAACGTTCTTTTAATAGATTACGATATTGTTTTAGCGACAATTTCGCAATTGTAAGAAATTTTAAATTTACGGATTATTGAGTATGATTATCTAATGAGTATCCTATTTTGTAACAAAAAACAGATAAGGCATAAACAAGAGTAAAATACCAACATTGCAGGCTTGGATTCATTAATCCACCGAATTAATATTGATATTTATTCCATTTAATTGATGCCTTCTTAATTAAAATAAAATAAAGTATGTACTTAAACAGTTCATAAATAAATTTTGCAACACAATTCTTAAATAATGAAGAAGATACCTAACAAAAATAATTTCTTTCTCTCTATCTACTTACAGCCTCGAATATTCGATACCAGATCACAAGCGGTAACATAGGCAATGCCTTTGGGGTGCAAAATACAACTGGCGCCATTTTTGTTGCCAGCCCACTCGACTATGAAACCAGACCAAGGGTAAGTACTTGCATAACAACAACAACAACTTACTTAATTTTGAACTTATTCGTGCGTATATTTATTTATTTAAATTTTGAACAAAACTGTTTACGCAACTGTAAAGTATGTAAATAAGCAAATGAATTTGTTGTTGGAATTTATGCAAGCGTAGGGGACGTTCCAGCAAGGCCATTGCAAACAGCAAATCTCATATTGTTTGGGTAGTCAGGTTAAATCAATTTGGCGTGGCGATTTTTAAATTTCCTTCATGGAAAAAAAAATTATAAACATTTGGCCGATTTTTGTTCATAAATGTGTTCTTAATGGTTCATTGATTTTTTCACTTCAACACAAATGACATTTTTTTTAAACCAATTTATAGCCTAAAACACTTTTTTTTTTCAGTTTTAAATTAGGCCAAAAAGGTATAAACTTTGAGATTTTTCAATTCTAAATTAGCTCATATGCCCCCCACAGTATTTATGCCTTTTACGCATGAGCGCACTAACGCGCGTGCGGGACAACGTTACGCTTAATGACGTTGATGTTGGACACCAGCCCACATACTCATATCCTTGGCGAATGAGGCCAACAACCCATTGAGAAATCATGCGTAGTTTGTATGTAAATATATGAGGCAACGAACTTGTTTTGCCAACGCCGTTACGACAACAACTTTCACTTTGTCCCTCATTGCAGAGTAAATATATTCTCAGTTGACTGCACAATCTGGCCATGTACTCGTACTCGTGTGCCTTAGATATAAAGCAACAAACTAGGAACATTGCAAATATTTGTATTCTCAAATGTGGAGTCTCTCTAAAGCGTGTTCTTTAACATTCGCGTTAGTGAAAACTAAAGCAGTGCTATATCATTGGCCTTCACAAGCTTGAATGTAGGTCTTGATCTGAAAGAGCATAGAAGGAAGTTTTAGATGTCATCAAGTCTCTTCTTTTAAATGGTCATCTAACTGACTGGGTGATTTTGACCGTACAACATGGCTCGCCAATCATTTATGCGTTGCCTATTGGAGACACTGCGGAATCCCAAATCTGTCTCCACTTGGTCCTTCGAATTGGTTATCTCCCTCTTCCTCTGCTGCCAACGTCAGTTATCGATATGATTACTTTCTGGGATGGAACATCTACATACATTCAGCCAGCTAACGAAGCTGCTGGTTCTTAATTTGTTGGACTATATCGGTGGTAGCTACAGCTTATAGAGATCGTCACAAAATCTTCTTCGCTACTCGCCGTGTCCAAATGTAATCTAATAAGCCCTCCAACAGCTTTAGTATGCGCTTTTTCATAAAAGTTCGGGTAGTATATCTAATATGCATTAGATTTAGTAATCATGAAGGTATGAATTATGAAACTCGTTTGTGGTACAAAACTACCCAAATTGAAATAGCCTAATTTTTTAACCGTTTTCTTAACAACGGCATAACTTTAAAATTCACACCCTACAAAGTTTGAGTGAGACAAGGAGGTACGCGATATATGTATGTATGTGCGTGTCCTGCATGTGGTGTTCCAATTCTGATTTTCATGTAAAATTATTGCAACAGCATCGAAAATGGCGCATGCAAGGAAAGGAAGCAATATTCTTCGCTCGCCTGCAACATGCTACACTTCCAACGTGCAACATACATACATACATACATACATTAAGTAGAACAGCGGGAATCAATTGTGTACATTTGTATGTGTCAGCTTTTATAATGCCGCCTGCTATGCATAAAGCGTTAAAATTCAATTCACAACTCAGATGCCAAAAAATTTTAAATTTTTTTCCACAAAAATACCAAAGTATAGTGGCATGCAACGACGTGCTGCAATGCTGTCACACAGCACGCGACAAAATTTTATAAAAATTATTTATCTGCAAGTATGTACGTGTTTTGACACATACAAATATATATAAATGTTAACCATGTAGGAGTAATGTACAGTTCTGAAGCGATTGTCTTCTAGTTCATTAAAAACCATTTCGACTAAAATAAAATAAAATAAAACAAAATAAAATAAAATAAAATAAAATAAAATAAAATAAATAAAATAAAATACAATAAAATAAAATAAAATAAAATAAAATAAAATAAAATAAAATAAAATAAAATAAAATAAAACAAAATAAAATAAAATACAATAAAATAAAATAAAATAAAATAAAATAAAATAAAATAAAATAAAATAAAATATAATAAAATAAAATAAAATAAACTAAAATAAAACAAAATAAAATAAAATAAAATAAAATAAAATAAAATAAAATAAGATAAAATAAAATAAAATAAAATAAAATAAAATAAAATATATATTTAATTAAAATAAAACGAAAAGAAATGAAATGAAATGAAATTAAATGGACCTAATAAAATCTAAAAAAATAAAAATAATAATAAAAATGTGGTTGTAAATCCAAAAGTTTATATGAGACTCTACCATGCAGCTCTAAGATATAGCTTATTCAAACTATATTATCTTCCAAACTACATTTCTCCACCAAGCTTTAGTTTCCCATTTCGTTTATGTGAACGATATAAAATATTGAGAATATTTTGTTTGGTCACTCCCTCAAACTTAAACTTCGGTTGTTCCTCTCCTTGTAAACAACCTACTAACTCTATAAAGCGAATTATTTTCCAACTCTCTGTCATCCTTGGAACGCCCCCAGCGAGCAACTTAAATTTGTTAATCAGCGGTCAATCCGCTTCGCACTTATTCCTCATCTTTTCGCTTCTTTTTAATTTTCGACCTTACTAAGCCTTTAATTACTTTCACTTTTCAGTATGAACTTCGCTTGGAAGCGTCACGCAGTCGTAAAACCAATTACACCACCGTCGTCATCAATGTACGCGATGTCAACGATAATCCACCGTCATTCGATCGTCAAACATATCGCACACAAATCACCGAAGAGGATGATCGTAATCTACCGAAACGCATATTGCAGGTTTGTATAAAGTAAAAGTTTTAATTTAAGTATTTACATTAGGGTGGGACATTCTTTGAAGGATTTTTCTTGCCACAAAACTCTCCAAGTAGCGGTCTCGAGTCACTTATAAAATGTCTGGCCTTTAATATGGTGGTATGTAGGACCGCGTAACATTGACCTAGGGTTTTTATCCCTGATCAAAAATACCAAAAGAATTTAATCTTATCATGAGTTACGGGTTACCAATATCTATATACTACCGCCACCATCATTTTATAGCATGTCAGATACGCCAGCTCCTTTCTGTTGTGTTAACCCATGACCTAAATATCACGATTATAGAAGAGCTATGTAAATAGACAGCTCGCCAAACAACCATCACACCAGCTCGCTTACAAATTATTATAATTTTTAATTTTTTTTTTCTTTTTTCGAAGTAAATTTTAAATTTTTAAGTTACTTAATTTAACTAAAACCAAAAAACTTAATTTGGTTATTTTATTCATAAGTCGCTTAGTGCTTATGTAAATAAAAAATCGGCTTTTGTGTTAAATCAAATGGTTAGTATTCCAATCCCTCACGCACACAAAGCTGTTTAGCTTCAACCTTCAACCCTCCGTGAATGCTATTTATTTATATACTTCGATTGTCTATTTGTTTATTTGATTTGCATTAATCCTCAACTACAAATTTGGGATTACCGAAAACATAATCTCCATAGCAAATATAAACACGTATTATTTAAGCCTTTTACGAATAAATGTGTGTGTCCACCACTGCTGAAAACACGGAATTCAAAATTGATGTACTTAGTTAAAATACTCTTATATGTATGTTTAAGTGATTGAATTGTAAAAGGCCAACTGGCAAAAAGCTTAAAATATTTACTAAACCTGCTAAGCCACATAAAACTAGCGGAAAGCATTTAAGGCCAAATCGCATACAAATTCACTATATGACAAAAGTGTGTATGTATTTGATTTTAAAAGATTTTCGACTGATTTCACAACAACAGTAGCTGTGATATTTTAAAAGGCTTTCACGTTAAGCTATCAAATAATAGCATAAAATATATGCGAATTGTTGTAGGAAAATAAATTGAAAAAATATGAAATAAAAAAGCCAACTGAACAACAATCATTTAAAATGAAGTAAGGAGAGCGCTTTCGGCGGATGTGAAGAAGGTTGTATGCCTATTCTGAGCTACAGTTGATTGTTCTGAAGTATATTTGTTGAAATCTGAAGTACCTGTACATCCAGAAAAGTTTTAGTTTGCCTTCAAAGAGACAGACAGAAGGCAGCTCATTACCCTGATAACTTCGTTACACCCATTGATGAGTCCATCATTTCTTCTCTTACTTACAAACATCGGGAAAAAATTATTATAATTTGCTATTGAGGCCATTTGATAATAATTATTATTCTAGTATTTTTATTTGTTTTTGTGGAAAGAAAGCAATTGAAAAAAAAACAAAAATTATAATTGTATAACAATTATTAACAAATGGAATTGAGCTCCTAAAACTTACAAAAATTTAAAAATAAGGAAAGACCGTAAAAACCAATAACAAAATAGCTTATAATATTTAAATTTGCTGAAAGGTATAGAAATTATGCAAATATAACCAGAAGTTACATATAGCGGTCTATCTACAGTTATGTTTATAAAAATAGTAGCACTTTATTCAATGATTTGCTGTGAAAGCTTTTCTACAAATGTAAACGAAAGAAATAATTAAATGTTGTACGCTGGGTAATATGCTCCTATTTTTGTGAACACAACTGTATGTACATAAACTCTTACTTTTAAAAAAGCGAAAATTGGTTTTATATACACGAAAAGTAAAAAGTATTGTCGGCATACTGTACATATATGGAAGCAATAATAAAGGCCACAACTTTGTATACCCAATGCCTCTGAAAAAAAGTACGCTTGGACTATTCGATGCTGACTTTTTTCGAGTCTAAATTGGAATGAACTAGTGAAGGGCTAGACCCAGCAGCAAGTAGGTACTACACATTGTGCTCGTTTAAATCTAACTTTGTGAGGCAAAACTTAAGACAAGACTGTGTAAGTTCTTGTAAAGAAGCGTTTTATTTTTCGAATGCTTGTTTAAATATCGTTAAATCTCTCTGAGAGCTGATAGATACTTAACAAATCTAACCGCGCTATATGTCTTAATTAAATTTTAGTGGGCAATGCAGTTTTTTTAAGTTTTGCACTACTGGGTATACAAATTTTAACAACCAACCATACATATGAATATATTTGGTGCTATAAATTGTCCAGCATATGCAATGAAGTGAATTTGGTAATAAATTATTGTTGTGTGCCTGTTGTATGTTGACCGTTATGCAATTTTTTATAGCGCAAAATAAAAGAAACAAACATTGTTGTAATTGTTTTTATTAAATGCGAAATAATAAAGAAAAATCGTACGCTGACTTTGTGCTGTGCACTCGAAAAAAAAAACAAAAACAATTTTGCTGTCATTAAATTCAAAATTTTTTTTTTTCTTAGAAACAGCTTTTTGTACCTTTTGGCGTGAAAAAAATTTGATTTTCAATTGAATTTAAACTTTTTAAGCAAAACCAATACCAGAAAGATGTTAACGACAAAAAACGCGCATACGAAATGAAATATAGAGCTAAAAACGTGGTAACAAAGCGTGCTACATGCAGCTGCGTGCGAAAAAAGTGCGGCAGTCTTTGAATAACGTTTAATTTAAAACTTAGCTTAGGCCTCTTTATTTCAAGCCATCTCAATAGCAATACATCAGTGGAGATAACACTCAATTCCAGGTTGTGGTCATTTAGTGATGCGCATACAAACACATTTCAGTTTCTAAAAGAGATCACCCTTCTATGAATTTCTGAATAAGTCGGTTGTCATAAACCTTCAAAATAGTTATGCCCTTTTCTTGCCCAACACTGTACCTGTAGCCACGTCAGCAGTACGGCAATAAATCTCATTGTTTTTAATAAAATTTTCACACACTTTTCTTTTTAATTATCAAATAATATTTCTTTGAATAAACCACAATATTGATGAATGTTTTTTAATCTATCATTGCGTATTTTTCTAACTTTTCTTATTTCACTCTCATACAGGTCACTGCCACCGATGGCGATGTAGATAGGCCAATGAGTATTGTATATTTCCTAACCGGTCAGGGTATTGATCCGGACAATACAGCAAATAGTAAATTTGATATAAATCGTACAACGGGCGATATTTTTGTATTAAAGGTAAGTGAAACTGTATAATTTTTTTTTGGATATTTAAGAGGATTCCAGGAAGCGTTTTCAAAATTATTAATTTTAAATAACTAATACAATTTTATTTATTGTTTGAACAACTTTGAGTAATTAGTTATATGTTATTTTGTGAATTTTTCTTGGTAATTTCGGAACGTATGCTACATTGTTTTAGGACTTTCCGCGTAGTTTCGGTATTGTTTTCGGGACTATTTTGGAATCATTTCAGGACTTTTTTGGGTAGAATTTCTCTAAAATGGTGGACAATGATTCCTTAAATAATTGATATATCGTCCTAAAAAAAACTTAATCTAATCCCTCTAATAATTCCAAAATGGTACTGAATAAATCACAAAATGATCCCTAAAACCATCCCGGAATCACTCTGAAAACCACCAAGTAGCCCACTGCTGACTGCAGCTGCCTAGAAATTTGTAAGATGAGTAACCTAAAATTTGTTCAGAGGTTGGGTGATATGTAATCACAATTTTTCGAAATTCGAGTTATTTTCGAAATGCGAGTTAATTTTCGAAGTTTCAAAAATTGCTTTTTTTTTTCTTCCGAGAAACCAAGCAGTCCGATTTTTAGATACTTGAGACTTCTTGATAGCTGTCAGATACTTATTTCGAAAATGTTGTTTTGAACTGCAGAAACAAGTTTCAAAAATAAAAAAAAGTCACCTAGTTCTGAAATTTTTAGGCAACTCGTATTAGAAAAAGTGACTAGAATAAAGTTCTGTCTTGAAGAAAAACGCTGCATACATAAGTCTCGAATATTCCAAAAAATCTGGGATGATGACAAAAAAAAGAGACATCTCAGTTGAGGTTTTTCCCTTTCTCTGTTATGTTATTAATATTAATTTTTTGTGTCAATAGGAAAGCCTTACGGACAACAGCTTCTTTGTCCATTTACATAACGTGATCAAAAATGTCGTTCTCATTTTATTATTCCACATACAAATCTCGTAAATGCCTTTCAAAATTTAATCTAGGCCAGCAAAATCTATAAACGCAAGCTTTTATTTCATTTCATTCAAAAACTCAACTGCCTATCATAAATGAAATTGCAATTGTGCAATAATAACACGAATTTCATATAAATATGAAAAGTTTTTCAAATTTCGAAATCAGTTCATTTAGTTCGTTTGGCTTTGCTTCGCTCTCGATAAACTTTCTAATGGCGCATCAGTTAAAATAAGCAGCTAACTAGTAAATGCCACGATATCACGTTGATAACTAAAAACTTTTGCGAAAATGCATTTGGACGGCGATGGCAGAATATTTTCAGCTAAACTGCCAAAGTTTAAACAGAACTCACAAAACTTTGACGCCCATAAACAACTCAAATTATATGATTCTATATTGAATAATACAAATAAATCGAAAAATACATAAATAAGGAACTGTGAATTTTGAGCAATTTGCTGAACTGGATTTGTGTAGCTTATTTTTGCACTGCTAAATATACAAAAGAGTTTTGAATTTTTTTTACTAAAGGAGTTTGTATCAACAGTGGTTAAAAGCCAAAGTTATGATAGAAAGAAATTGAGGCAACCAAAATTATATTCATAAATATATGTAGAAAATGTTTAAATAGTAATTAAAAATCAATTCTTCAAAAATCGAAAAACTTAACATAGCCAATTGACTGGCAAGATCGTTTATATAGATTTCAAACATAAACTTAGACAACCATACATGAGAGCAACGAAGACGGACAATACATTCTTTTTCCGGACTTTGAGAAGACAGAGTCAGACGAGGGCATATCACTCACTCAGGCAAAAGCAAATTTCTTTAGGTAGTACCATCCATTGAGTATCTTCTTCATTAAGATAAAAAGATTGAGTTACAAAACGTGTAGTAACTTTTTTTGTCAGAACTGTCACTGCCACCTAGAGACTATTTCACTTTCAACATTTCCATACGAAAAATATTTCACCATTAGCCACTAAATGATATCGAAATGATCCTGATTGACATAACAAAAATTTTAAAAATAATATCGAACCAGACCTGTTAAATAATGATTATTAATCTTAATCATTGAGAATCAAATTAAATTTTTTGTTATCTTTGTAATAGTTGATTAATTATGATTTGGACTAAATTTTGTGTTAGACTAATAATGACTAATGGGGATTTATTTCGTTAAAAATTTAGTTTTAGGATTAATCAAATCAATCGAAATCTCAATTTGATTAAAATTTTTTATTAATTGCGATTAAAGAGGATTAATAACAAATTTTAAATATTTCAACAATGTTAAAAGTGTTTCTTAAAGTTAAAATGTTGAAATATTTTAAATTTGTTATTGATCCTCATTAATCGCAATTAATCAAAAATTTTAATCAAATTAAAATTTTGGTTAATTTGACTTATCCTAGGATTAAGTGTTTGTTAAAGTTAAAATGTTGAAATATTTAAAATTTGTTATTAATCCTCATTAATCCCACATAATCAAAAATTGTAATGAAATTGAAATTTTGATTAGTTTGATTAATCCTATGATTAAATTTGAAAACGAAATAAATCCTCATTAATCGGAAACAAAATTTAATCCTAATCGATTAATTATTCTAAAAATGGTCGATTATCTTAATTAATCAAATACATCAATAGAGCTGTTTGATATAATTGATTTTTAGTTTAAATTGAGATTTAACAGATCCGTATAGAACACATGCTGAAAGTATTTAAAAAATCGGTCCTCACTTTACCTTTTAATTCGAGTGGTGTGCTCCCTCTTTCTCTGCTGCCCTCGACAGGTGTCGATAGTTGTAGCTTTCGGGCGGAGCATCTGCATTCATTCGCACAACTTGGCCCAGTTTATGTCTGGATATAAATCATAAAGCTCGCCATTAACGCTAACGCATAAATAGTTATTACCATTTATCAGAATTCAATTTAAATCAACTGTTTTCATTCGCTGAATATTCCAAAGTTAACATAAATAAACATAGCACATAGTAATTTGTGGATTCACAACGAAATTGAGCAAGTTCCAGCTAAATATAAATATTTCAATATTTCAAACGAATTATTTTTACTTGCATTGCATGTGTATTTAAAAATGTAAATTAGACTCTCCAGGAATGAATGGAAAAACTGCTGAAGTGAAATTTGACAGGATGGGTATTGATTAAATTTCGCTTTAATAATCTATTAAAAAAGTAGTAAAGCCGCGTTTTAGAACTAAATAATAATAGATTCCGACCGATTTTAATCAATACATACAATGCCAGATAAGATATGGAACTTAATTACATCACTTATTGAAGCACTTATTATCACCTTTCGTTTGATACCCATATTGCACTAAACACATTTTGGATCACATTGGTCGATATCTCCTAAACAGGTTAAGCTATTGGAACAAAGGATAGGGTAAGATTTTAAGTAAGAGATCTAGCAATATTAGGGTAATATTTCCATAGAGTAAATATTTGGAATTCTTCAAGCTATGTGGCTAGTAACCACATGAAAATGGGAATTTGAAAAAACGGTTAAACCAAAAAAGTAAAATAAAATTTATGGAGAAGTAAAATGATAGTTAAATAGGTCTGATGAAAATTATGGGTACGGTAATGACGATGAAGATAATTGATGAAGATAATTATTATGGAAAATTGTTAAATTGCAAGAAAAATAAAGGACAAAAATATGGCAGAAAAAAGGAAAATTATAGTTGTTATGGTCATCAATTTAATTTAAAAAAATTTTTGCTCAATCCAACAGAATTCATTCAGATTCAAAACTCCAAAATAATTATGTACGCGATTATTTTTTTTTTGGTTTTGCACAAATAGCACAAACAGACCTTCAATAGAACAAATTTATGCGCATGCATTGTGGTATGTGTTTATGTTTGTGGGAGTGTTAACAGATGTCAACAATGAAATTTCGATAATGCATTTGTATATGTAAATGTAGTTACACTAATTTGTTTATGTGTTCCATTTTTACGAATACGCAATGCAGACAAGCCCTGATGTGTTACTTTTACAAATTGAAACACACACATACATACACATCAATTTGTTTGAATATTCTACTTGTGCATATGTTGATGATGGTGGCTCTTGCCAAACATGATGTTGACAAGCGGAATTTTAATATTGGAAAATTCCAAAGTTTTCACAATTTGGCTGCCAACACAAAAAACTGCTGCAGTACTAACATTTGGAATAAAATAAGTTAAAAGTTCATCAAGCGTCAAGCAGCTGCTACTACTGTTTTATTGCCGCTTCATAATGTGCATTGGGGCGTATGAGTAATATTCTAAAGCGAATAGAGAACATGTATACGAGTACCTACTAGGGATGCACAGCTTTTCGTTTTTAATAATTCCGAAATTTTCGGAATGTCTCAGAATTGTGTTAAATTAGGACCTAGGAGCGTCCAAAATGGATCTATAAGAAAAGCTATGGCAATTAAAAACTTATAATAATAAATTAAATTATTAAAGAAATACAAAAAAACACTAATTTTCAATAAAAATTATTATACTTGACCTTGGGCTCATTTATAGTCATGGGTACTTTACAAGTAGATGGATACTTAAAACCACCAATTCAAAATATAAATTGAATACTGAAAAAAATTGAGTGATGGACGGTGACAGAAAGTCTCAAATTACAATCAACAAAGAAAATTGAAATATCCACAAATAATACAAAAACAAAAAATAAATAAAACAGACCGTAAAAACCAACAAAAAAATACAACAAAAAAATAGATAATTTGCATAAACACCGCCGGGCTTCATCCCAAGTTTTTTTTTTTTTCTAACAAATACAAAATAAATAAAAAAAAAAAACTTTAGATTTTTTTGCACATCGCTGAAGAGCATTCGATATTCCTTGTGCTATTAAATTAAATATAAATAAAAAGGTTTTTTTTGGGCCATCTGAAGTGCATGCATAGTAAGTGCCATGCCCGCTTTTCTCCAGCTATTCGAGATTAACTTGAATGTCTGCTTACCAAATTTCAGTAATTTAACGTTTGTAAACCAAGAGATATGGTCTATGAAAAATCGCAATTGTATGGAAGTGACTCTTTTCCACTAAATCACTATTTTTAATTTATGACTTCACAAAATTGATTACACATTTCCAAAGTCGAAAATTACGGTATTATTTCAGATTTTCCCCAATTAAAAATCCACAGAATTGACATCCCTAATGCACATACTATATCACAGCAGGAATGCCAATATTTTCGAGTTCTAAAATCACTAGATTTTCGGGTAATAATTTCGCAATCATGGTATATCGACGGATGAGGGAAGGTCTCCCTATTGCAAACTCTGACTTCAGCATATTTTTCAAAAATTTCTAATATTAGAATTTACCAAAAACTTAACTCAGCCTCACCTGAATTGAAACATGTTCTGAGATAGGTTGTTTTTTTTTTAATATTTTAAAATAGTCGTGGATATATTAGGAATGGTCCCGGAGTTCCTTTGTGCAATATACAAAAACAGTTTGTTTTGAAAGAAATTAAAAACAATCCTTTGAGTGGCTTTTGAACTAAAAAAAGCCATTTCATTGAAAATAAAGCGAAATCAAATATCTACCCAAATTTCTTAAATTTGTTTTATATCTGATACACCTCTCAAATATAAAATCGGTTTAGTGGAGTTATTTTCTAGTCTTCTAAAAAATACAACTACAACCTTGTTTATGTTAATAATTTTGTTTTAATATTTTCCTGCAACGCTTTTAAGGAAAATTTTTTTTAATGACTAACTACTTTTATTAATAAATTTTGTTATTCATGTGGAAAAATGTAGGGTTTCTCTTTTATTTTATGGTGAATAAAATATGCAATACATGAGTATCAAGGTACCCTGCAGGGAAAATATTTCGTCTATACAAATAATATTAATGTAAAAGCCTATTACTTGCACAAATTTATTAAAATTTGATAAGAGGGTTCATTTTTTATGCAATAGCTTCCATAAAAAGCTGTTTTTGAAATTTGTGTCAGTTTGTATGTACGTTTGTGCGCGCATCACTCAAAAACCGTTGTATTAAATTTGATGCAACTAACGCAGTTGTGTTAGTATGTGTCTACTTTAATGTTTAAGATATTCCCTGTTTCAATAACTCGATTAATTTTGGAGTTATCGAGCGAAAGGTGGTAATGAGTGCTGCAATAGACGATATCGCTAATATCAATAACCCAACTGGCTTCGAAAATATGTATAACAACCAAAATCGAACTGTAATAATAATAAAAATTCCCTCTGTACCACAAATCCTTTTTACGAGCCACTGCTTTTCCTGTTGGGTGCGCAATCAAATAATCCATCACTTTACCGCAATTTTTAATAAATCAAGCTAAATTTTTCTCTTTAAATTCATACAAAACTCTTATTCCTTCTTTCGCCAGAATTGAGGTTAAAGCTGTTTTAAGCTAAATTTCAAATTGGTTTGAAAATGAGATTTCGTTGAATTTCTAATTGTCTGCAAAAAAAAAAAATTTAAGGTTATAACAATCTTCAATTAAGCTTAGTAGTGCAGAAATGAAAAGCGCATGATTTATGACTCGTTTCACCAAAGTTTTTGCAAAAATATTTGTGTGTGTCTGCAATTTGAGTAAATTGTTGGCTTTAATATCATTGTCTCGTGACCGAGTTTTATAGCATGTCTAATAAACACCAATAACTGGGTCAGCGCATATCAACGAAAAGTGAAAATTGAGTTTGGTTTGTTATTCTTTCGTTTAGTATCTTATTATCTTTAGCAATGGCAAATATTAGATTTGTTAGATGCGTCAACAAATGGAAGAACAAGCATGCATGCAAAGCATTTTTTCAGTAAAATTTTCGTTTTTTTATGATTGAAACCATAGTTGGCCGTATTCGTTAATTTTTGGCCATAACCGTAACTGTGATCGTAACCGTAACCGTGATTTTAACCGTAACCGTTACCGTAATACTTTCGACAACCAAAGCTGATAATAATCGTAACACCAATTGAAACCATAACCGTAACCGTTGGCTTAGCCATAACCATAGCCATAGTAGTAACGTTTACCGTTAACATAACCGTACGCGTAACCATTTGGATCGCCTTCCACATACATGTATCTCTTTTCTTCTCCACATACATAGGTATGCATGTTGTAAAATTGTAATAGGTCCATGTCTGCGCCAATTGGCCAATAGAATTCAATGTAAGATTATTTAGAATTTGTGTCTGTCTGTCTGTATGTTTAAGCGCGCATCACTCAAAAACGGCTTCATGGATTTTGATGGAACTTTTACTGTTGAATTACTAGACCTTTGACTTAAAATCTAAGATATAATTTTTTCCGATAGCTCGAAGCGCCGTTTTTTTTTAAATAATTATCATCACCCTCGGTCAGCAATGTAGACTTGACTGTGGAGAATTACTTGCTAGACTGCCGTGATACATTAGCTTTTTTTCATGTGCTTAGCAAGTGAAGTCTTTTATGGTATCTTAAACCGTATCCATGATATTTAATTAACTTTTCATTATACTCAAATATTGATTCGCATAATTTGACTTAAATACCTGTTGGGTGAATATATATTTGATTCATTATATAGCTCAATATATGTATAAAATAAAATCATTGAAGGTCCTCCTTGCTTCACAAATATTTAAATATTTTCTGTTTTATCTTTTTCATGTGCTTCCCCCGTTGCTTCCATCAATTACAAACATACATATCAATGAATACAACAGCCACTTGACCGTGATCAACCACATGGTAGGCCACAATGGCGTTTCACTGTATTCGCACAGGATGAGGGTGGTGAGGGTTTGGTAGGTTATGCAGATATTCAAGTAAATCTGAAGGATATCAATGACAATGCGCCACAATTCCCGCAAGGTATTTACTTTGGTAATATAACGGAAAACGGCACAGCCGGCTTGTCAGTGATGACAATGTCAGCCGTTGATTATGACGATCCCAACGAGGGCACCAATGCCAAACTCATTTACTCAATTGAGAAGAATGTAATTGAAGAGGAAACAGGTGCGGCGATATTCGAAATTGAACCGGAGACGGGCTTAATTAAGACTGCTGTGTGTTGTTTGGATCGTGAACGCACACCCGACTATTCCATACAAGTTGTAGCAATGGATGGTGGCGGACTAAAAGGTATGATGGAGTAAGCTGGAAATAGTATACAATATATTGATATTTTAAACTGTATGGATGTTTGTGTGATTTTGTATATTTTAATTCACTCGCAGGCACCGGCACCGCTTCCATAAGAGTGAAGGATCTCAATGATATGCCACCGCAATTTACAAAAGACGAATGGTTCACAGAGGTGGACGAAACGAATGGCACTACCTTACCTGAATTACCGATACTTACGGTCACGGTGCAAGATGAGGACGAAACAAATTCATTTCAGTACAAAGTGGTGCCAAATAGTGGTTTTGGTGCTGAAAAATTTGCCATGGTACGCAATGCGGATGGTACGGGTTCCTTGAAAATCACACAACCACTCGACTATGAAGATCCAATGCAAAGTAGTGGCTTTCGATTTCGCATACAAGTCAATGATATGGGCGATGATAATGATAGCGATAAATATCATGTGGCCTATTCATGGGTGGTGGTGAAATTGCGCGATATCAATGATAATCAACCACAATTTGAACGTGATCACATCGAGATAGCTATCTATGAGGATACAAAAGTGGGTACAATATTGGAACATTTTCGTGCTACGGATGCAGATCAGGCGGGACACAGTAGAGTGGCGTATCGTATTGTGCGTGCAACAAATAAAAAACGTCAATTTGCCATCAGTACGAAGGGTGCGGTAAGCGTACAGCGACCATTGGATCGCGAGGAGACCGATCGGCATTTTGTACAAATATTAGCTGTGGATGATGGTAATCCGCCACGCACAGCGACCGCCACATTGACGGTTGTTGTGAAGGATGTGAATGATAATGCGCCGATATTTGCGAAAGATTATCGGCCGGTGTTGCCGGAAAATGTGTCACCACGCAAAATTGTTGAAATAGCAGCGAAAGATGCAGACGATCGCGGGCGAGGTAATAGTGGCCCATTTACGTTTCGTTTGGACCCGCTTGCCAGTGATGTGATACGTTCGAGTTTTAAGGTGGAGCATGATAGACGTGAGTATTGAGAATATATTTAGTTTGAGGAGTTTTGTTATTGTGTAAGAGAGTTTATATCCAGACAACTTCGTTCTTCGCGCCACCTAGCGTATTTTTTTCACTTGCATTGCGTTCAGAACACTCTACCAGGCACAGCAAATAATGATAACTTCTACTTTTTACTAAAAACTGATGATTATTTTATTTTTCGGAGAATTTCTCCTATTTTACAAAGTTTTATGAGCTAACGACCAGTTGATTTAATTTCGCCTTAAAAAATTAATGGAACGAGATAGAAATGAAGGCAGGGATATTTTCATAACGATTTGCTACCAGTTAATTATACCTAGTAGTGCTTCGCACACAAGGTATATTAACTTCATTGGCCTAACGGTAGTATGTAACGGCATAAACGAATCGAGATAGATATTGACTTATATAAATTTGTGAAGAAATTTTTAAAAAAGGGCGTGGCACCGCCCACTTTTGATTAAGTCAAATTTGGAAATATTATTAATCATAAATCAAAAACCGCTCAAGGTAGCAAAATAAAATTCAGCACACATATTTATATTAATACAGGCAATATTTCGAAAAAAAATTAGCGAAATCGGATTAGGTCCACGCCCAATTTTATACGAAACATTTTGAAAAGGATCACGGATATATTGAATATGCTATAACTTTGCTTAAACTAGCTGTATATCAATTCTATTTCACCTCTAAAGTGTTCGCTGGCAAAAAAAGTCGAAAGCACAAAATTTTTCTAAAATGGGCGTGGCCCCGCCCCTTTATGGGGGATTATTCCACAAAACTTTCCATGCCATAACTCCGGTAAAAATTGATTTATTAAAACGATATTTGGAGAAAGTGTTCAACATATAAAGCTAACTCTTTGTTGAAAAAATAAACAAAATCGGTGAACGGACACGCCCACTTTTTGAACATAGTTCTAAAATATTTCTTCGTAAAATTAAAATCGCGATATTTCCATAATTGTATAAGTTATATAAATAAGATTTTACACACATATTAGCCTTTTTAAACAAAACTAAACTGTAAAAAAATTTTGTAGATTTTGGTGAAGTAGGCGTGGCGCCTCCCACTTTTTAGCATAAAAGCTCTGCTATTTTCAAAAGCGATTGCTTGGAATTTCAAGAATGTATTTCAATGAAATTTTGTCAGATGCTTCCCAATAGTATGTAGTATACTCCTGCCAAAAATTACGCAAATCGAATAACAAACAAGCAAGATTTACGGGCAAGTAGGTAACACCCTACTGCCTTTTTTTAAATTAATTTTTTTTATTTTCATACCTTTCATGAACATGAGGAAAGCTATTTATATTTTGTTATTTAGTGATAATTGAATTTACCACTCACAAAAGAAGTGTTTTTAATCGAAAACAATCAGTTGTCTTTATAACAACTTTTCCGTTATTAAAATAGACCTGAGTAAATTGGGATACCAAAACAGATCACTACTAGGTATTTAATGTTCGGTTGCACCCGAACTTAGACTTCCTTACTAGTTTTACAATAAATTTTTGGAAAATTCAGCTATAAATTCTGGAAAATAAGAATGAAAATATTCATGCCTTCATTTCCATTTTTTAAATAAAATCCACTTTCCACCATTTACGGTCGAATTTTCAATCATTTGTCGCTTGGATCAAGAACTTTTATTGTTTAAATATAAAAACAAAACATCATTTGCGGTCACTGGTTTGAACTTTGTTCTACGTTTCAAATGTCTAGCTCAACTTTTGTAAATTTTTTTCGATGCTAGAAACCTAGTAGCTTCCGAAAGGGATTTATAATCAAAGTTATGGCGCTTGTCTGTTTTGTTTTCTATTCAATTCCAAACTTTTAATATATAAATAAACTATTAAAATAAACGATAGTAATTTTTATTATACAATTCTTTCATTATAAAATTATTATTCTTGGCCCAGAGCTCATAGTAATGGGTACTTGGGTTTTTTAAATGTTTTCAAAAATTCGCTATTACTAATTAATCACCATAAAATAATATCAAAGATGAATCAAAACTAATTAAAAATAATCAAAAGTGTTTAAACATTAAAATTTGTTATATTAATTGTCATTACTTTTGATTATTTTTGATTTTCATAATCTTTTTTATTAATATAATTTTTTATTTTTTTTTTTATTTTCCTCGCATGTGCTTATGTTTGCCTGCAACAATGACAAATAGTAATCAAAAACATCAAATATTCAAAAGTAGTCAAATAATCAGAAACAAAAGGAAATATTAAAAATTGTTGAAACAATCAAAACAGTAAACAAAAGTAATCAAATTTTTTTTATTATTTCTATTTAGTTTTAAGTTTTGTTGATTATTTTATATTATTTTAACTTTTTTTGTAATCTTTAAAAATATCAATTAAAATAACCTTTAAAACCTTGAAGCAAAAAATAATCAATAAAACCGGTAATCATTACTTAACTGGCCTGGTATCAACTATGCAAGCAAATGGAAGGTGAAACTATAGCTGGGGAATAATGACTAGTAATCCTTATGATTAGTAATCGGCGTAGAAACTTATTTTGCGGCAAGTTCTACACGAAAGCTCTCATGAGTTCAAAACTTTGAACAAAATGATTTGCCCATATTTAGTATGCTCAACTCCTTCGAATTCCCGGTATAGCTAATGAATATTTGAATTCTAAGTAATGAGAAAATGTTTTCTGCGATGCGCTGTGAGATCATAATGAATACCAAATTCTCTGAAATGCTGCGCAAATTAAGCATTCCATTTGTTGGCTTCCATGACACAACTCTCAGCCAATTAGTTTTGTTTGCTACGAATTTAAGTTTCCCAAAATCTGAGTTCACTTTTAAAGCTTCGCATGTTATGAATTAATTATTCTAAGTAATGAGTATTTCATTTCAAAGAATAATAATTAAATAAAAAAAAATTTATTTTTAATTCCATTTTAACAGCCAAAACCTAGTTTGTTTTCTTTAAAGCAAATATTCCCACAGTTAATTCGATGGTTGAAAGCAATAAGAGCCAACCTTACTATAGAACGAAAATCAGTTAATTGTTAGAGTCAGCATCACTGTCAGTTATAATTTCCGAAAATCTATTATTGGTTAGTTGGTGAACCATTCTGATTTCATAGTTTGAGCGCTATTAATGTTGGAAGGCACTGGACTAGAGTGTTCATTTTGACTAACACTTTGAAAAGCACTAGTAAACAGCTGATCACAATAATGTAGGGACAGGGACCGACTGGGGAGTGTTGGCAATGTGACAGTCTGGTAACCTCCGGTACTAGCACCTTACAGTACCAACCTCACTGACATGTGAATAATTTAATATGACCACTGCGATCTGCTAGGTAGGGTCATTGTTAGGAAGGAAGAGATTGGTAATGAGAAGAAAGTGGCGTCATATACAACGTAGATCAATTTTCAAGTTGCTCTTCATCACTTTGAACGCCTCTTACGCTAGGCACTTTTGTTTGTGCACTAACACAAACAGTTAGACTTTTTATACGTCAATCGATTTGTGGAAAATAGAACTAGAGCGGCTTAATTCCTTTACTAAAGTTTATTTTATTTGAAAATTGTTTTATTCGCTCTTTTATGCTCTTCTATTTTCATGCCACTCGCATTCATTCTCATCAAACTATGCTTATACAAATGGAAATCAACAACAATAAACAACAACGTAAATAACCGTTAAATACGAAAATCAACAAACAAATAAACAAAAATAAAACTCAACGTAAATCCACTTAAATACACCAAACCAACGTATTTTGCTTTTTCGTTCGCTCATCCCACGACCAACTTTGGCGTACGGCGTCAACTTGTAAACAAAACTAATTTGAAAAAATTTTGTCATCCGCAGGCGGTGACAATGGTAATGGCTTAGCCATCGTCTCATCGTTGCGTCCATTCGACCGCGAACAGCAAAAGTCCTACCTCATACCCATCGAGATTAAGGACAATGGTACACCGCCCATGACGGGCACAAGTACGCTCACCGTTGTTATTGGCGATGTGAATGATAATAAAATGTTGCCTGGTAGCAAAGATGTCGTTGTATACAATTACCAAGGACAATCGCATGATACGCAAATCGGACGTGTGTACGTGCACGACCTAGATGATTGGGATGTGCCCGACAAGAAATACTATTGGGAAGCACAAGAGCATCAACGCTTTAAATTGGATACGGATACCGGTATTGTTATGATGCGTGCGGGCACGCGTCGTGGACGCTATCAATTACGTTTCAAAGTGTACGATCGTGAACAGGGTCAAGTGGATGTGCCGGCGAATATGACGGTGATTGTGCGCGACATAACACATGAAGCCGTACAGCAAGCGGGCTCTATGCGTTTGTCGGGTATGAGTGATGAGGATTTTGTACGTGTATGGGATTTTACACAGCATAAGCTGCAGCGCTCAAAGTTGGAACGTTTTCGTGAAAAATTGGCTGAGCTACTTTATACGGATCGTGATTATGTTGATGTATTTAGCGTACAATTGAAATCGGAACGTCCACTATTGACCGATGTGCATTTTGCTGCGCGCTCACCCACACAACAGCCTTACTTTAAGGCGGTGCGTTTGAATGGTGTGGTGTTAATGCACCGCGATGAGATCGAAAAAGAGGTGGGCATCAATATTACTATGGTGGGTATTGATGAGTGTCTGCAAGAGCGTCAACAATGTGAGGGTTCGTGTACGAATCAAGTGGAAATACACAATCGTACGCCATACACGGTTAGTGTGAACAAAACAGCGCTGGTGGGTGTGCGGCTCAATACGAGCGCGGAGTGTGTGTGTAAGGCGCGCACATTTAGTCCCGACGAGACTTGTCGTACGCATCACTGCTACAATGGTGGGCGTTGTGTGGATACGCGTAGTGGTCCAAAATGTGTTGCATGTCCGGTGGGTTATAATGGTCCACGCTGTCAACAGACGACGCGCAGTTTTCGCGGTAACGGCTGGGCGTGGTATCCGGCGCTACAGTTGTGCGAGCAATCACATCTTAGTCTCGAGTTTATCACAAGCGAAGCGGACGGTCTTATGCTCTACAATGGACCAATAGTGCCACCTAAAAGCGATGAGCAATTACTGCGCGATTTCATAGCAATTGAGCTGGAGCAGGGATATCCACGTTTGCTGATCGATTTCGGTTCGGGTAGTTTGGAATTGCGTGTGAAAACAAAAAAGCCGCTCAACGATGGTGTTTGGCATCGTATGGATGTTTTTTGGGATACCGAAAATGTGCGCATGGTTATCGATTTTTGTCGTAGCGCTGAGGTGTATGAGATGGAAGATGGTTCGGCGAATGAATTCGATGATAATTCCTGCCAAGCGCGTGGTCTTATACCGCCCTTTAGCGAAGCGCTCAATCTAAATGTGCCACTACAATTAGGTGGCATATATCGTCAGCATTTCGATCAAACACTCTATCACTGGCAGTATGCATTCACGTCCAAGGGTTTTGATGGTTGCATACGTAATCTGGTGCACAATTCAGAACATTATGATCTTGCGTTTCCAGCGTTAGCGCGCAACAGTTATCCCGCCTGTCCGCAAACCGATGAAGTTTGCCTGAAAACTGAACATACAGCGCGCTGTTGGGAGCAAGGAAACTGTGTTGCTAGCCTGGTACAAGCGAAATGCTATTGCCGTCCCGGTTGGACGGGTCCCACCTGCAACTTACCCACCATACCCACCACATTCAAACCACAAAGTTATGTGAAATTTGCGCTCAGCTTCGAACCGGATCGTTTTAGCACGCAATTGCAGTTACGTTTTCGTACGCGCGAACAACAAGGTGAACTCTTTCGCGTGAGCGATCAACATCAGCGCGAATATGCGATACTCGAACTTAGTCGTGGGCATTTGCAATTGCGTTATAATTTGAATTCGTTGCGCGCCGAAGAGAAACGTTTGCAATTGAATGCGATTGCAGTTAACGATGGCCAATGGCATATCGTGCGTGTGAATCGTTATGGTTCGGCAGCAATGTTGGAATTGGATGGTGGTGAGGGTCGACGTTACAATGAAACATACAATTTTGTTGGTCATCAATGGCTCACCATCGATAAGCAGGAGGGCGTTTATGCGGGCGGTAAGGCAGAGTATACGGGCATTAAAACCTTTGAGGTGCAATCGGATTTTCAAAGAAGCTGTCTAGATGATATCAGGTGAGTTTGTTAAGACTGTTGCTCAAATTTTGTGTTGGTTACTTGCATCTAACACACACACACACCAAAAGTGTACTCCTCAAAGCTGGCTCAAAATGCCTTGTGAATTGCGCAATTGCACTTCATTTAAGCTCGAATGCTCATTGTTATGCAACAAGCTTAAAGTACTAAGTATAAAATTGCTCACGTCATATAGTGCTATTGTTCTTTCATTGCACACATTCTTGCACCACACACACACACACACACGCATACTAGCACATCTTCAGCGCATTGTAATCTCTTCAATTTTCAATCGAATTCT
Source organism: Sphenella marginata (assembly GCA_951509765.1). Classification (NCBI taxonomy): domain Eukaryota; kingdom Metazoa; phylum Arthropoda; class Insecta; order Diptera; family Tephritidae; genus Sphenella; species Sphenella marginata. The sequence continues at coordinate 20,223,948 of OX608080.1, read as the reverse complement.
CCAAGTACTTTAGCTTATCATTGCAATTTGCAATTCTTTTTTCCTTTTCCTTTGTTTTTGTTTTGGCTTTACTAGATTGGATGGCAAACATTTGCCACTGCCACCCTCTATGAACGGCACGCAATGGGGTCAAGCGACAATGGCGCGCAATCTGGAACGTAATTGTCCATCGAATAGGCCATGTTCGAATGTAATATGTCCGGATCCCTTTGATTGTGTGGACTTATGGAATGAATATGAATGCACGTAAGTAGAATAATAAATATTGTTATAGAGTGTTAGTGATGCAACGAATAGTTATTTCACCGAATATAGAATACCGTGGAAACTTACATTCAGATGACGACTTCGATTAGAAATGTATTTGCAACAGGTTCCATGAAAAAATTTAAGTGAAAATAAATTTTTTTCGCTGTCAGATTTCATATAAAAATTATTTAAGTTCATTTAGACTTTTTTAGTGAAACCGGCTGCTAGTTTTTGCATTCTCATCATATAACAAATTTTAGCTAAAGAAAAAAATGTTTTTTCAAAAGCTATGCTATATTCAAAATTTTCCTTCGATATACATATCTCAAGGTTTCCTGAAACTTCCAGATTTTTTTTTTTTGTAGATTAAAAATGTTTTAAAAAAAAATTTTTTTAATGTTATTTTTTATTTCAAACTTTTTTTAGTAAAACACAAAATGATTCAATATTCAAAACAAAAATAAAAAAAAAAAATTTTCATATTTGTATAACATTTCTCCACTACGAAAAAACTTTTTCTGTGAGGAAATTTTTGTATTTAACTGTTTGAGAACTAAAAAATTAAAAAATTAAATAAAAATTGTTTGAAAGAAGTATTGAAAACTTCAGGAAAAACCAGCAACACCCTTTTGAAAATGGCAGGGTGTATTAAAATATATCAGAGGTATAATACAAAAAAAAAATTTAGTCTAAAATTTAGTGGCGAAGTTTAAATTTTTTAATTCGGAGAACCCAAAAAAATTCCAAGATTAAATCTAAAACTGACAATATTAATTTTTTTCTTCAGTAATTTGCAAAATTAAAAAAACATGCTTTACAAAACCGCAGAAAAAAATTAAATTTTGAAATTGCACATTTAATTTTTTTCCTCAGCAGAACTTCGTTTTATTCAAATCGGAAGGGGTCGAATAAAACGATATGCCATGGAAGGACGTAATTTTTTCAGTTTATCGAACACCTAATTTCATTTCTTTATTTATTAGTGATGTCAAGACCATATTTTAAGCTGATGCCGATTTCTATTAATCGTTCGGGCACTATTTACTTTCTTTAATCATATTTTACTTGACTTCAAATGAACAATTTCATTGATGCGCCACTTAAAAATATAATTTTTAAATAAATTTTACCGATTCCAAAAGTTCACTATAAAATTCGAATTAGTATGACTCACATACAAATTTTATTAATTAAAAATCTTACAAATAAAATCAAACAGACAGTCGGGCATCGGAATATTAAAAGGGACAAGCAAAGGCGTATTGTGATACGTTTATATCATTTTCAAACGTTCCTGTAATTTACACAGCAAACTAGATAATTTACGAGTGCTTTGCCACACATTTCGTTCTCACGCTAAGACCAGCAGCACTGGAAGAAATTCATAGATCTCAATGGCGAAAGCTTTAGCGTAATATTGAACCTTACATTAGGTTTCGTGGAAGTGTTATATAGAGTTGTGTGGTGTCATCGATTCAGAAAAGCGTACGAATTTATTCATGCGACCTTTTTTTATAGATACTTATATACATATATGCTAGTATATAGCATTCACTTCCCAGTTTCAAAACGAAAAGTCGTCAACTGGTTTTGGAGATATCATAATCAAAATCGAACTCATTTTATTACTAGATCTGAGACGCAGTGAAGACTAAACGGGTTTTGTAGTCAGTTTTCAAAAGCAAAAAAAAGAACGGGGAGGAGACTGTTCTTCTCCCTTTTTTCATCTTGCATACTTAAGAAAGATTTGTGATGTCAAACTCTTTTAAAATCCTTTAAAATGAGATAATTCATTGAGAATATGGGTATAAAACGTGAAATATTTGCAGCCGATCACCTTGTCTTTGAGCGAAGTTTGGTGAAGAGTTTCCTATAACCATAAAACGTACTTCTTCAAAAAAAAATTTGTTTTTTATGTACGGCAACTTCAAAGCTTCACCTTACTTATAATTGTTTTTTTTTTTGTTTTGTAAATAAAAAAATCCACTTTGGCTTCAGACAAGAGTATATTAAAAAAGTTTGAATTTTTAATTTTCGAACATTTAAAACTTTTGGAAATCGAAAAATTTTTAGGTACCATTAAATTTAGGAATACTTTTTAGGGTATCGTGTTAAAGTATTTTTATTACAATTTTTAATTTTTCGAAATCGAAAAAATTTTAGCTACCATTAAATTTCGGAATAACTTTTTTTATGCCTGTGTAATATCTCAGTTTATCGTGTTAATGTAAATTTTTTTTTAATGAAAAAACAAAAAAAACTTTTTATAATTTTCTATTTACATCACTAGCAAAAAAAAAAAAAGAGTTTTTGGCCACACCCTAATTTACTAATGCACATAGTATGTATATGTTCATCCCAAACAATAAAGTATAAGTGTTTATCCATCCAAATAGAAAAAAAAATTAATACTCGTTTAGTTTTGTAACATTTACTCGAATCGAATACTTTCAAACTTCCTTTTAATGGTGCTCACATTCTCAGCATATACAAATGCTTTACTTTCCCCGTAGGCCAGTAATGATGATGCAAAAGCCAAAGCAATCAATTGCGAGTAATTTTGTAGTGTTTGCTTTACACAAACATAACGCACACTGAATACAAATGTTGCATAACTTGAAGTGTTTCGCCGGCGTTTATCGCATAGATTTATTCCTAGAACACATCTCTAACTGATTCCGTAATTTTGTTGTCAATCACGATTACCTTTAAGTGTTCGGTTTTCGTGCTGTGTTGTGGTTTTTGTAAGGCACGTCTTTTCCGGGAATTTTTGCCAATCTCTCCTATCGAAATGAAGTGGAAACCAGCAGTTGCAATATGGTTGGAACATGATAAGTTTGTTGTTGGCATCGGCTTTTTGTTTCAACTCCTTTGTGGCATATTATCTGGAATTAATTATGAAGTTTCAGAGATAGTTTAATTGTGATTTTGTGGCTAAAGGATGTTATAGTTTTCGGTGGAAAAAGTATCTTTCTGATAATCCTTAACTTATGTCACCCTATCAAAAGACCACACATTTGGCAGGTTTCATCTATTTATAATTAAGTAAATTAAATCTTACTTCTTGCTTCTATTTTTTTAATATTATCTAACTTTTCTATTTACTCAATGAACAAACAGGTGTAGCGAAGGTCGCATCATGTCCGCCGATACGAAAGGTTGTGTCGATCGCAATGAATGTCTCGATTTGCCTTGCCTTAATGGAGCGACTTGTATAAATCTTGAACCACGTCTACGTTATCGTTGCATTTGTCCGGAGGGTTATTGGGGTGAAAATTGTGAACTAGTTCAAGAAAGCCAACGTCTTAAGCTGAGTATGGGAGCGATGGGTGCGATATTCGTGTGTCTCATCATCATATTGGGTAAGTAACTAATTTTCAATTAGTATTCTTAGCATAAATTATACAGCGTTTATTTTTAATGAATTGACGAAATGTAATTTAGTAAGTACAGAGCGTAATTGGTTAAAGTTCTTACATATGTACATACCAAATAGTTGCTGCATTTGTGTTATAAAGTGCGGTGAAACTGGGAAAATTTAGGTTTTTTGTACTAAAAATTTAAATGTGAGGTCTTTTTTAGAACAACAAATTTTAAAAAAATTTACTGTTTTTTTTTAAATCCAACCAATATAGTACTAGGCTGAAATATATTTTTTTATTGCTAAAATTAAATTTATGATTTTTTAAATACATTTGACTATTCTGAATTTAATATTATTATTTTTGAAATACAATTGACTTTTCTGAAATATATTTTAAGATTTCTGAAATACAATTGGCTATTCTAAAATTAATTTTATTATTTTTAAAGTACATTTGGAAAAGGTGTAGAAGATATTCATACGAAACCATGTGTTTTCAATTGTGGTATGCACATAGATGGAAATCTATTTAAAATCAATGTTTGCTATTAAAAAAAAAATGTTAAAAATAATAATCGTTTAAATCAAAACTTAGGCACAGTTTGATGGAAACTTTTTCAAACCACGCACTATTCCACTTATCTGCAAGACTTTCCGTTTCACCTGCTCTAAGACTTCGATACTCGTTTAAACTAAGAAGTAAATTTGAGTTTAAAATATTTGATTGACACTTGCAAAATTTATTAACAGCATACTCAAATATCGTTCTACCTTGCAACTCTTTCAAATTTATTTCATTCACTTCCAAGAAGAACTCTACACTAATTACCTATTCAAGCTTGTTATGCTTATTCATTTTTCATTATGAAATGGAAACTTAAACTAGATAAATTTTAAGATTTCCCCGAAGTACACCAGCCCCACTGATTAGCTATATAAATAAATATACAAAGCATGCAAATTTCCAAAAAAAATCTCTATTTATAACATAAATTGATTCAATTTCGTGACAGTGATTGGCACACTCACCTTGCTTCCCATTTGTGGGCGCCATTCATACCAGCATTTTTGTTGCACAGCAAGTGAACGTTCGATGTAATAATTTTGCAAAGTTTTAAGCTAATTACACTTTGTGGCATTTTAATTACCTAGCCACGAAATTCTAAGCATATTCACAATAACCTGCCGCCACAACGTTTAACTAAATCGTGATTAGCTGCATTAGCTACGAAAAGGGTCGATAAATAACATTTACTTGGCCAACGAAAACAAAGAGCGGTATCTGGCTAAATTAACTAAGCCATGACCTCATACTTTGTCACCGTGAATTAAGTGAAAATTTAGCTTGTACTAATAAAGTTGTTTGTGTTTGTTAAAGTAGAGAGTGTTTAAAATTAACCCAATGGGAAAGTCGGCAATCATAATCAACATTAATTTGAGCAGAGCAGTCTAGACCAATTTGCATGCCTTTCATTTTCTTATTGGGCAGAATAAAAATTGCAAAAAATACAAAAATCATAATCAACTTTAATTTTTAAATGGACTCGCTTGGGGCTACTTAATTTCCGTTATTTACTTGATGATTGTGTTTGCGTAGAAAATGAATCAACACATTTTTTAAGGAACTTCAATATTGATCCTATATTTTTATATAAAAAGCGTTGGTCTCATTATATTACATGACTAAGCTAATACCACGCGGCTTGAATGACATTGAAAATTTATAAATATATATAGTATACATACTATGTAGCGGAAATAAATTTCTTTATACCTAGATGTGATTCCATATATTTATTTTATTTTATTTTATTTTATTTTATGTTATTTTACTTTATTTTATTTTATTTTATTTTATTTTATTGTATTTTATTTTATTTCATTTTATATTATTTTGTTTCATTTTATTTTATTTTACTTTATTTATTTTATTTTATTTTACTTTATTTATCTTATTTTATTTTATTTTATTTTATTTTATTTTATTTTATTTTATTTTATTTTATTTTATTTTATTTTATTTTATTTTATTTTATTTTATTTTATTTTATTTTATTTTATTTTATTTTATTTTATTTTATTTTATTTTATTTTATTTTATGTTATTTTATTTTATTTTATTTTATTTTATTTTATTTTACTTTATTTATTTTATTTTATTTAATTTAATTTTATTTTATTCTATTTAAATTTTACTGATTTTTAAACATGAGACAAATTTACCAACCTCTCCATCTAACGTATATATGTAAATAAAGATGAAGTGCGTTTAAACCACATAGTGTGAACTACATACATTACCAATACAACAAATCAAATAAAGTAACAGCATTATCTAAGAACATAATAGCAAAAAGTGCACAATTATTTAGATGAGAAGAACTTCAAATTACAGCGGACTCCATTTATACTTAATTGAAGTAATTAATCGGACAAAAAGAAAAATTATTTTCGGTTTGTTCGACAAGCTAAAAGTTTTGCAAAAACCTGGTAGACAAGCACATAATCTTAGCATTAATGTCAGAAATTCAAATACAATTGCGTTAATGAAAATAGTAGAAATAGGCAGACAAATACGCCACTCGTCTAAACAACAGATCAAGGTCTTAATGCATGAGTACGTGTAAGCAATAGATTAGTCTTAAGTACGCCACTTGGTTGTCATTAAATGCAAATTGTGAGCAATAAGAAATGGGAAGCTAATGATATGAAAAGGAAGTCTAAATAAAGGATACATGGGTAGTGGAGATGTATGTATATTTTTGTCGTTGCGAATACACAAACCGGTAAACGCAGATAAAATATTAGTTAGGTGTTAAACACGTGGAATTGAACAAAGTAGCCGACGACAAACCTTTATAAGCCCGTTTGAATTACTAGATAGACAGTAAGACGTCCTGGTCCACAACCAGTGTATGAGTTATGCACGGCGATATTCTTCTCATTGCTGGATTTAAAAAAAAGAAGAAAGTGAACCCAACAAAAAATCTTCCAACCACCGCAGAAATAGGCATCCACCCGACAAGGTTTCTATTCATCGTTCGGCTTTATTTAACTCCATGTTGCAGAAGTAATTTCGCCCTGCAGAGCAAAGCCACACAGGTGCAATCAATAACCATGCCAATGAAGATAGAGGAAAGAATAGACCTTCGAGTATTTGAGAGAAAATTTCTTTGGAACAAGTATGTTTCTTCCACTTATGCTAAAGTTATATATCGAATGAGCCAAAAAGTTTTGCCCCAAAAGTTTAGATCTTTCCTTCCTAAACTCTACAACTATTGTCTGACCATTCAGTTCCTCAAGTTCTGTTAGCAACTTTGTCACTCAAATACCTTTTCCTATAAATAAATTTGATTTAATGTCTCCCTTTGTCGTAGTTAAGTATTCAACGAACTCGTGATTACAATTATCACCCTCTAGTGTCAACGCTTTACACTTACAATTTACATACTTTTCATCACAGTCTTTGCTGCACTATTCACTGACTTGATCATCATTTCTTACATCAATATTGATAACTTCACGATGCTAACAAGTTGCGACTGCTGCTCAAAACTTCACAACACTTTTATGTGACAGAATGATGTCGTCATCTTTGAAGGTGTACAAGGGATGTCAACTGTTTGATTTTTACTACTTAAACGTTTTCGGGATTTGAGCTTAAAATCACGTGTGTGATTTGAAAAAAATATAAAAATATATTTAAAGTAAATAAAAAAAATATGTTGTACAAGTTTTTTATTTAAAACCAAAGTTAAATAAGAGATCTGCGATAATTTCAAAAACACAGAAAGCATTTTTTTTCCGAAAGCTTTAAATTTTTGAAGGAAAATTTTTAAATTTCTTTTAGGACCATTTTTTATTTAACAGTTTTTTAGAAGAAAATGTGTATTTATAATTTCAAATTGATTTGATAGTTTTATCTTAAATATAAAAAAAACTTTAATACGAAATAAGGACCAATAAACATAAAAAAAATTACATAAGATTCATTTAAAATGCCAAAAAAAAGTCCCGAAATTTTAGTAGCATAAAAAGCAACCTGATTTCTGAATGCTCATCCCTAACTTATACGGAATGTGTAGCATACACAAGCAAACATACTACATTTGTGTGTCATAAAAAGTAAAGAGAATTGTTTTTGCTGTCCTTCGAACAAGTTAGACGAGTTACATAAAATGAAGTTCAACAACGATGAAACAGATTTCTATGATGAAAAAGCGAAAAGTTTTTGACTTTGACCAAACCATTGAAGAAGTTTGCATACTGTAGTTCGCAGCGGAAGGTGCTGAGTAAATGTAACGAAGTACTTTTATTTACCATATTTCAAGGTACTTGAATTTGTACTTTCACATTTTTGTATACTCAGCTGAGCATAGCTCATAGAGAATGTTAATTTTATTTCACCAAATATAAATATATGTAGACTAATGCTTATATACCATGGTGTTGAGGAGGAAGAGAAAATTTAAATTAAGCCCGTACGCAAGTCCCTCTGCCCATTATATTCCATATACATAGTAGTAATGTGTGGTGAATTCTACCCACAGCTAAGTATATTATGCATACCTTAACATAAGCTTCCTTTCTTGTTTTTCATCCATATTTTCGCTAATCCCCTTGACTTAATTTTGTTGCTTTCTTGTAAACAAAAATTAACTCAACAACTCGTCCAACACATTTACATTTCTACGAGTACATACTAATTACGGTGAAAGGAGAAAGTTGTGCAACAAACAAGTGTATCAAAATGGTGAATAACAAACCAGCGGTGCTACTTTTGGCAACATTTTGTATAAAAAAAATTAACTCACGAGTTAGAGACCTACAATGAATATATATAAAGGACTTACATTCAGGTTCCAAGCACAGGAAAAGCATTAAATGTATCTACGGACCTCTTTTCTAACTATTCGCATTCTCATGCCTTCTCAGAAAGCTTTCCCTATTCCTACACCTTTTTCTGTATCAACCACTCTACCTCTCCATTCTCTATCTCCACAACTTTTTATTCTTATTCCTACTAAAATTAAATATTATCTTGATATTCGTATCTCTATTCCCATTTACATTAATTTTCCTAACCGTATCCCTATTCCTATCACTCTTCTACCGACCTAACTCTCGGATTAGTGGATCCCGGTTCTTATAAATGTGAACTGTTTGATATGATTGTTTGAACTATTCTGAACAAGTTTAATGCCCTCTGTATAAAAGATATACACCATATGCGCTAGTTGGTTTTTTGTTAGGATATCATTTCCACGACTTCAATCAACCTAAACAATATCTCTCTCACCGCGTTGCATATCTACCAGTTCGCTCTTTTGATGGTTGCTGTATTTTAAGTTTCACTGATTTTAGTTTAATTCTCTTTTTCTTCATCCTTTTGCGTTGTTGGTTTCAGTAATGGGGTGCGATAGGAAAGTTTTGATAACTTTAACGTGACCACATCCTGTAAACAAGTGAAATCTAATTATTTCAATGCGAATTTTCTTACTTGTGTTTCTTAACTGCAACAACAGCTGGGGGATTAAAAGTTAGAAATGCATTCATTTAAAAAAAGTTGCAAATAAAAAGAAGCTATACGTGCAATGAAAAGAAAGTTCGGGGTATAATTACAGGGAACAAGTAAAGAAAAAAATAGTTTATAACTAGACTTCGCAAAATGGTGGAAACTCAATCCATTATTTTTTTTTTTACTTTTTTTTTTTTTTTTTTTGTTTTATTTTATTTTTTTTTATTTTATTTTATTTTTTTTTTTTTTTTTTTTATTTTATTTTATTTTATTTTATTTTTTTTTATTTTATTTTATTCTATTTTATTTTATTTTATTTTATTTTATTTTATTTTATTTTATTTTATTTTATTGTATTTTATTTTATTTTATTTTATTTTGTTTTAGTTTATTTTATTTTATTTTATTTTATTTTATTTTATTTTATTTTATTTTATTTTATTTTATTTTATTTTATTTTATTTTATTTTATTTTATTTTATTTTATTTTATTTTATTTTAATTTATTTTATTTTATTTTATTTTATTTTATTTTATTTTATTTTATTTTATTTTATTTTATTTTATTTTATTTTATTTTATTTTATATTATTAATACTAAAATAATCCAAATAAATTTTGATGAAAAAGTGAGTAAGTGATACATTATTAATTTATATTGTCTTGCGCCAATTTGCTACTATACAGTTTATAATAAAATATGTCATTAACCTAGGTTTTACGTTTATCTTATGTATCTGTTGCAAATTGCATTCGTTAATGTTTTCACGCCATAAAATAGTTTCTTGTTTTTCTCTTATTTTATACCAGCTCTTTCGCTCGTCTTCGTGCTATATAACCGCAAACGTAAAACAACGAAAAAGAAACGTGCCGGCCCTGAGAAGGATGTACGTGAAACTGTTATCAATTACGATGACGAAGGTGGCGGCGAAGATGATATGACGGCATTCGATATAACGCCACTACAAATACCAATTGGCGCCGCCGGTAATATGCCACCCGATATTGCTACCTGTAAGATGCCAATAATATGTAAGTACAATTCAATGTGCGTTGTTGTCACTATAAGACAGTTAACTTTATTAGAGTTAAGGATAGTTGGGAAGAGTAATTATGCATTATCTTTCAAGATAAATTAAATTAAATTAAATTAAATTAAATTAAATTAAATTAAATTAAATTAAATTAAATTAAATTAAAAATAAATTAAATTAAATTAAATTAAATTAAATTTAATTAAATTAAATTAAATTAAATTAAATTAAATTTAAGTAAATTAAATAAATTAAATTTAAGTAAATTAAGTAAATTAAATTAGTCGAAATATATTTGAGTACTACCAAAACAGAAGGTTTACTCAAACTCTGGCCTAAAGCTCAATAAAAATTATTATTATTATTATGCAATAAGTATATTAAGAATTGTGCTAATGATTTTTGCATCAAATAACTCACCACTAATCCTCAAAATTTGTTTTCCACCTCTCTCTCGCGCTTTCACCATTCCTCAACTACAACCAATAGATCCCGTTATGACTCTACTACCTGGCCAAGAAGTGAATGTCGGCTTTCTGATGGATGAGCGTAAAAAGCGCTACGATAAAGATCCAAATGCGCCACCATTCGACGATATACGCAATTTCACGTTCGAGGGTAGCGGCAGTATAGCCGACTCGCTGAGCTCCTTGGCCTCAGGTGCGTACCGGCACACTCCGACGACCATCGCCACCACTTCTTTCATACACTGTAATTTTTACTAAATGTTGTTATTGCTCAAACAAGCAATAAAACAACATTTTATTCATTAATTGTTGTTGTACATTATTTCTCTAACACGTATTGCATTGCAGGTACTGACGATGAGAATCAAGACTACAATTACTTAACGAATTGGGGACCACGTTTCAATGCGTTAGCTGCAATGTATGTGCATCAGGATCGAACAAAGTTAACACGTCTTGTAGCAACTAATGAATTAGCCATAGCAGCAGCAGCAGCAGCAATAGCACCCCCCACAACTCAATGTGGAGCGCCAACAATGGCAATGGTGCTACCGCCGACAAGTGTGGGCACCTCAACGAGTGCGTCGGGCACAATCACAGGAACGGGGGTATTAACAAAAACGACTGCAGCAGTTATCGAAGAGGAAGATGAAGATGACGAAGATGATGATGAGGAGGAAGGCAATGTTGCGTTATAAAATTAGGCAGTACAAAAAGTGGGCGTGCATTCTTAAAACGGCCGCATCCATTTCGAAGGCAAAAACCACTTGAACAGTGTTCATAAAAACGGCGTTACCAGCCAGCATACATGACTTTAACGAGGATGTGTGCTTGTAGGGGCGCAACCATGTATGTATGTATGTATGTTTGTTTGTTTGTAGTGCGGCATATGGGTTTGCTTTGAAATGAAAATCACAATTAAGAACAACAAAGCAAAGGAATGTGTAACTGCTGTTTGAATGTGTTGAGGTATGTGAAATCAAATCGACTGATGCACTGCAAAAGCAGTTGGGTTCAGCACGGGATTGAGAAGTCTAGAGGCAGTGGAATGGAATGTTAAACTGAAAATGTTGGCAAGCAAATTGAGACCCTTTTTTGTAGGTCATGCATGTACTCGTAACAGCTGCTGCAAAGCTTTAGTGAGAAGGATAGATAGCGACATACATATATGCAAAAAGGATTTTAAGTTGAAAAGGTTATTAACCACACGTAAGAGCCAAAAGGAATGAAACTTAAATTTAAGAGTAATTACAGTATTGCAATACGGTAAAAAAAAACAAAAAAAGACGGTCTCGCAAATAGTTACTAAACCTAAATCAGACCGTAATCCGCTACGCTAAGCACGTTGTCTACTGAAGAAAAGGTTATAGAACGAGGAAAACCCGATAGCATAACACGATAACATATATTCGTACATACATACATACTACAAGTAGTACCAGCGCCCCTATGTGCGATCAAATTCGGATGAACAACTCAATTGTAAAATAATTTCTTGTAAATATCGTAAACAAAATTAGGTTTAAAACAATAATTTCAAATTAACTAGTAAATAACTACAACAAAAAGTTGCCACAACAAAAATCAACATATGTATCTATCTAATTTTAAATTTAACTAAATTATTAATATAGTTAATGTATCTAGATATTATTAACAATAAATAAATTATAGGTAAAAACAAAATGTATCAGCATTATGCGAACAAACTATTAGCATAATTAAATAAAAATGTAATTTTAAATTAATGGTAAATACAATTTATCTAATAGTTATAAATAAAAGACTAGATATTATAATTAATTGTAAAATTCAGCAAAAAAGAAATTAAAATGAACAGTAGTTATAAAATCTAAATTTAAAAAAAAAAAACGAAGAAGAATGTATTGTGAAAACGAAGAAATCTTACGATCTAACCGACTGGGTTGTTTCAAAAACAAAAAGTTGTAAAAGTGCGCCGCGAAGTTGAAGGTTTATGGAGAAGTTTTTTATAACTTTCATGATTAGTTTGGTCGGATGTTTGCTATTAGTATTGAAACGAAATAAAGTTACGCTAGCAAAGCCTCAATCATTTCGCTCAAATATTCACTTTCCTTTTAACCTTGAAAACACTAACATATTTTTAATAATAAAATCGAATTTACCGAAAATAGTAATTTAATTACCACTGAGTTGCTGAAATAATAGGCAACTAGAATAGAATAATAAAATAAAGTAAAATAAAATAAAATACAAAAAATTAAAATAAAATAAAATGAAATAAAATAAAATAAAAGAAAATCAAATGAAGCAAAATAAAATAAAATAAAATAAAATAAAATAAAATAAAATAAAAAGAAATAAAATAGAATAAAATAAAATAAAATAAAATAAAATAAAATAAAATAAAATAAAATAAAATAAAATAAAATAAAATAAAATAAAATAAAATAAAATAAAATAAAATAAAATAAAATAAAATAAAATAAAATAAAATTAAAAAAATAAAATAAGATAAAATAAAATAAAATAAAATAAAATAGAATAAAATAAAATAAAATAAAATGAAACAAAATAAAATAAAATATAGTATATTATAATAAAATATGATAAAAGAAAATAAAATAAAATAAAATAAAATAAAATAAAAAAAAAAAAAATTTAATAAAAAAAAATAAAAAAAAGTAAAAAAAAAAAAAATAAAATAAAGTAAAAATAAAATAAAATAACTAAGTGTAATACAAATAAAACAGAAAAAATAAATTCTCGCTGCACTCATGATATGCTTATCATCTACGCTATGTGAACATGTACTTTAACAACTCTTGTTTTTGACACGGCCCACTGTATAGTAATAACAAAAACGAAATTATTCGAAATTTGTTTACGTGTATGTAAAATATTTAAAAATATGAATTCGATAAAAATCTCTGCATTTATTAGAATGAGCGTAAACAAATTAACTATACATACACAGATAAATAATTAAAAAACAACCATACAAATTAACATTGTGTATAGAAATTACAAACATGTGCAACATTGAAATCAAAATAAAACTTACTAAAAATAAACCAAAAACAAACCGAAAACCTATAAATATAACATAGTTAATGAATTGTTAGTTAGCCATAAGGATATTGTTTTTTTAATAATATAAAAAAAAAGAAAAAATAAAAATAACCTAAAATTATAAACCAAAAAAAAAAAAGAAGAAAACAAAAACAACACAGCTTTTCATTTCATTTCGCACGCACACACAATCACTCAGGTAAGTTATCAAAGGGGCATAAACACAAAGCACCCATCAGCAACTAGGCGGCTAATTTGCACGCCATCAGAAATTATTTCCAGCTGTTTTGCCATTACACACTGCTCTTTGGCAGCGCACCGCCCTTATGCGCTTCCGTTTCCGTTTTGCCTTTATTTCACTGCTGCTTTTTCCCTTTGTTGTGCTTAATGATCCTTTGAGTGGCATATTGTAATACAGCTACAAGCGCCAACACAGTTTCAACTACTACTAATCATAGCCAATCGCCCGACACGGCTGCCAGTCTAGTGTCACATGAAGTGTCACTCAAATGTGAAAGTGGCACAAACCGAGTACAGAAAAATTGGCAAAGGCAAAAAAACTAACGGCGCGTGAAAATTGTGCAGAGGTTTTGCCAATGGGAATGTACATATAGTAGAAATATGTATGTATATATGTTTGTAGGTAAGTAGCAAAGAGAGAATAAAATTGATTCAAAAAAAGGTTCCCATTTTTGGGCCAGATTTCGAAATTCGTTTCGTTCTTCAAAATCATTAATTTTTTTTGTGCTTCGGATGCGGTTTTATAACGCATATTCTAACTCGGGTTTTTCAAACTCTTCAAATTTTTTCAATGGGTTTTCGGTTTTTAAAATGGATTCCGTCCGAGATTGGCTTCGTTTTTACATATATTTAATTTTTTTCCAAGTGTTTTGATATCCCTCAAATTTATTTTGTGTTTGTCTTGGTTACGGTTTGAGAATTATGTTTGTTGTTGTTCTTTTCGTCCTTAAAAATTTGTTTCGCTTTCGTGTTAGGTTGGGGACTGGTTTCGCTTCCGTTCCTCACAATTACCTGGAGGAACAAGCTTTACCTTTGGCTTCGGTTTCGGTTATTATTCGAATTTGTTTCCTTCTTCAAACTTTTGGTGTTTATTCTGTTTACGGTTTTACTCTTCTTCTCAAAAGTTATTTAGTTTTACTTCGTTTTTCCAAAGTGTTTCGGTTCGAGTTTGGTTTTGTTTCCAAGATTCACTCGGCTGTTATTCTCTGGTTTGTTTGCATTCAGGGGTTGGCAATGTTTCCGTTACTGGATTATTTTTTTGTTTTAGTTCCACTTCCGGTCTTAGTTTCTTTCTCCGCAATTTTTATTTAATTTTCGTTCGAGGTTAAAATAAATTTGTATCCGGTGTAGGTAGGTTTTGTTTCCGTTCCGTTCTTCAAAATTGTTTTGATTCACTCACATCGTCTTACTTCAGTTTTCCAACGTGTTTCGATAGCTAGTATTGTTTCCATTTTTATTTCGGTTTTCATTTTCCATTGTATTTTCAGTTTGCTCTGAAATTCTGAAAAATTTACTCGTAATTTGTTTCGTTTTGGGGTTTATTTCTTCAGAACAACTTCATTCTTCGAGATTCAAAAAAAGTTTGGGTTTTAGGATTGGTGGCATTTTTGTATTTGTTTTATTTTTGTAGCGGTTTCGGTTCTGTTTTTGTTATTCAAAATTGATTCGTCTTTGCTCCAACTTTGGTCCGGCTTCGATTCGTTTTTCAAAATTATTTCATTTCCGTTCCGTTTTACGCTCCGGTCTTTTAATAGAAAAAAGAAAAGTATTTTGAAAGATTTAACTCCTGGTAGTTTAAGTGAGGTTCAAATTTATGGAATTTACATATTCATGCCGACTTCGAAATGTAGTCAGAGCGATTGTCGCTTGCTTAAAACTTCATCATCCTCCGTTTCCTGAAAAGAGCGAGAAAAGAAATACCAACAATCACACCAATGACAATAGCCTCCCTCTCACTATTCTATCGAGTTAGGGAAAACTTTGTGGAACGGATCTTGAATATGCCGCAACAACAGCTAAGTAGTTAAAAGAGATTCTAGGGGAAAATAAGTCAATCAACAAAAATGGTTTCTCTTTCAGACAACTATAAAGTAACTTTGCTTTGGTTAATTCTAAACCGGTTATATTTTGAATAACTTAGGGGAAATTCTAGTTGTCGACTAAAGATTATGGATTTTCAATACTTCAAAGTGTCTTTAAACTTTGCCCTTTGTAACCAGTACAGTACGAGATAAGAAGTTAGTGTAATGTGTTTATAGATAGGTAGGGTAATTATACATACCGAGATACACTAGATTTGTGAAAAATTTTAATAAAGCAACACTTAATAAACTTACACAAAATATTTCATCGCAAAAACGTCATGCCATAATTGAAACAAATTGCAGATTTTATGCAAATTTCATGATGCCAAATTGCACAAAATTAAATATAATTGCATTGACCAGCATTCACCTTTGCCCATACATACTAGGGATGTACATCCCGGCATCCTGTGCATTAGGTGCCGAAGAGCACCGATTTTCTTTCTTACAACTTCGGGATTCGGTATTCGTATTTTATTTGCAACTAAATGTGTTGAATTAAGGAGTCCATCTTTTAAAAATTGTGAGAAATTCGGGGAGTTGGCAAGGAATCTAAAAAGGGTCCAGAGGAGCACTTTTTCTATACATTTCAAAAAGCACTTAAGAAGCCCCAAAGGAGCACCTTGTGAACTCTAATTTCTGAATTTTATTGTTAAATTTATTTAACAGGGACTCTTGAGATTCTTTTTTAAGCAATTTCTCTGCAACTAGAGCTTTGAAACTTGTCATATAGATTAACAATTAAATACATCGTAAAACCCTGGACAAAAAATTACGCTAGAGGACGCGCTGATCTAAGCAAATTAAAATCGATAAAAAATGCGGGGAATTTATTTTGAGTAACTTCCCAGTGAGAATTTGCCACATAGTTCACAGCCCTGTGATAATGCAATATCTCTTAAAAAAATGTCGCTGGGTAGAGTGTAGTTCGGGCTCTCATAAAATTTCGATTAAAATTGGGAATCTTGCGATTAATTTTTAACTGATTTCCTGCTAAACTAGGAACTTAACTAGCACATATCTCAGGACATCATAAGAATATATTTTGTGGAAGTCAAACTTTGTTCTTCCGCTGAAAATCTTTGAAAAACGGAATGAATATTGAGATCGGTTTTTGAGTAACTTCCCGGCAAGCTAGAGACTTTTAACTGGAAACCTGCTGCAGAACCTAATGACAATGCAATATTTGATCAAAAAATTTACGCTAGGTGTCGCACGGATCGAGCTATTAGGAAAAATCATTTAAAATTGGAAATCTTGCGATCAACTTTTGAGTAAATTTGGGTTTAGATTGAGGCTTGAAGCTTGGCTTATATTAATCAAATTAATCCAATTCAAAATGATTTTGGTATGACTATCAAAGGAGTAAACTTTTGATTAAATACATTACAAATTGAAAAGAAAGAACTTCTAAATATCAAACGCTATACTTAGCCGTTTCATTTACGGTCCGTAACTAGGTCAATGTGGCGAAGTGTCAGTTAAATAGAGTGGCATTCGATAGAAGCGAAAATTTTAGACAATTAATGCTTAAATAATAATATCTAATAATAATACTTAAATTATAAAATTTCACCATTAATATTTTAAAACAATTTTTTTCTTTTTTCGACAAATATTCCGTCATTTATCTTTCAACATTTCCTTCATAAAAAGGCATTATTAACAGAGAACTCTATATACGTTCTCTGTTATTAATTAGCTATGTGCAGCCCAATGAGTAATAAATATGCGCTTATTGCATGTAGATAGCCACACCCACGCTCAGTGTCACCAGCACGAAAACACCTGCATATCAAAGCATCACACTTATTGTGCAGCGCGGGAAGTGCTGATCGACAGGCTTGGTTGATTATGTTTCAAAACAAATGCAAACATCATTAAAAACCACTGCAAATAGTCCAACGCATGGAATTTCGGTACTCGCACACAACCTGTAGGGAAAATATCTAGTTCTGTATTGATGAGCCTTACTGCATTCGGAATGGTTAATAGTTCAACCTGAATATTTTTTACTTGCAACCCACTACCAAATTTAACATCGTAATGTCTTAGTCGGTGGCAACTGTGGCCGCTGAATTTCAACAACCTCCGTATTCAACAATTCGTATCTAGATCATCTATTGGTACTATTTCCTAAGTTTTTTAACGGGACTTGTTGGATTCAGGGACGTAAAGGGATGCCTTCCAGATTACTTCGTGCTTTGCCGGAACTATTTCGTGATTGCTTTTAGTACATTTTTGAGATCGTTTTGAAACATTTTTGATATCAGTTGCGGATACATAAGTTTGAGAATTTTTCGGGATTGTTTGCCGGACCATTTAGGAATATTTACGGCATGTTTTACGAATCACTTTGGAACTTCTTCGGTTTTGTTTTCAGATCAGCTTGGAACTTTTGTGGGGTCATTTCAAAATTTCTTTGGGATTATTTGGAGAATTTTCGGGGCCATTTCGAGTTTTATTTAGTAATTTTAATCACTTCAAAGAAAATATAATGGAAAGCAATTTTGCGCACTTATATTTCACTATAAATCGCAACCTAAAAAGGCTCAGTAAAAAAAAATCCATACTGGTCCCGAAGAAGTTACGAAAACAATCCGAAAAAGCGAAAAAGGTTACAAAATGATACCGAAAAGTCGCGAAATTATCCCGAATAATACATATTGGTAATCTTTCGACTTGCAAATTTAAGATTATTGTCCTTTACTTAACAAGTTCAAATATGAGCACAATGTGAAAACAATTATTTTATTCTGAGCAAAACTTTATTTTACTAGTTACATAGATACTGAGCTCCCTACAGGGAAGCTTTGCAAAACAAATTCATATGAGTACAATAACAAATGCATGTGTGTGCGAGTATTTTATGAAAACCTACGCACATATGCACCAACACTCCCAATCATAAACTGTCAACACAACCGATGCATCGGTATCCGCATCCGCATCCGTGGCTCAAATCCACCACATTCTGCCCACGTAGTCGCATGCACAGTTAGATTGACCAAAGGCCTGCTGTACAAGTTGCATTTGTCACTGTTGTTATTGGCATTGTTATTACTACATACATACATACATACATACCTACATAGCTACCAACTTGTTAAGACTTGAATATTTTAGTGTGTCCTTTTTTGGTTTTGTTATTGCTTTGTTGTGTTTCATGCACATTGACAGCATCCTGACCAATGAAACACTGAGGGAAATTTGCAAAAAAATTTTATCCGATTTGATTGCAAGTATTTTGTTGTTGTGGCCACTTTAATTTCATAGCAAATGTACTAAACAAATGCTTAATACGTATGGCGTGTTGTTGGAGTCAATAAATCGTTACAGTGGCTCACTAAATGTACGTGATTTGCAAGCACGAAAAAGAGCTCAAAGTAGTATTCAGAAGTAAAATTTGATTTTTTATTTTTTTGTTCGGAAGTCAAGGAACTTGTTGGAACTTCTATATCTTAGGATAGTATATTTAGCTTTGATTCCATTTAAATCCCAACTCTTTGGATCAGGCTTTTTGACAATTTTTTGCCGAAAATCCTCTTGTGTATCTCAAAATTACTCATAACCGAGTATTAAAAATATTTAAAATGATATATAAAATTATATATAGTTTTGAAGACATAGCGAACTATCAGTGTCCTTAATCATAGCTGGGGAACTTCGATTAGAATTACAAATCATTACGATTAGAAAAATTAAGTAATCTAATCGTTGGATTTTTTGATTCTTTATATTTTGATTACTTATTGATTGGATTAGAACTAATCAAGAATCTAATGGAGATTAGCGATGATTAGCATATCTATTTTTTTTTCTATTAGTTTTGATTTGCTATGCCAATCGTCACTAATCGTGATTTGATTTTTGATTAGTTCTAATCGAATCAACAAGTAATCGGTTAAAATAGCCAACTAATCCTAATAAATCAATTAGGATAAAAAAAAAAAATTTTCTAATCCGATTAGTAATCATTATTCCCCAGCTATGCCCTTAATTCCAAAAACTATGTATATTTGTACGGCCTGTGTCGTATCTAGCGCACTCCAAAATCACAGTGAAGATTTCATAGAGATCGACAAAGAACTTTGAACATAAATGAAGCATAAATTGCAACAAAAAAATGTTTGGGCGTGGCACCAACCAGTTTATCAAGTTCATAAATCGTGCTGTGATATTGTATTTGGCCTACGGCGCCAAAAGTGCCATAAATTGGAAGCTACACTCTAGAAATAGGTAGAGAAGTTCGGCCTTAATATTTTGAGAAGTACAAAGCGATGGACCAAACTATATTGTTCTATTTCATCAATTTTGTACCTTCACTTTATACACACACTGTATTTGATTTTTAATATTTTTGTTAACGTAACAGCTTAAACAATATTGTAAGGTACTAGGTGTGTTGGACAAAAATAATAGAAGCATAGAATTTTAGAGTTCAATAGTATTTGACCAAACCTACATACATATAGACTTGTGAACAAATCATAAAAAAGTTTGATTTTTCAATAGCCTTGTTGTGGACTAATTTGAGGACGTCGACCCACTCATTGCACAAAAAGAAACAACAAATACAAAATTGAATGAATTTTTTTATGGTACAAATTGAGTGTAGAATTTCGTAAAAAATTGCAAGTTTCAAATAGCTTGGCATAAAACGAGTCAATATAAAGGAGTAAAAGGAAACAGTAACAAAACTAATAATTGTAGAATATTTTAATAATAGTTGAAGAGGCTACCCTACAGAAAAATAGATTTGCTCAGAACTAAGTTAGAGTTATACAAATCCTGCAAAATGTTGTGTAACTCAACACTAAAGCGAACGATTACCGCTCACTTTTGAGCCTGGGAAATTCGAAAGCTGATTGTGATTATCTTCAAACTTGGTAAGAATTTATGATTTCATAAGCAGAGCAAGTACGTTGAAATTAGGCAAAACCGCCAGTCGACCACGCTCACTTTTTCATAAAATTAAACTTACTTAAATTTACAAAAATAAATATTTTGGAGATATCCAGATTGAAGCGAGAAATGGCTTATACTTTATTCTAAATATCCCGCCCATTGAAGTCTATATGCATATACGGGAAAAGAAAAATGACTTGAATCTAAATAAATCTGCATATAATGGCTACAAATGTATTGAGGTGGATTCTGCGTAGATTTATGTCCAAAAAATATATGGATATTTTTTCGAAAAGACTATATTAAAAGCAAAAATGTACATACATACAAACATATAAGGTAAATGTCCATAATTTCGTGGTAGTACGTTATTTCGTGGTATTTCGATATTTTCTTTCAAACAAGGAATTTGGCGAGTTTTTTTTTAAACTGAAAATTTCATAATAAAGATTAACTTTTCGGGTGTAATAATGGATATTTTGCAAATTTTTCAAAATTAAACCTATTAAATAACAAGCATTATAAAGTTGGAAGCTCATAAAATGAGCCTTTTGTAGGGAGGCCTCTTAAGGAAACTGTTAAGGAGACCAGTAGATTTTGTTAAGCCTGTAAAAATTGTATCTTTAAATTATTTTTTTTGATGATAATTTTTATTTAACATTTCTTAAACGTTTTTAGTACTGCAAAACTTATTTCAATAACTTTTCATTTACATTTTATTTAATATTTAAATACCACGAATTTAGGGACACATGTTTTTTGTGATGTACCTAATTTCGTGGTACCCACGAAATTAGGGGAATATAATACTTTATGTTTTCCTTATTTTCTTTCACATTTCATAGGATACCCTATTATTTTAAGTATTTTAATTATTAAATAGACCCCTGAGGAAGATTTTGACGTAATTTCGTGGTACACTTTTATTAACCCATTCGTCAATATTTTAATCGAAAAGCTCTGCGAAGCACAACATTTTAACGAAATAATGGCATTATAGAACTTTTGTTTATTCAATAAATTTTGATTTAATTTAAAAAAATATGTCAAGATTTATACTTTTTTGCTTTTGTTATGAATGAATAGCGATAATAAACAAAAAAATTTAAATATAAAACTCATATTACCGCTTAAAGCGATACCACGAAATTACCTACATCAATTTTATCGCATGCCCCTAATTTCGTGGTATACTGCGCATTTAGATACATTGTTAACAAGAAACCAAAAAATTAAAAAAAGAATAAAAAACCAAATTAAATTTAAAAAAAATTAAAATTAAAAAAATACAAATAAATTAAAAATATACCAAAAAAATTAAAAAAAAAAAATTTTTTTAAATAATAAAAAATAATAAGCTACATCAATTATTGAACTAATTTTTTTTATTGTTTATTTTTGTTTTAAAACTATTTTTTTTTAATTATTTATTTTGTTTAAAAATAAAAAAACTTAAAAGACCAAAAAAACACAAAAATTAAAAAAAAAACATTTTTAGTAATAATAAATAAAAGAAATTTTGAGAAAAGTAACAAATTACATCAGTTAAATAAATTTTTTTTTATTGTTTTTTTTTTTAATTTTTCAATCGCAATCAATTACTAATTGCCTTTTCTCAAAAACCAATTGAAGTAATCATTAACAATTAAAAAATCCGTCTAATCAATTGATTACTAAGTACTAAACAAATTAATACTTACTTGGCCTTAAAACGCTTTCTTTTCATAAATACAATAACAATAAAAAAATTATTTAAAATTTGAAATTTTTGAACATAAATTTTAATTAATAAATTTTAGGAATTTGCGTTTAAAATAACTTTCATTTTCCATAAAATTAGAGTTTAACCAAATACCACGAAATTAGGGACACTTTACCACGAAGTTAGGTACATCAGAAAATTTTTGCCACGAAATTAGGGACATTTGAGGTACTCACACATTTTTATTTATATAAAGTAAATCATTTGTTAGTTTTGTTTGAAATTAAATGGAAAGCTATCTTAATAGATCAACTCAATGGGAAAAATTTACTTTTTTAGTTTTCCTTCATCCGTTTTTACGCAAGAGAGGTAGAAAGTCAGAAAATTCCTTAGTACCACGAAATTATGGACATTTACCTTATTTTATTGAATCGAAAATTGTACATCAATAACCTCACTGAGGGCAAAGAACATAGAGTACCTGTGTTCTTTGAGGCAACCGACTGGCCGTGCCTTGGCCATCGAGACTCATGACTAAGTTTTAAAACCACAGTTGAAGGGTCACACGATGATATGTTTACAAACAACAACCTGTATTCAATTTTCAAGGCAATTCATTGAACAGAATACTCAAAGAAACCAAAGAACATATATTAATATACTCTCTTTGAAGAAACCGCCTAAAATTTGAATCCTTCAACTTACATTCTGCCCTCAGCATAGCGCTGTTATTTATGTTCTTTGCTGTTATCAATCACCCTCTGCTTATAACAGTTACCTTCCACAGTTAGCACAGACACAATGTGGATTATATTCCATTTCGTTCAATACATCTTTGATACAGAGTTCGGTGAAAAGCGTTCCACAATTCATTACCACAAAATCTCTCCGGCGTTGAGTTGAGTTTCACTAGGCCAGTCTGAGAAGGAACTGGTTCTTGACATGGCTATGTTTATTAGTTAAAATGGTGAAAATGGTGAAAATAAGGTGAATATAAAAACTAAACCACGCTGTGGTAACTACACCAAAGCCTCTTTGACGCTAGGACAAAGATATGATAAGGTTCATCTTTTTCACTCTCGCAACAGCTACCATAATTAACACTGGAGTGCACGCGTGGCCTACTATAGTAGACCATTGGTATATTTTTGTTGATAACTTAACAATTCTGTATGTTAGAGCGGAGTAGTTCCAGGAAAGCCCTATGCATTAAATTTGTCGTCAAGTCACTACCGTGAGAGCTTTCTGCTCGTACACATATTTCTGAAGATTAGCGAAAAAGTCTCCGGACCACCATAGCAGCAAGAAATCAATCATCAAAAAAGTGGTGCAAAACGTGCAACAAATGGATTTGTCCTAATCAACCGGCTGTGATGTGTAATAAATGTCACAAAAATAGGTTTTTGATAAACTTTAATAATGTAAGAAAAAATTTGAATCATTGGTCTCAAAAGTACAAGTTTTGGTATTTTTTACTATTATAGAACAAAATTGGCTTCAATTTTAAAATGTTGTTTTCTATGGATAAATTAAAGCTTAAATTATTCTTTTAAATAAATATAAATACGCTTTCAATCATTAGTTTCCGTAATATGTAATGAAACAAATTTTTATTGCTATTTTAAAATGGTCTACCATAGTAGGCCACGCGTGCGTTAGTGTAAAAAAAAAGGCGCGTGTACTCTAGTGTTAAGCTGTTGCACCACAAATAACTTCTTTTGTTTAGCAGAAAGTCTCATCAACTCTTTAGTTTCTTTTTCCATTTTGGGTAAATCAAATGCGGCCAATGCCAGCTCTAATCACTTTGTATCGGTTGAACCAGCTGTAGTAGCAATAAGAGTAGCTTTTTCTGAGGCCTAACTAGTTTGGACTAAAATGTTTCGTAGATGTCTTTCTCAATGTTGGTTGAGGTGTTGCTACAAGTCAATTAGTGAAGACGTCTAAGTTTGCAATATAAGGACCCTTTTGAGAACAGTTTTATACAACTGAACATCTTATCCCATATTGACATGCTTTTGATCACAGA
>OX608080.1:20124524-20194524 GCA_951509765.1 Sphenella marginata | reverse complement strand
CATAAGGGGGCGATGCCACACTCTAACTAGTTTTATACGTTTTTCGAAATGTTCGATATCGAAGGGGCTTATAGTTCTCCTCCCATTTTAAATTGCAACCTCCTTTTTAGAGTGTTGGTAATAAAAGTCTCCAGATCTCTTTAAAACTCCAATCAATCGGCTAAGTTGATTACTCAACACAATAATAATAATATACCAAAAACCCCCCCTGCTGCCGAGAATCAGTTATCTATTACCAATAACAGTTTTAAGCATAGAAAAGTATATATAAGTACAATATCGAATTTCACATACAATTTACAAATTTCCTGAGGTGTTTTAGTGTAAAAATAATTGTACGCTACAAAATGAGCAACGACTAAATGAGAAAAATCGCCAAGGGAAATAACAAAAGTGCCCTGAAGGAAGCACCAAGAAGGTCAGTAGTATATACATACGTACAATCCAAGGTAATGTTAACAATTACGGTAACACAGAAAAGCTTTACAAAACCGTTAATTCTTACAATTTCAAAATACATATTTTTAAAAGGGTATTGCATTTCTGTTTAACATTCTGTGTTCGATTTTCAAAGTAAAAATTGAGAGAAAAAAAATAAAATTTTTATTTTCAGGACTCTGCACTTTCCACTTTGCATCTGAAATGATTTACTAATTTACTGCTTCCCTGCTTATTTCCAATTCTATGCTCCATCATAATCTTCTTTAGGGGCTGTTCCAAAGAGGGGTTTCCGCGTTCAAACACACCCCCTGCAGAATAAAAAAAGTCATATTTTCCAAGAACTGTAGATAAAAATTTTCCATAGAAATTAAAAAAAAAATTTGGAGGCCCCCTTCCCGTCGATATTTCGGAAACGGGTTCACATATGGATAACCACCTTCTTGGTTACCCCGCATTAAATTTTGATTGATATGTGGGAAATTCCGATTATTTTTAAACTTGTTTAGCCTATACCCATGTCCAACACCTATAGAATTTATGTTTTAAAGTTTATCAAAATCCGTTGAGAAGTTCTCTTGCACTTTGAGGAAAAAAAAATATTTTTCAAAATATAATAACACTGTTGGAGTTTTTAAAATTTTTTTTGTATCCAACAGGCGAACGATAGCTCATTTCTATATAGTTCGGATACGCTGAATCTAATAGTGTCAACAGTTTTGCAAAGTTAACTAAAGCCATAATTTTTTCCCTTGATACTTTGGTGGTTTCACGCCCCCTTTCCCTTAGTTCCCATTTCTGTTTCGTAAATTTAATTTTTCTAATATTTCGGAAATCACTGTATTAAAAAACAATTGGCTCAGGGTTATAAAAAAATTTTAATTTTAGACGATTGTAAAAAAAAAAAAAAAATTATTTTAGAAAATTGTAAAAAAAATTAGATTTTGAACATGTTTTTTTATTTTTCCAAAAATAAGATTTCTTCAAATTTTTTTAAATTTTTTTGTTTCAAGTCAAACTCATTTAGTTAAAGGCAAAATAAATAAATTTTGAGCATTGAAATATTGTTTTCAGCTTTTATTCCGATATAAAAAAACAAGTTTTTTACTATTAAAATTGAGTAATTTTATGTTTAACGACTTGAAACCGACCAAGAAGTTTATCAAAGTAGAAAAAAAAAATTGTTGGTCAGAATTCAAATTTTTGAAAAAGCAAAAAAACACCCTTCTTAAAATTCAGGATACCAGAGGTATGATACAAAATAATTTCAATTAAAATTTAAAGGCCAAACTCAATTGTAACGATTTAAAAAAATTTTTAATATTGCTATACGAGTATTGGAAATTTTAAAATTTTGTTTTCAAATCTTTACATTTTTTATATCCCTAAGTACGACCTTAGAAAAAGCCCAGAACTTTCTTAAATTCAGTAGTTTCCAAAAAATCAAAGGAATAAATTTAACAAAATAGAAAAAAATTTAATAGTGTAATTTTTGATTTTTTACATTTTTCAATTTAATACCTTTTCAAGTTAGCGCCACTCTAACTTATGCCCTTTTCCGTTGCAGTCACCTCTGAGTAAGTGCGTGTTAGTCTTAAAACGAATAGTCATCCTCAACACGTGCTTGGCCAAAAGTGCCGGCAAACATTTCCCCTACTTCAATTAGGCCTGGATTTACTTGCAATTAACGGTCTATTATGATTAGAACAAAGGGCACGAGAGTACTGAAAACGCCAGCTTCCGGGTCGTGCATTTGTTCGTTGCTATTGTATTGCATTATATGTAAGTGGTTTTCGTTGTTTTCAAATTGTTGTTGTACATTCCATTTTGGGGAGATATGCGATCAGAGCAAAATGCTGACTTCAAGTGCACTTCAAGCGAAATACCTAAAACTTACGTGGAGCAACTCAGCAATTTTTGTTTTTGTGCTGCTTTCATATTCAGCATAAGGGAGATATATTTGTTTTTGTTTGTTTCTAACACTTTTGTGATAATGATAACAGATTGTATCTAAGGGTTCTTCTGTTTTTACAGGCGTGAAGCTAGGGAAGTTCCGTTGTAAATTCGTATGGCAATTTGTCTCCAAGTTGCTCGACGTGGGAGAAATTTATCTAGAAACTGGTAAGGTTGACTTGCCCTTTTTGTAATCACACCTCGTCTAAGTAGCTGTCGAAAGCAAAACGAGCCGCTCGGCAACATCTAAAGGATTAAAATGTTGTATCATCACTTAGCAATAAAATATACAAATTAAATCTACCGAACAGGGCTGAAGCGACGCCAGATTCAGACACGCAAGCATTCTGGGGACCATACCCAGGTATGAGGCTATACTACACCGACCTCCTCCAGGCAAAAGTGACTCTCCTATGCCCTCTGATTGCGGTACTAACAGAACACTGTCTGATGGGAATACCTAATGAACGTATGGGTGTCCTATCGAACGTTTTCTGTCCCGGTTAAAATATGAGGAGGAAATAGAAAGTGTCGAACAGAAATGTCTGCACTTGTCCCGCACTGGCTTGGGCTCGTATGAAGCGTCTAAACCATTGCTTCTTCACGAGTTTAGCGGAGCCAGTTGATTCAACTTCCTGAAAGTCTAAAGGAGGAACGGTGCTTAGTACTTATTGAGTGGTAGCCCAATGGGACATTCGGCCTAAGTGTGCCTCTTGGCTGTGCGGCAGCTAACTTAACCTAACCAAACCTTACGAGCACTAGTTGAGGACTACTCTCACTGTGACTAGAAAAGTATATCTAATAGTAGTTTTTAGGTCAACAATAATTTTTTTTGAACAAAGCTTCGACATATATTTCAATTTCAGTTTTGAAGACGCGCATCTGGGTATATTAAGTAGATAAATTACTATATTCTTTTGTTGTGCTAGGTGTGTTTTTTTTATTTCTCCAACAACAACTTTACTAAACATAAACAAAAGATTCATTTTTACCGGTAAATCAAGTTCACTCATTTTGTCATTTCTCACTCGAATTCATTTTCAATACACTCAATTGCTCAGACATGCCTCTCTGGCGCGATCAGCACGTGCAGCCGAACCAGTTGTATGCCACACACGGCTCAAAATTGAAAAGGGGGAGCCTTTAACCAGTCGTCAACCAGCTGAAATAGCTAAAACAAAATAAAAACAATGAGCAACGAATTAAAGAGGGAGGGAATGGGGAGTAACATAAACACAACAACGTTGAACGCGAACCATGCTCTGTGATCAGCCGGCTTCAGTTCGATGTAAACAAACGCGTCGCTTGGTTGTGTTTTCTGTGACGTGCTACGATGATGCGCAACTTTCGCGTTAAAGATTGCTAAGAGAATTCTTACGGAAGTACATACAAACGTTCGAACGACTGCATACGACCGGCGTGTATAAAAAATATTTGATTTAGCTTGTGCTCCCCCTTTTGCAAGTGGATTGCGTGAAAGTGAATGTATAAAAAAAAGTGATTTGCAGTTAAAAAATTTTATTTGTTTTTGTTGGGGATTCTACAGTACATACATTTTTTTCTTGTGTTTGTTTTGTTTTTTTGTGTTTCATACGGCGGATGCGCGCAACATTTGGTACACATGTTTTGGCTTAGAGTGTACAAGCACGCCCAATGTTCGCACACGATTTGGCTATTTTCGGCCGCGACGTGGCAACAATAACAACTGCAAGTATTTCGCATACGCACCTACATACACGCTTGAATATATTTACAAACAACTGCACACGCATATTGTACCTACCGACATTCAGCGCATCATAAACGCATATTGGAATCGAGTGCAATTGTGAATTGTTTGGATGCTGTTTTGTTTGGGAATGAATTCTTATACCCCGTAGTGATAACACAATTCGTTCTAATATCGTAGAAAAGTCTAAATAAATACTGATTTTATAAAAACTAGTGCTGCTCCAATACTGGTCAGCACTCAATATCTGTAGTCATTTAAATTTTCTTCAGAAGTCATCGATTACTTAAACGTATAAATTTTAAGTAATCGATAGCTACTGGTATCCCAAAAATTAAAAGTCGTGTTAATACTAATTAAAAACATATAATTTTTTTTTTGGAATCAACGGGAAGCCCTAACTGAAACCACTTTATAACCGAAACAGCATAACTATTTAGTACGTAATATTCATGAACATTTGCAAATTGAGCGTTTCTTTGTTAACCTTTTTTATAGGGGAACACAAAATGGGTAATTTTTTGGCGAACTCTTACCTAATTTTAATAGCACTAACCAAACAAAAAAAGGCGGGAAATTATAGCTGAGGTACGAGTTCGATACTGTCCTTTGAGGTAATCGACTTGACAAAAAAACTCGATAATTGACTACATACTCGTATCGGAACATTACAAATAATTAGAGAAAAATGGTGCTAAGTGAAAGCACGTCCTCTTTGCCCAGCTTAAAGATTTTGAGTATAAACAACACTCTCTAGCACAAGCTTCTATTGCAAGCATTTCTGTTCGAAAGCTAGGGTAGCTGTTAGCTGTTTTATTTGCATTGCATGCTATTGTAATTCGCAACCAGCTTATAAAATATTTGAAAGATATAGTTTATGTTTTGTGGTCCCAAATTTCGGGTTTAACACAGCGAAAATGAGGAGACCAAACTTCTTTGTCCCGCCCTCTTTTTACATGAGACCAGACCTATTTTCTATTCATCAAGTTCAGCGAAGTTATTGGGTACTTATGTAGCTCTTGTGATCGACTGGAAGTGTGAGGTTTACTTTTTCTCTTCTATTCAGGGTAAATACGCACTAATAAGAGGCAATCAACTTATCGACAAAGGGATACTGCCTTGATATGCAATATTAATAAGACTGACACCGCTGAATAGTTCTCGGGTTCGATTGGTTTTTTTATTTCCAAGTCACGATAAACGTAGGTTTAATGGTCAGAGAGTGGTCTCGGATTTATTATTTCCTTGGTTGGAATGAGTGCTTCCTCTATTGATGCTAACAACCTCTTGAACTTTTTTTTAAGCACACTGCTGGGTACCTATATTATGCCATCACCCAACAAAATCAGCACTTTACTTATTTGTTGCATTTTTTCTTCTTCTTCGAAATCTGCACTGACGCGTTGGAGGGTTTAGCGCGTTCCCATTTTTGCATAAAACGACAGAATGTGTATTGCAGTTCGTGCTTCATTCTTGTGCAGATTCTTTATGCAAATACATACAGACATACATACCTACATACAAAAATATGTACGTCCGGTAACGCCAGCTTTTTAACGGTATCTTTTGCTTAAACCGATACGCGCTTTGGGTATTGCATTGAGTGCGTGTACAAATCGAATAATAAAATTTTACAATATTTCGCGTGAAGTTTCAAAATGGCAATTGTGTGGCCACAAACGTACAGCTACAACAGATCCAATGAAGGCCACAGATTCGAAAAGTAGTAGCAACGTTGGCGTTCGAGTTATTTGATGGCTTATGAAATGACTTTTTACCATCGCATGCCAATATACATATGTATGTATGTATGTAAATAGAGTCATGCATCCGAATATTTTGCTTGCTTCAAGTGTTACAACTATTCATATGTATATATGTATATGTATATGTACACCCTTTATGCTTGCAACATATCCATGCCAGTGTATTTATAAATATTTTTTTCAAAGCATGGAACATAAGCGCATCGAAGCTGTAACGAAGAAATATTGTGAAAATGAGTCGGAAAATTTGCGTATAAAATCAGAAAAACCAATGGCGATAGTATTTTAACATTACACATTTTTGTTCAACGAAAAAACATACGAGGGTGGTCTTGAAAATTTTTTTAAATGGAAATTCTTTACATTTTTTTTTCTTGTTAAAATTCTTTTATTTTAGAAACTTTTGTTCTTTTCTACCTTATTATTAGAAATTATTTTTGAGCTTGGCACTTGAATATAGTTCACAACAACGTTACAAAACAATGCTACTAAACAACAAAAAAAAATATTCAAGTTGGACCATGGATCGAGCTATTCAGAAAACTCGTTTGAAATCGGGAATTTTGTTATAGAATTATAACTAGCTTTCCGGTGATCTGTGAACTTGAAACTTGGTAGTGAAGGCAGGAAAAGAAAACAGTACAAGGTGTAGAAAACGAAATTCCGGTAGGTGGCGCGCTGACCGAGATAACTAAGCATTCTTCCCGTTGAGGTATGTGACATTAAGGAAAATAAAATAAAACATTTTCGTCACCGCGAAAATCGACTCGTCGTTATATCAGCCTTAGTCCATAATCCAGCATGATTTCAAAAAGATTATTTGAAAAAAAAAAATCCTTAAATTGCACTGTTCTATGCTTTGTCTACGCCAGCCCTCGTATACAAATTTGTACAGACAAGTAGCTGAATGCTATAAGAAAGTGAATTTATCAGTGGTGTGGAAAATTCTTTTTTCCTGCTTACAAGCGTAAATATAGTAACTTATATGTGTCTATATATGTATGTATGCATTTGTTTGAAAGTGAATTCTCAGTTGTATTAAATAGCTCAGCTTTTATCTGCCTTTGAAAATCTTTAAAATATTTGCGGAAAACGAGTAGTTAAAATCATTGTGAAAAAGTGTAAAGTGCCTATCATTCACTCACAGTAGACGCTTCAGTCTAATATCTTTGGCATACAAAGAATTGTTATTGTTTTTTTTTTTCAAATTATGAGCATATTTAATACTCGTAGCAGTCACTTCATAATTTATGTGGATTCTTATCAGTGAATTACTAGCAATTTGCCATAATTTCATAGATTATCTGACACATCGAGAAGCAACAAATAACACACACAACGCTGCATAAATACATACATATATGCCTACGATTGTGTATATTGTTGTTGTAACAAATCGCCTTTAACTACATCGTACTTATCCATCTATGAACATATTCGTGCTTAATTTTGTATCTTCTGGCTATTTTGTTCATTCTTTCGATAATCAATTTTCTTGCATTCAATTGTGCCAGAGAATCTTACGAAGAACATAAATCACTTCAAACCCAATGGGTGCAAATTATATCTAACAACTTGGTGATGCTGCCTAAAAATAGTGAGGTGAGTAAACTTATACTTATGTATGTTAATGCACATAACATCAGGTAAAAATATAAATATCATAAAATACTTAGCCTTAAGGTTTTGACGCGGGTGGCCGTTATTAGGAGTATAGATTGACTCCAGTCGACTGAACACGATCAGTTAATTTATAGATTTAAGTATGCCACCTTCACGAAAAGATAAAAAAAATTTTTTTTAACAATTTTTTCAAAAAACAGGGCAGTCTAGTTGTTGATTTTTTCTATTCCAAATTTGAGTGATTTGACTTAAAATGCGTGTAAAGAAATTCTTGCTTGACAGCTTTCTTATAGATATGTGACGCTTTTATTTTGTATGTGTGTGTGTTCTTTGTTTGCATTTTATTATTTGGAAATCGTGCGCAAACACGATGAATGCTCTCCATAAAATAAAATAAAATAAAATAATATTAAATAAAAAAAAAATAAAATAAAATAAAAGAAATAAATAAAATAACAAGATTCAAATTAAAAAAAAAAAAATTAAAATAAAATAAATATAAATAAATTATAATAATGCCCTTTGCTAATTCGGATAACAAAGTGATATACATATGTACATACATATGCATTATGACATCAATGCTGACCGCTTCAAGTTGCCACCTAATACAGTAGAATCGCGCAAAAGTTAACCAAACCGTTCCAAGGGTGTTTTACTTTTCCGAAATATTAACTTTTCCAAAGGGTTCTCGAATTTGAAAAAAAAAAACATGGAAATAAACATAATTTTGGGAATATAATACGTTCAATTTATTTGCATGACTCACTTTTGCTCGTAACAAAACAGAAACTTAGATTTAGTTTGTACTTTTTCACATTTTACATACATATATGTACATATTAATTTGTAAGGGCTGGTTTAAAGAAGCGGTCGAGACTTATTTGTTTCTTTTGTGTAATAGCTCCTGACAATTTTCGTGAGCATATTAATAAGATCTGATATCTGATTTGCATCGATTTGCCAATCGATTTCCACGAATACATTCATCGATTTTTCTTAAAATCTCAGCTTTTTGATGCAAATTTAATCTGATTTGCAATGATTTTTTCTGCTTAGTTGACATTTTTTAACACACTAACTATAAACAACTCTTAAGCTCAAACGTTCATGACAAACTACGTATATACCAACCAACACCGACAATAATTTTTTACATACAAATTCGGGGAATACATAGCAATAAGGAGAATACCCGAGCTTGTTTTTCTTGCCAAACAAACGGTTGGGTTTGAAAAAATAGATAAGCTCGAAAAAGTTAACGAAAAGTTAACTTTTTAGAGCGGTACGTGGACGCTCAAAATCGGTCAACTTAGCCGAAGGTTTAACTTTCTCGCGAGTTAACTTTTGCGCGATTCTACTGTACATACATATGTTTAGCGCGAAAACATATTTCTAACGTCATAATGTTCATTAGCATTGATCTTCATTTTCTTTTTCTCTGACATTTAACAAATGAGTTTACTTCAAAGTAGAAATATCTGGTAGAGTTTCGCCTTTTTTAAGACTGATGACAAATTTGCATTTTATTTTAGAAGTAAAAGGAAGAAAACATGATAAAAAAAAAACAACAAATAAATGCAATTGCAGTGCCGCCTGTAATTTATTACAATTTTTGTTGTCATTTGCACTCTGCTTTTGCTATGTATTGTTCTCTCCGTACTCCTTTGCTGTGTATCAACTTTACATGGAGCACTACGATTTTGACATGCACTTGTCACTTGAGTGAGACACTTCCTTCAGTTTTCATAATTTGCCCATTGAATGATGGGGGATAAACAAAAACAAACCAGAAAAATTTGGTTGAAGTAAAACAGAAAGCATATTTCTGTTTTTAAAATGAGGTTTTTTTATATTTGTTTTACATTTTACTGATTATACGTTGTTTGACTCTGCTAGGCATGCGCTGTCGTACAAATTGTGTTACAACGTCAAGGGTACCTTGTGTCGGGTATGCGTTTTTAAATATTTGG
The DNA here is from genome assembly GCA_951509765.1 of Sphenella marginata. NCBI lineage: Eukaryota > Metazoa > Arthropoda > Insecta > Diptera > Tephritidae > Sphenella > Sphenella marginata. The sequence goes on along the minus strand of OX608080.1, from coordinate 20,185,042 downwards.
ATGTATGTTTTCATGCTAGTAGGTGGTTCAAGTGCTCTCCATAGTATTCGACAACACAAACAAGTAATGAAACTGAAAATGAACATTTTATAACCCATTGCGGAATTCAATTAGATTATAAAATGGAATGAAATAGAATTAAGGAAAATAAAGTGAAATGAAATAGTATAAAATAACATAACATTACATAACATAAGATAAAATAACATAACATTACATAACATAAGATAATATAACATAACATAACATAATGAAACATAACACATAACATAGATTACATAACATAACATAACATAACATACCATAACATAATGTAACATAACATAACATAACATAACATAACATAACATAACATTACATAAAATATCATAACATAATGTAGCTTAACATAACATAACATAACATAACAAAGCAAAACATAACATAACATAACATAGCACAACATAGCATAACATAACACAACACAACATAACATAACATAAATGGAGTAAAATGACACTTCCTTTACTTGAGCAGCTGGTTATAAAAGTAGTCGCTTTGACAAGTGGAACACAGGGAGGAGTTAGCAAAATAACGGCCACTTGGGGAGCGTAGGGTAGATACATACATACATACACATGAATGTAGCAGGTACAATGCGTCTAAGGACACATACATACATACTATGTACATATGTCTACATTTAGTATATTTGAAGCGCAATATGAATATATACATACATATATGTATGATTATGAGATGCAGACAACCTCTAACCCAAATAGCAAGAACAACAAAGGGCGCAATGAGACTTGCAACATGTCAAGTGAAGTAAGCTGTAAGGTCACACGCTGCCAGTTGATGTATTTTCATGTATGTATAGGTTTATAGGAAGATTCTACCCATCGAAAAATGGGGTCAGCGATTATAATCAGCAATGAGTGCTGGTCGAACGAGGAATGATATACATATAAGAATATGTATTTATACTTATTTGTCAGGACCGCATTGATCTTGAAAGTTCGTCGTGTTTAGTCTAACTTAAAATAAAATGCGCTAAATAAATAAATTTTTTGTTGGGTATACACATATGTACCTATATATAATTGTTGTTAGTGTGTTAGTTGCCACTCGCCCACATATTCATTTACATAAGTACTCGTACTCGTACTTATCACTGGGGCATGCAACATTTACCACTGCCTTTGTGCGACTGCATTTTTTAGTTGTTTTTACGTAGCAGTCATTAAAGCTATATTGGTTGTTGTTGTTGTTAGTGTTGTTTTTATTGCTGATATTTTTTACCACCGCAACGCAGCTCAGTGTAACATCATTTATTTTAAACTGTTGCGGTTGCAATGCTGCAAAACGGAATTGTCCCACAATTTCGTTGATTTTGCACTCAAATTGTCGTGGGTTATTTTCATCGTTTATTTTATTTTTGTTGTTGTTGTAATTTCTGCAATCTTCTTGTACTTAGTTAGCTGACAACGAAAAATGCATTTAATGTCATTTTCTTTTTTGCTGTTCAAGTGTGGGAATAAAACTTTTGCTATTCACTTTGGAGATCTATGTTCCATGCAACTTGTTTGTACATGAAGTTTGAACGAAAAATTGGAATTTTGTGTTTTTGTGATTTAATTTCTCAGCAGATTTTGCATTTGTTATCTATCACGAAATTTTGTTTCTTTTTGTCTTTCAAAGCTCTTAATATTCGCCAAATAAATAAAAATGACAGCCGAGTCGCACTTTATGACCTTGCAGTGGACTAGCAACAGCATACCTTTTTCGGTTTTTTTTATCTTTTTTGTTTTTGTTTGCATTTCGATAGCGTCTTAGCTCAATGTCACGTTCCATTTTAGAGGTGTGTGGAGAATAACTTCATATATTACCGACTGCAATGCTGTCGTTGACTAATCGTTGTGGCTTCCTAAGTGACCACACACTGCACGCAGGTCATTTTGGCTTGGTACAATTTTATGGTTGCGTCGTTGTACCGTTGACAAGTTGTCTGCGGAATTTTATGTTGCACAGTGTTTTGAGACCGACAAAATAGTGAAATAAGAAATATCGGGCTAGACGAATTTCGCCCTTCTCTGCTGTACAAATCGAATGTCGATAGGAATACCTTCCAGTTCTGCCCGTCTTTGTGTTGAAGCTCGTAATGTTCACCTTAAAATTTTCTTCGATATACCAAGTTGTTAACTCCATAAGCAGTTTGATCAGCATAATCACAGGCGGGCATAACATTTCCTACACACTGAGTCGGTAGATAGATTCTTCGGATCTCAAACACTGTAGTTGATACCCGGCCACCTTTTCATCAGCTATAGGAAAGAAGATTCTGCGTATGAATGGAAAAGTAGTTACTCTAATGACTTTATTTCCGGGGAGGCGTGTTCCATTCAAAAACTCTAAAACAGATCGAATACAATTTGCTTAGTTCAAATCACTGTTTCTTTCATCTTTAACCCTTGCACACAGACACATTGTTGCATCATTCAAAGCAATTTCATGGGATACTTGAAGCAAGCCAAACTCTCGGAAGCCACACTAAACAAGTGCTTAGCTTTCCCCGAATTCACCGCCAAAGATGATTTTGCAGTTGCAATTTACACACAGATGGGCTGGTTAGACTGCCAGGCAGGCAGACAGACAGTCAGCCAGTGAGCTATTCAAACATTCCTCAATATTAAGGCGGCTTGCTGCCAAAGATTTGTAAATATCATAAACAACCAAACTGATGAAGGGTCAGAATATTTACTATTTGGGCGGTCGATTGGTTGGGATGGGTCTGCTCTGGTGACTCTTCGCTTTACAATTTGCTATTGTTGTTGGTAACTTTATGTCTTTCACTTTTAGTTACTAGCTAGTTATATTGCTGGGCGTTTGAACGTATAGGCAGCGGGATTGTTGGGCGGCTTTTGTCTACTGCTCAGTATTTCCCTCTTTTGCATATTTGCATCGTAATAGTTAAAACAAATTGCGGTAATTGTATTCATTATCATCGTCGTCTTGGCATTACTTAGGCTGCACATCTTCAAGGGTGTGGAGGATAGAACGTTAACGTGGTGGAATTTCAATAACTCATACTTAAACACGAGTTGTTGGAGACTCGTGGCATGTGGACTAAACTAAATGCCGCTTGGCTTAGTGCCATGTTTGTAGTTGGGTGATTCATCTTAGGCGAGCATTAAAGAACCTGTAATGATGTTGTACATACGTCGATACTTAGCTTTGATGAGGCGCGTATTGATATGTTTGCTTGTGTGTTTGTCATTTGATTTCCATTTTGTCATTAATTGAAGTCATAAATTTTTCTTGGTGGGTGGAAACTTTTATAGGCCGCATGAAGTCAATTATGCAGGCGCTAAAACTAGATTAATTAAAATTTGAAATTAGGCTACTTACGTTGTTGTGGCTAATGGAAGCATAAATGTTAATTTTATGACTCAAAGCGTTATCAGTAAACTACTAAGCAATATCGCGTGAGTCTTTGATCTTTACAAATTATGATGAATTTTATATTAATGGGAGGTGGCTTCATACTTTAACCTCAAGCGTAGTCTTCTTGGTGGTGTTCGAGACTAACCCAGCAAAGCATGTCAGTCATTCATAGCGATAGCTGAAGTCTATTGAAAACATCAGGGAAGCCCAAATCATCCTATATATGCCTTTTCCAGTTCACTTGGGTTCCCCACCTTCCTGAGCTGCAAAAATCCAATAACGATAAGAACATTTTCTGGCCTTTTCAATTAATCGCATATCAGGACTTAAGTAATGAATCCGGAGTCATTTAATTCGCCAAGCTTAGCTCATTCTGCATCTTTCCGAGAACTTTTACTTGTAGCTTTTGCCTTTGCCCAGCTTATTTCGAATATATTTTTTTTGACTTAGATGCTTCTTCAAATTAAGGCTGTGAAAAAAAAATCGTTTTTTACTTTAATCGATTATCTTTGATTTATCGATTTTGTTATCAAAAACTATCGATCTGTAATAAATTGGTTATAAGATGCGCTCATTTTTAATCGATTTTTTTAAATAGTGGCACTTCTGTCGATAATGATAAACTATGTGCACACTACAAATATGTTATAATTTCTTTTTCAGTTTTAAACCTAAACGATTTCCGTTTTATTTATTTTGTAATTTATCAGAAATTTTAATTTTTTGTTTATTAAAATTTTAAACAATATTTTATTTTATATTAGGTGTTCGAGCAAACATTTTTTTAAATTTTTTTTACTCTCCCTATTTTGTTTCCAGTTCACAGTAATAAAATATTTAAAAGTATTGACAATTTTAATTTATGAATACATAGGTACCTATATATAGTACATATATATGTAAATAAAGTATAAAAATGGCCAATATTTCGACTTTATTATCGAAAACATTTTGACATTAAATAGATTTTTCAATTTTCCTATAAGCCACCGTTTTATGTACAATAATCGATAATTTTCTTTAAAAATCGATGCTACGCAAATCGATTTATAGATAAACAAACTAAAATTGATCATTGAGTAATCGATTTTTTTCACGCGAATCTTCCAGCTGTTCAGTTCTATGAGGACTTGTCTGAAAATCGAACGAAATTTAATTTCGGACACAAATTTAAATGGTGCTCCTATCGAAATCGATAAATTCGAAGATAGAAAAAATCCTATTCGAACTGTCAATATTTAGTTGTTCACAACAATGCAAATCTTCGCCATCTAAGTGAGTGTCCATTACACTGAACTATTAATATAATAACAACATGCAAGCACGGCATGTCCGCTCACACAAAAATATCTCTATAGGATTAACATATGTTTGGCATTTATAGTAGTGTCATTTTCAACTAATTTTTTTTATTATAATTAGCACTTTTTTTGATTAACGTCACTGCAGCTAGAGGAGGCCTATCGATACATACATATTTGTTTATAACTTAGACCTATAATTTGGCCGTGAAAGGGGACACATTTTTTTAACTTGGGCATTATATAATATACATAGACATGATGTATTTACTTATATCATAGATGTGACACAAGCTTAGCGAATTTTCATTAGTTTACTCATAAGTTTACAATTTTATCTACTTCGTTATAGCTGTCTGAAAATATAAAAATTTATTTGTCATATTTTTTAAATATTTTTAATAATAAAAATATTTTTTCTTGACAATATGTTTTCTAGCTTTTTATTATGGCGTTTTATGTCATTCAGCTTTGAGCTTAAAATTATGAAAAAGTCCTCCTCCTGTTCTATGCCTTCTTTACGGTGCCTAGAATAGCTTTCGCTGACTATGTACTCCGCTCCCCAAAGAACCACTTACTCATCACATTCAAATCAATTTTAGACACTTTTCCTGCATTTTCACAAGCACAGCATGCACAAATGTAATTCCCTATGTTTGTCCTCAAAAAGAAGATGAACCCTTAATTATACAAACAATTACTACAATATCCGTATTATCCAACTTAAAACCGCCTCAGCACATATTTAAGTTAAATAAAATGCCAAATTGTCTGTTGAAAGAAACATTCGTACGATGAGTGGTTGCACTAAAATAAGAACAACAACAACAAAAAAAAAAGTTTCGTGAGAAATTTCATGCCACAAAAGTGCCATCACGACGTGGCCGTGTTTTGTGGTCGCGCTCACATCAATTGCATAGTGCAGCTGTGGAGCTAAAGCAACAACTGAAGAAAAAGAAGAAGCATCAGCAATGATAATGTCAGCGACACGTATTGCACTGAGGCTATAACACGAAAGTGATGTGTCGTGTGTTTTGTTGTTGTGCATTACCGTAACATAGTTTTTTATGTGTATAGGTGTGTGTTTGTGTGTGAGTGGGTGGGTGCGGAGCTAAGCGGGTTGGGCTAATAATGGTGTTATTGCCGTCGCTTAAGATTTTTTTGTTGTTGTTGTGGGTAATAATGGAACTCTTAGAAAGGATCGTCTTCACGCGAAATCGTCAACAATATGAACACGTACAACAAGTAAATGCAGAGAGGGGAATCGAATGAAGCAATTTTGGTTGTCTTAACGGCAAATGCGAGAGGCTTTCGGTTACCTAGTAAGCAATTGGAAAGTTAAGCCAGTGATGAGTCTCATGACCTCGATTGGATTCAGGGAGTCCATCAATTTTTTTTTGCCGCCCAAGCTACTGAGCGGTTGATTATTTTTGAACCGAAGTATCAAAATCAGCTGAGATATCGAATCATCTCCTTCATAATATAGGTTTTAAACCATCTGACATCCGCCCAAAATTTTGGTAGAATTTTTGGTCATTTATCTTCCATTATTTTAAAGTCATTATGTGAAACACAAATTACTCCATGAAAGCTTGTGTAGTGCTGCTGATATTGCCAGTTCATTGTTCTTGCACAAGAATCTGACCCTACCAATATATTTTTTACTATAAAGATCTCGATCCATCCATGCTGCTACATACAGATGCAGCTTAAGCGCTAAGCAAAACCAGTATTTGCAAAAAGTCTTACAATCCCATTATGTTCGCTGGGTATCCACAAGAAGATGTTTGACCTTCTGTGCGCTCAACCTACAGGAGGTAGGGCAAATAAATCTTCTGACAATTACGATGTGTCGTTTTCCTCAGTGAATGTAAAGCACAACTTGTTGTGTACGTTAGATTATTTTAAACTTAAAAAAAACTGTAAAACTAAACCTCCACGTTTCCGCAATTTTGAAATTAGTTATCAGTGGATTTGTGGGTATTGAAGGCGATGTGTATCTCATACTAATTTCATTATCAAAACTGAAAGCTGAAGAGGGTGAAATAGTAAAATATTTAAAATGATTTGAGGTTAGAAGTTTATTGAGGCATTTTTGATTGTAACCTTGATATTTCTCGTAAGATAGTTCACAGAGTTATTTTATTTTGGTTTATTTTATTTTATTTTATTTTATTATATTTTGTGCTAATTTATTTTATTTTATTTTATTTTATTTTATTTTATTTTATTCTATTTTATTTTGTGTTATTTTATTTTACATCATTTTATTTTATTTTATTTTATTTTATTTTATTTTATTTTATTTTATTTTATTCTATTTTATTTTGTGTTATTTTATTTTACATCATTTTATTTTATTTTATTTTATTTTATTTTATTTTATTTTATTTTATTTTATTTTATTTTATTTTATTTTATTTTATTTTATTTTATTTTATTTTATTTTATTTTATTTTATTTTATTTTATTTTATTTTATTTTATTTTATTTTATTTTATTTTATTTTATTTTATTTTATTTTATTTTATTTTATTTTATTTTATTTTATTTTATTTTATTTTATTTTATTTTATTATACCTTTCATGAACATGAAATGGTATTATAACTTTGGTCCGATGTTTGTAAGTATGAGAAGAAGAAGAGATATACCCACTATTAAGTATACCGAAATGATCAGGGCGATGAGGCGAGTTGATTTAGCCATGTCCGTCCGTCCGTCCGTCCGTCCGTCTGTTTGAACGCAAACTAGTCCCTCAGTTTTTGAGATATCTCGATGAAATTTTGCAAGCAGGCGCCATTTTGCATAGGATTAATCATTTGTCGGAACCAGCAAGATCGGACCGATAGAAGGCATAGCTCCCATACAATCGATTGTTCCGATAAATGGGTTTTGGCCTATAACTCTTGCAACTCAAAAGCTAGGAACGTAAAATTTTGCAAGTTTAGTACAAATTGTATTTGCAACGTGTGTAGTGAAAATGACTCAGATCGGACCAACATGACATATATCCCATATCCCATATAATCGATAGTTTCGATAAATGGTTTTTGGGCTATAATTTTTGCAGTTAAAAAGCTAGGAACGTTAAACTTTGCACGTTTGCTACATATTATACATGTAACATATGTAGGCAAAATCAGCCAGATTGGACCAACATAACGTATAGCTCCCATACAATCGATTGTTCCGATAAGTGTGGTTTAGCATTCATGAAAGGTATAAAGCCTTCGGCACAGCAGAAGACAGCCCTTTCCTTACTTGTTTTATTTTATTTTATTTTATTTTATTTTATTTGTGTAAAATAGGAAATTACGTGGAATCGAGTGCTCCTCATAGTGGGAAAGTATTAACTTATACTCTTACATGGTATATTAGAACAAAGTGACACACGTCAGTTGTTACATTGCGCTTTCTTAAATTTGGTGACTTCCACTTTTTCTAAACTTTCTGTATGAAAATGGTTTAGGTACATATTTGGGATGTACAATTGAAGAAGATGTCATTAAAGATGTTTTCCTGTCTTGCTGAGTATTTCACATGCGAAAAATTTATAGAAAGAAAATCGCATTGCTTCTGTCAGCTTGCTTTGTTGCTGCTCACTTTTATATGGAGTGATGATAAATCTTTGTATAACAAGCAAAACATTCCGAACTACTTTCCAAATTTGGACGCATTCTATTTCACTGGCATGCAGTATAAAGCCGTAAGTAACTATACTCCTTCACTCTGTTAATTGTTGTAGCAGCAAATACGTGTGAAAGCGTTCCTTCTCCATCAATGAGGCTGGGCGAAAAAGAGTCAAGAAAACACAAAAATATTAGAAGACAAAAAGTCATCCAAAGAGACTGACAAGCTCTTGGACAAATGAACATACGACTCGTTTAGACTGAACAGACATGAAAATGAGGATGAGCGGTGATGCCAGATCGACTATTAAATGAACTTTTTTTTTATCGCAAAACATCAGAATTACATATGTTGGTAGAGTTGCGGATATTATAAGCTCTTTGCCTAGATAACCGTGAGTACATTTTATGTCGAATAGATCGTGGTCGATAATTTCTAAAAGGAGGAAAATTTAGGCGATATTATTCTGTCCTTCTGTCCGCCCTGAATTATATATGGGCGATAGAAGTCAGGTTCAAATACGAATCCAGGTAATCTTAGCAGTGTTCGGCAACCACTCCGCTCATCTCGACAGCACACTTCATTTTAGAACACAATCCGGCAACGCCACATCCATTCTCCCAAGAGCAGTGGGTTAACTTAACTTGACTTAATATCTTGGCATGATTTTACTTTAGTGCCTTCTCAGCTAAATCTGACGGTCTGATCAATAGCGCTTCAAATTGTACAGAACTATTTATGTTGGTATGTGAACGCATTGAGGCATTCATGTTATAATTCTCCTGCAACCCCACAACCGTTCAATATTCTTCCAATAGCTTAACATATTCACAATACCTTTAACATACGTTTTATTTATTCGTTGATCGTGTCAGTGCCGATTCCTTGTATTGACGTAAAATATGCGCACACGTGATGTAATGATGCTTAAAACGAGTTGTAAGTTGCCAATGTGAGTGGATATTCTGTAAATACGACAAAGCCAAGACATCTCGTTGCCAGTGCCGCTTCCTTTCCAATTCTATCACACAGATCCGGCGACTATTTAGCTATGCGTCAGACAAAACTATATATACACAAACAATGTTTAGCTTAAAGCAATATTTGTAGAGTCGTGCAAATTGATGGGATGAGAATACCCAACAAACTAGCGGCATTCAAGTCATAGCTGTTAAATTATGATTACGATTAGTAATCGGTTAGATTACTTTATAAAAATAATCGCAATTCAAACATTGGGATTACGTAATGATTACGATTATTAAGAATCAAAAAATAATCACGATTACTCTAAATTACTGAAAAGAATCAAAAATAAGTAAAATAAATAATTAATTCTTTTCAGAGATTCTTTTCGATTATTTTTGATTACGTTCAATCCAAAATACCAAAAAGCTTTTTTCTTTAAAAAGAATCAAAAAGAATCGTTGTAAAGAATCAATTATATGTTTTAATTATTTTTTTATTTTCAGTAATCTAGAGTAATTCTGATTATTTGTAATCTTAATCATTACGTAATCTATTTGGGACCAAGATAATCGTAATGTATTCAATTATTTCACGATCAAATACAAAGTAATCAGTTTACTAATCATTACGATTAGTATAATGATACCTCACAGAGCACTGGCCTATGGTCTCTTTATACGCTCAAATTTCCCCATTAGGCTCGCTGGGTTGTCAGCAACACATTCATCTTTACGTTTGGCCATATCAAACAGTTGACGTCAGTAAGTGAGCGTACGGAGTGCAATCACTCTTCGATCATTTAAAATTCGCTTTTTGCTTTGTTCTTATTTGTATTCTGTGAGATCCGTGGCATGTTCTATTCTCACAGTTCACCAACAACGACAACTTATTTCCATTATTTCTATTGATGTTGCACTAATGTTGGTTGCTTTTTTTCCGGTTTTCGGTTTTTCTCATTGCACTTTGCTGTTCGATTAAAAAGTGTTCATGTTGTTGTTATGTTTACCAACATGTTTTGACTTTTTTGGCATCCATAAATGGAACGAATTGAAGTCTAGAGTACGGCAGCAATTCTTTTGCTTTAGATGCTCTTCTTCTTCTTCTTCTTTGCCAACTTTACAACAAATAAACACTGTTCGCTTCAAATGTTTCGCAGGCCATCATACCTTTTTTCTTGTCGTAGTTTATTAGCCACATTCGCGTCTATGCCTGCGTCGGCGTGTTCAATATCGTGATCTTCACCAAAATTGTCATCGTTGAAGCATACGATTTGTGGTCGCTATTATACTCTTTTGTATATGTATGTATTTTGTTGCCTTCGGCTATCATTATCGTGATCGTTTTAGCCTTAACAAATGGGAAATGTCATTACATACATAGCTAAATGATTGCCTTCTTTACAAACATCTTTTATTTTTTTTGTTCACTTTATTGTTATTGTTATTATTATTGTTGATGTATGCCAGCAACTCTACTACCATGGTATGTATGTACATATGTATGTGCCGCTGTGTCATAGTCCATCAAGAAATTTGTTCTATTTCAAACTGAAAACATCTTAAAAAGAAATCGATTATGTCGGTATGGGACATTTAAATGGTTCGGTAAGTTCGTTGAAAGATTTGTCCGCTAATTAGCTCAAGCAGCATAGCGAGATAATAATCTTACTGAAAGCCTTACGTTTATACATTTGAACGATTTGAAAGCACATTTATATATACATACATATGTATGTATGTGTGTAGTGAGGATGCCACTTTTCTCGATTTTCAAGTTTCGGGATTGGTTGAGGTTGAGAAATGTTCTAACCTAAAAACATACAACAAATAATTTAATTTAATTGTTTTTGCTTCAATCGAAAGTAACTTACTCATATATCGACTGCTGAGGGGAAGATCACCCTATTTCAAAATATTTAAAAAGATCATACCATAAAAGTGTTGATAATGGTTTTAAGGCGTACTTCTTAGTCCTCTAATATGGGAACCCGTTTCCGAGATATCGCCTAAAATGTGGAGAGGGGCTGAAAGCCGAACATAAAGATGATTTGAGAACGATATTGAGAATTACAGTTTGATTCATATGAATGAAAAAGTGAGATTGGTCGTAAGTAAAAGCGCAAGTGAGCTGGGGGGCCAGTGAGAAGTAGTTCTAGAAAAAGAGGGATAGGGAAGCATACTTTCTTATATAAGTTGCAATATGAGCAATGTTTTAGTTCCTCGAAGAAGTTGATAATTTCTTTAGGTTATCTCAATTGAATTCTCCCAGACGTCTGATTTTCATATTAGGGTACCGATTTCTGGTATAATACCAGCTTTAGAAATTATTATACTTGCTGTCCCGGAAATTGTTTTTCTTTCCTTATAACCTACAAAGGTTACCCAAAAATGTTAACCATATTCCAAGCAAACAAGTTATTCCATCCACTCTAATATTGTAGATATGTATGTATGTATGTGCCAAATGGTAAATTATATAGATAAATACAAATGTATTTCTCACTGCGACCTTATTTATCATGCCAATGACACAAATGACAGTTGCGACAAGAAAAACATTTTGAAACCATAAACGCAATTTGAATAAGCTCATAATTTTCAGCATCACTTGATTGATGATTAGTAGTTTTTTCTTATTTCTGTTTAAAACTCTAATTGGATAATTAAATAATCATAAAACGGACAAGCTGTATGCAAGAATGTGGCTTCGAATAGCGTTGAGTTGAGTTAAGTTCATTTGATAGATGGTAGTTAAACTCATCTTAATAGAATATTGGACCTAAAAATTTGCTCTGAGTGGTGTCTTCTTTTTTCTCTCTGACGAATTAATTTCATGTGTGCATATCTCAATAAAGGTCTTTGTGAAAAGGGGGAGAATCAAACATCTTCTGGAGAACTTTTCGTATGAATGTCTCCAGAAACTTCTTAGCTACTTTTGTTAGGATCCATGACTCCGAGTCATAAATTAGTACAGATCAGATGAGGAAATTATAGTCCGAAGGGAAAATCCCTATTGACTACGCAGTTAAATTTTTTCTTTGTGAAAGCATTTTGTTGTTCCTTTTAAGTTCGTCTAAAAATTCGGAATTATCTTTAGAGGAAAGAGTTAAGTTATGATATATAATTTCATTAATTCCATTATCAGTCCCTATTCCCAGTCGCTTTTTATCCAAAAGTAGCCAAGCAATCAAAGTGTTCCGAAGCAACGTGTCTCCCAGTTCGCACACTATTTAAACTTGTTACACACCTTTGTTATTGTTATTGGTTCACTTTTTGGAAGGTAAAAAATATTAATTAATTTTGCATTTTAAACTTTGTATTGCTTGTTTGCACCTCATAAATGATTACGAAAAATTTTCTCTTTGTAATGCAAATCCCCATTCTTATCAACTTAAAATTTGAATTTGTATACCCAATCTGCATACCAAAGCAGCAACAAATTAGTTGAGCCCAGATTAACATTTCTTTTATGATGTGTTCAATTGAAAGCCACTACTTGCTGCGATAAGCAATTTGAACAAACTTGTTTTCTAACTACTTAAATATGGAAAAATTAAACAAATATTTATATGATTACGACCGCAGCCTAACATGTTATCAATATTTATGATATGATGCGTGTCTAACTAATTTGGAACGGTGTTATATCAAACAAGACCCTTTCAGAAACTTTATTGTAATCGTATATTTGCTGGGTGCCGAAAGCGCCTGGATAAGAAAAATACAATGAGGGAATCTACGAGATTGGCAATATCTTACAAAATCATTTTAAATTTTCGTTGACATGTATTATTTTTGAATGCTTTAATTTTCGTTCTTGATTGTGTTTCACAAGTCAAACGGAAAACTAGTCCAAACCTCGGGAACTTCGATAGACAATTTGCAAAAGGTAAAAATTTGTGAATTAGTGACCTACAATTTTTTCGAAGGTAACTGAAATTTGGTAGCCATGCCAACAATGTAAAAATGTAGTTCGAAATTTTTTAAAATTCGAAGTATTTTCTAAGCTCTTCGAAGTTTTATAGTAAAATTTCCAAAAATAAATTGGCAAATAAAAAATAGTCATGTATGTATATTTAAAAAACGAGCCAAATCGTTTGGACCAATCGTGAGAAAATTGGCAAAATCTAGTGAGCTTCGAAAATATGTATGTATGTATGTTTATAGCTAAAGCTCGGAAATTAATACGAATTGCGAAAAATAGTGAAATATATATTTTTATTTTATCGTTGTGAGCCATACCAACAAATTTTATTAAAATTCAAGATGTTCGAAAAAATTTTAAGTGGCTCACTTCATTAATTTATACGCAAAAATAATTCGAACTTTGAAAAACTGGGCCAAACGTACTTTTTGTTGTTGTTGTGAGTTATACGAACAATTTTCAGCAGAAAGTCGAACTTCGAAAAAAGTAACCCATTTCACCAATTTTTATAAATTTTGGGGTGAGCTAGTTTTTCAAAAAAAACTTTCGGTTTTTCAATTTAATCTGTTGGCTGACTCACTTTAAATTTCAAAAATTTTCAATAGGGCGATGAAGTCAATATTGGTTCAGATTTCACTAATTTGATTCCATAGCAGTTTTTCGAAATTTCCGATATCTACATCAACGATTGTCACCCGCCCGATTTCGCTCATTTTCGATAGGATCTCAAGTCGACATACAAATGTGATGGATGACCCAAAATTAGTTTATTATAATATTAGTATCAAACGAAAGGTTCTACTGAGTGCTGAAAAAAGGCGATGTGAATAGTTCTATAACTCAACTGGTTTCGAAGATAAAATCGAATTCAGTCTATAAAAGCTATGAGTTGCAGCGAAGCGTGGTCGGACTTTTAAATTTCTTATAAACGTTTACAATCTTTTTTTGCTGCCCAGCTGCTTGATACGCCAGATGCGTTTTGGTGTCATGCGATTCTCTGATTAACTAGTGCTAGTATTCATACAAAATAACTACAAAATATCAACAAAAATAACAAAAGTGACAACAATTTCAATGAGAACAATGCCAACACACAAACTGCTGCAACAGCCAACAACAAGCTCAAAGATACGTAAACATGCGATTTTATTGACCATTTCAATTCAATTTAGGCTAATTTAATTTCAATAATAACACGCTAATAGGACACAACCAACCAAACATACATACATACATACATATCTACGTGTGTTCACACATGCCCTCACATAGTGCCAACCGCTGGTGTTTGAGCTCTGTGACTGGCTCAGTGGCATTTAACGCAACAACAATGTACCCCAGAGAGGCACAGTCGATATGTCGGTGTTGTTGTTGATGAGCAAGCAGAAGATTCGAAGAAAGAGGTGTGTCAAGCGAACGGCAACTTGTGGCGGGTTAATAAGGTGTGTGCGCTTTTGAATTTTCGGTGTGGCATCAAATGGTAGAAATGCATTAGAAAATACCCTGTAGGGAAATTGACAAAAATTTCTTTTTTGGAACATTGGTTCAAAGTGTGAAATAAGCAATAACTAGTTTGTAAAAAGATTTTTACTAGTTTTAACGCAAAATAACAAGGAGTGAGCTCAAGGCCTATTTATCAGTCGATCAGGCCTAGTAATGAGATCATGCTAATGACTTCAGATTGATCCGAAATCGATCGGGCTAACGTAAGAGCAAACGATGTATATTATCTTCTAAGGTGGACTTCTAGTAATGCAGCATTGAAAGTTGCCTTTAATTCTATTCAACGGTATTTGAGTGATGCGCGATCAAACATACAGACAGAGAGACAAACATTCCAAAAACTCTTTCTTCTGACTCGATTAGTTTTATAATGATTGCTTCTAAATATTTGTCATGAATAATTGCAATGTGATGATAGAAATAACTCTACGGCTCTAGTTTTGAACAAACATTAAGTTCACAATTTATCAATTTCCTGCTGGGTATGTGCCTATTCATCGCTATGTAATAATACAAATGCAGTTGCGTGTTGCTTGTTGCACGACACATCGTGTCACTCCATGTGGATAATTCTATTGATACCTCTGAGCTTTAATGCTTGTGGCAACAAACTTAACGAGTCAAACAAAACCAATATTCGCTTTGTCAATCTTGGCTACTGTTGATGGTAGTAATTTTCTTTTTTTTTTTGATTTGCTCAATGCATGAAACCGTTAGTATGTTTTGATTTCATATCAGTTTACATACTTTTTCTATTCTTTGTATGATTTAATTTGGATTTTTTTTGTGTGTAAAATTAGTTCTGCGCTATTGATATCGATATTATACGCTGTTATCGATACTTTCTTTTCAGTTAGTTGTACTTCTGTTGGTTTTTATTTCACTTTTCACCACATTTATTTGTTGTTTTAAAACTGAATCGGTATCACATTGCTTTCGCTATCATTAATCAATTTCCTCTTTACATATCTTGGCAAACGTTACAAGGCCAGCTGCTCATGTATACCTTTGTATGTTAAGAGGCTAATATGTATTTATGTATGTATGTATGTATGTAAATAATATTAACCTGCTATGAAGCACTCAAACATAGTTAGGAATGCAATCACAAATATGCAAAGAAGAGAAGTTTTACATAAATATTTCCATGCTCTGATAATAATATCATTCAACATCTTTTTTGAATGGTAGATTGAAGTTTTCTGTACACCTAGTTATGAAATCCAATAGGATTGACCCAAAATACTTTTGTTGTACGTCTTACTTTCATTTAATCATTGGAGATGACCCAATAGGTTATCTCATATAACTTTTTTCAACTATTAAATTTCGAACTTCTCTTTGCCTCTTAAATTTCTGTAGTTTCATGCTTGTTAGATAGTTATTAATTACTTTTGTTTCCCGGAAAGGAACTGATTACATTTTCAATTACTAGTAATTTGAAATTGAGGGTAATTCGATTCCTAAATGAGTGATGTGTATAAAGGAATTTTTTTATTTATGCTTTGATTTTTTTACTAATTCTTTTTTAATCAATTATTATTATAGTCCAGAAATCGACTTTTTTATTATAATGGGGACTGAAAATTTTATGACATCTGCCATTGCTTTTTTGAAGATTAATTCGGATGCTTTTAGACTTCTTTGTCAGATAATTTTGAAATGCCCCGTTAACCATTAGGCTATAAGAACTATGCTTTTCTGAAATATTTCGCACAGATATTGCCGGTTCGATTCGTCCCTAACTACAACTTTTGAACAAAGGGTGGGCCAAACAAATTTTGAGCCCTATTAAATATTCAATTTATTTTTTTTATTTTAAAAATAAAAACCTTGGCAAACGTTTCAGGCAAATTAAGCAAAAAGAAATGATCTGTTTTAAAAAGACAATTTTTTTAGGGAAAAAAGAGTTTTTAATTAAGATACAAATATTTTTTTTTTTAAAAAACTTTTTATGAAATCACTTTTTAACAAAGGATGCCTACCTAGACAAACGAAATTAAGCAATAAAAAGAATTTTTTTTTTTAATTTTAACATAAGAAATTTTTTTTCCAGAAAAAACATTTTTTTTTTCAATTTTTAACAAATCGTAAACAAACAAAACATTTTCCTGGACAAACAATGGGCAAACGTTTTAGCCTAATTAAACCTTAAATTTTTTGTTTAAGATAAGAAAGATTTTTTAAGTAAAAGAAAAAAAATTCTGGACAAAAATAACTTTTTCCTGTGCGAAATATAATAAAAAATATGTATAATAAATAATATGGTAGTAAAAAAATATTTGTCTAGGAAAATATTTTTTTTTTTGTTTTTAGGGAAAAACGATTTTCCAAATAACTTTTGAACAAAGAGTGAAAAATAAGAACTTTTTCTGGACAAATAATTGCATTTTTTGTTTTTATTCCCATTTGTATGTATATACATACATACGTACATAGAAGCACCATCAGATAGCTGTCGCATATCATTCGATTGACAGTTATTGTAATCAACTCTTTTCTATTTGCATTCCTAAATGGGTTGACGGGTAAGCCGATCTTTCCACTCACTTTATTCTTTTTGTGTCGACGTATTGTCATTTTCGCTTTCTATTACACTCTTAAGTAAGAAGAGTAACAAGTTAGTTATAACAACTTATTCGAGCAGCCTAGTAACAGAAATTGGCTAAGCAAGAGCATATCAAGGAAAATTATACGACAAAGTTTTATCTACTTTATCTACTACCCGATAGCCAGAGGTCTAAGCGAACACAAAGTCTTAGTCATTACTTGCTGATGTTGGGAGTAAGTATATATGTACATCTGCACTTACCTTTATTGTCACATAATTAAGCATTCTTAAGACTAGTTGAAAAAGAACTTGCACGCTTCCTTTTGACAAGTTTCTTAACTCTATGCCGTGAATCATCGAACTTTTTAATCTATTGCAACCCTTACTCTCACATACTTCAATGCAATTACAAACTAATCCCTTCAGGTACAGGGTGGCGCAAAAGTAATCTTCCGATGCTTTTTGGCTGTAATTCAAAAACAAAATGAAAAACTTTGATTCTTCTTGTGGATTATTTTTATTTGGTCTTTTAATTTTTTTTACATCAAGTCGAGAATATGATGTCATGTAAATGGCCCCGCCACAGTTGATTGTCACTTGAGCCCTTTTTATGGCATTTTCCATCACTTTGGGCAAAACTTCCAGCGATAGGTCCTCAAATTCTTGACGGATATTGTCTTTAAGAGTTGCAAGAGTCTGAGGCTTGTTGACATAAACCCGCGACTTCATAAAGCCCCACAAAAAGAAGTCTGGAGCTGTCAAATCAGGCGATCTTGTTGGCCAGTGCAAATCGCCAAAACGGGAGATTAGGCACCCGGGAAATGCATCCTTCAGCATATCGGTTGGGGCACGTGCATTGTGTGCTGTTGCACCGTCTTGTTGGAACCACATGTTTTCCAATCCCAATTCGTCAAGTTGCGGCAAAAATAACTCGTTGACCAGTAGGCGTTGGACGGCCAGGAAATCTGCGACGAAATTCACGTTGTGCCAAAGTCACCGACCGATTATTGGTGAAATAAATAGTCAGCAATATTCCACGTTCTGGAGCAGTGTAGCGGAACATTGTTTATTAACGTGTATTTTGCATGTGTTTATGCGTGTGTGCAAAATTTATAGCATTTTCTGATAGGAAGATTACTTTTGCGCCACCTTGTATAACAATCTATGGATTTGCGTTGCGTGCCGTGTTAAGTCAATTGATAAAGTTTTAGATGCTTAGAACTCGCTGCCATGAAATATCCAACCCACGCAAGCAAAACAAAAACCGGCAAGACAGTGTGGGGGGGGAATCTAAATGAATTGAATTTGTTTGAACTTGGACATTGGTCTCAAGTAACGCATTGCTGATTATACCAGCTTTTGTATGTATGTATGTCAGTGTTTACAAAGTACCGTTCAAGTGAATCGAAAGCAGAAGCAAACGCACCAAACCCATTACTGCCGTTGCTAGCTACCATTAAGAAGTGCAATACCGTAAAAGTTGGTGATGGTGGTGGTGGTGGCATTGTTTGCTCTACGTTGGCGATTTGTGGTTAAACATAAATTGTGTGTTGCTGTAAAAAAGGTGTGTTGTTCATATACAAACTTTACTTTTCTTTTCTTTTTTTACTTTGTCCGTCTTTTATTTTCTTAAACAATTAAATTTTTCTTTTGTCGTTAGTTCGACCCACCACCAAATCTTGTTGCAATAAAAGCTTCGCTGTGATTTATGTTGTTAATTTACAAAACTAAATAATATACATGAATGCAGAAGAGGTGAGCTGATAGGCGTCCTAAAATATTGCTGTCAGTAAATAGCTTTAAGTTTATCAATAAATCAATATTGATTTTGTTGAAGCTAACTGAGTTTATAAGAAAAAAGCTGTAAAACATTGAACTCTCTTTAAGTATACACGGCGAAAAATTTCGCAGACATTTGAAACTTTTTAAACTTTTGTCGGAAATTCCAAACATTTCAATTCCAATTAAATATCTAGTCGAGATAAGAAACAGCATGATCGACTGAAACACGAACTTGTGGGTAAACCAAAGCCGCAATCAAAACTGGAACACAAAACGACCCTGGGGCTGTAGATATTATGAACCTAGAACGGAATTGAAACTGGAACATAGACTGAAACATTAATTGGAATGAAAGTGGAACGAGACTGAAGCGGTAACCAAATTGAAACACCAACTGAGGCTGAATTTGAAAAAAAAATGTTTAAACCCAGCACAAAAGTGGATTTAAGAATACACTTCGTATTCGGTTCCAGTTCAATCTCAATTCTGATTTCAGTTCGAGTGGATGTTTTTATTTCAATTCTGACCTAGGCTCCTATTGTAGTTCCGGTTTCGGTCTGTATTTCATATTCGATTTTGGTTGATGTTTCCATTCCAGTTTCAGGCAATTTCCCTGCTTCGATTTCAGTAACAGTTCCAAATTCGGTTTCAGCCCAGTCAATATACCAGTCTGAGATCGGATTCCAGTGTCAGTAGACCGTTTTGATTTCAGTTTCAGTTGATGTTGCAGTGTCGCATACGGACAAGGCTAACATTCCAAAACCACGAAAGTTTTAACTCGGAAAAATTATTATTTTTGGGCTAACTTTGCAAACCGGTTAACACCATTTGATTCAGCGTATACAAGTTTTATAGAAATGACATAGACTTTGCATTTGGCTTCTGTTGCTCTAATAGCTTTATTGCCACCACTGTATTCTGTGGCTTTCTAATAATTTCTTGTGCTAGAAAAATAGTCCTAAACTTTAGATTGGACATCCAGTAAAACTACGGTGAAAATTTATTTGATTCTATTTAGCAGTCTTAGAGTGATGCGCGTACAAACAGGCAAACATACAAATAGATGAAAATTGTAGAAATAGTGGTGAATAACCGATTTGACAGCAGCCACTTGCAACTCCAAACTTCATACTAATAACATAACAAAATACATTTCTAACTCAAAGCTTCGAAACGCTTCGACTCCGAACCATTAAAATAATAATTTTGCGCCTTCTACCAAGTAAATGAAAATTCTCCTACTTCCAGGGTAAACTCTAAAATGCTATATACATATATACGGGTATATGTATATATTTATCATTATTTGTCCTATATATTAAAGCACTCTAATATTTCCTCAAAAGTTAGTTACGCGGTTTTGCACTTGCGGCAGTTTCACAGGTAGTAATATAAGTTTTTTTTTTTTTTTGTATCGACATAAATCAAAATTTTAAGTACTTTAGTTAATTGACTTTTTAATTTCACACCTGCTGTGACAACAGTCCATGCGACGACAACATTAACTACGCCTTCGGTGGTAGTGGAAGAGCGGGGGAGTGTGGTGTTATGTCTGATGGATGTCAAAGTTGATGATGGAATACAATATTGACGTGTGGCTTGTTCAATTTCAAAATGGATGTACATATATATATTTATACATATATATTATATAAAGTAAGACAATTACATAATGGCTTCTACACTGCAAAAATGGCGAGTACTCGCGCTCATTGTAAGCGCTCGCCGTAAGGGTGAGCTAACTAGTACTAATTTTAGTCAAATCAATTTTTTTTTACAAATTTGCTATAATTTTACGAATTTGTTTAATCAAATCATTTATTACTTTAAGCGTTTTACTCGTTAACTTTTACGATAAAACATTGTCGAAAAACTACTTTTTATTAACCTGGCACTACTTTTATTGCCCAATGACATACATAAACAGCTATGATAAATATTTAACCCTTCTGCTATGTTTGGGCTTAGGTTCATTTTTTTTGTTTGTTTGTTTTTAAAAATTATGTCCATTAACACAAAGCAAAAGTGGAATTTAAAAACTGATATATAAAGGAAATATTTTAAGCATAGATGTTGTGAAAAAAAAAATCAGCTACCAAACAATTCAGTTATAAATTTGTGTATTAAATTCGAAAGAACATTTTTTTTGAAAAAAAATGCTAATATTTTTGAAATGCCAAAACAAAACCTTCCGCTAATTGCAGGATATCTTTAGATAAATCAGAAGTATGAAGCAAAGAAAAAATTGATCGGATCACTCTCTTAAACTCACGATTTTTTGAAGGTTATGTACATACATATTAAATAACATAAACATGTGTGAAAACGTTTGTATTTACAATTAAAATGGCCACTTCAAGCTTCTACAAAAGTGTTATAGTGGAAATTATGTTGAAAATTATTATTATCTTAATAAACTTACATACATATAGGTACCTACTTGAAAGTTGATGTGGTAAATCGAGTGCAAATGGCAAAAGCTAATAAACTGTCTTCTATACCTTCGTCGACACTGTGGTCAAAAAGCAATGTGCGTGTAAGTATGTGGTTTTATATCAAAGTAGATTTTCTATAGAATGCACAGATACGTACAACTCAATATTTTGGAGTGTTGTTGTAAAGGTAACACGAAAGTGTGGATTAATAGCGCTATGGTTGACGTGCGCTGCTGGATTGCCCGGCACGCTGGTTGGCTCTGGGTACGCAATGAGCTGGAAACTATATAATTCATACAACTTGTACTCACATGACTGAGCATTCAGTCAGTTGGTGGCAAAAAAAAAAATGAAAGGTCAAATGGCTTAATTTTTGTGACAATGCGAGAATAATTTTTGATATCATATCAGAAAATATTGATTTTAATTTCAAGTGGAAGGAGTTTTTTTGAAGGGGTGGGAATATTACGTAAGCTTGCAAAAAAAATCTTTAATCCTGCTAATATGGGTTTATAGATTAGACTGGGTCATATTAAAAATGATTATTAAAGATGAAGCTTTTTGAAGTACTTATTTCATTTAAGCTTATATACCATCGAGTCATTCAAGCAAAAAAATTTACTCAACTTTGGAGTTCGGGTGCCGATAGAAAAAATTCTTCACCGAGGTTATGATAATGTCCTACCTGAAATATTTTCTTTTGAAAACTCCAAGGCTTGTACTCGTACCATATTACGTTACAGCCAATGATCCCTAGACTTACATCACAACAGATTTGATAAGCTAATTGTAGTTACTTCTGGGTTGCCTACTCTATCCAAAGTATCACTTCTTGGCAAGAGTGATTCTTGGTTGAATTCCTCATAACAATATTTTCGATTTTAATGGTGGTTCCCAAATTTGTAAAAGTTAGACAGTAATAGTTATCCCGAGATAAAAATATTCCCCTAACAATTTGACGGCTTTCGTGTAATTCGCACTCTGTAAACAAGTTTTGAGTATAACAAGTGCCTTGTGCCACTTTCATTATGTTCTCTTAGGATTTCATATATCCACATTTCAATTGTAGAAAATTTGATGCTCCCTATTTCGAAAATATATGCTAAAATCATCGAAAGTTAGAATGTTCTCTTTGACAACAATTATTCAAACGAATTGTAGAGTATGGATATGTAATAGAATGGAGTTTTGCGTTCGGGCACAACAGTCTTTCGAATAGAAGTACATAGTTAGGGCGCTGATTAGATAATCGATATGCATCTTATCTCTCTTGTTTTATTTCTTAAACTGTATTAGATAATGTCCGCAGCAAAGTTCATTCACACGGGTACGATCTATTACAAGAGTGTGATATCATTCTGATTTGATTTGAAAAGCTACTAAAGAACATTTTGTGATGAACCAGCCTTTAATGTCAGCAAATAGTATTTTCCCTTTACTAAATTGCAAATATACAGCAATTGTCTAAAATTAATATCACGCTATACGAGTATGTTCCAAAAATGTATTACAAAAGCAACTTGAAGCCAGCCACTTGAGTTGATACCATCCAAAACAGCATAAATCTCTAGAGCTTTACAGTTTGCTAAATAAATATGAACTAAATTAATATTCTCTATTAGTATTGCTATTATTTCAAAAAGCAAACTTTTACTAATAAATGCTTCCAAAGTGGCGCACTCGACACAATTAAGATTCGTGCTCATTTGCTGTGGAGCACGGAAGAAAAAACGCCCCAATATTTAAAAAGGTTCTAGTAACCCGCTCAACAACTAAACCAAACGTTGGCGCTTGAACAATCCCACACCAATTACTTAACTGTCTTGCACAGCTAGATAAGACCTACGCCCGCTTGTTTGACGCACTTGGGGCACTCCAACTCTTCTTCTTTACTACAAGTTTAACCGAAACTAAAGTTAAGAATCCCTTTATGGCTGCCGCTTCGAAATAAATTATGACCAATGAATGACTGAGAAAGTGAAATGAAGTCCATAGCAGGGTGCTAAAGGAAACAAAAAAAAAAAAACCAAAAAAAAAAAAACTTGTATGAAGTGTAACGAATGAGTGGGTGATACAAAAAAGCGAGTGAAAGAATGCCGAAAAAAAATTAGTAAATATTCACAAAGTGTACGCCGCACATCAACAGCATCATTATCATTACTTTTTATTACATTAGCATAAAGCAACAACAACAGCAAACGTAGTCGTAATACGAGTAACAGCTATAAGAACTACAAAAAAAGAAAAAAAAAGAAAGAACACAAAAAAGTGTACTAAATAGAACAAAGTGCTCATTCAATGTAGTGGACGTCCATGACCACTAAAATATGTAGCAATAACGGGGTATTCAGGGCACCACACTTTGCGGCAAGAGTACGTATAAAACGGAGAAGCGCAAATGGCTGAGTAAAGAGACTCCATCGTCTACTGTAACTACAATAACAATAAATGAAATGTAAACCAAGAATATAAGATTCAACATCAAAGTCGTGGTGGGTGTGACGCTCAGAGTTTGCTTTGCGAAATGGGCTTATCTATGCGCAATGTCTTGCGAATGAAATCAAAGTGCGAAAATCACAATAAAATCAGTTGCGAAATGACAATCTGAAAGCAGTTTCTACTTTGATTATATGAGATATGTAAATAAGTCAGGACTGTTTGTCTAGCTTCCACCTTCATTTTTCTCTTTTTTTTTTGGCGCTTTACGCTGTGCCTTGAAAGTGAGACATTGTCTTCATAAATAAGAGTGAGCTGCAAACTCATAGCCCAGTCTCGGGCTATGGTGTGTAATAAAATTATTTGTCATATTTTAATTTCCAATGAAAAGTTACAGCGCCATAAAAACTCGACTGCCGACCGATTGTCGACACAAATTGCCTAATTTTTAATATTAGCAACACCATTCTTTTCTCTGCTGAAAATTTAATATGGAAATAAGGGGCAAAGCCCTAAAGTCAAATGCCAAAGTACTCAGCAAACATATTAGTTCATTGTGGTCTAGTTTTAAACCAGTTGTTATTTGCTCTTAAGACAGAGCAGATCACGTCCAGTCTACTAAGATGGACATAGTGAATCAAGTTAAGCTATACATTCCCTGAATCGACCCAAAAATATCAGATCAATGGACTGCAAGCTTTTTTTATATAAGAAACTTGTCCCGACTTCCCAGATGAGACAACAGATACGAAAACTAATGTGATAAATAAATAAAAACAAAAGTAGGCCCTTTTTTGATGTAAAAAAAAAATAAAAAATAAAAATTTTAGTGTTAAATTTTAGGACAATTTTTAATTTTTCAGAATCGAAAAAATTTAAGCTTATCATTCAGTTACTTTCGTCTACAGATAAATAGATTAAATTTTTGTAGCCTACTTTTAGGTTGTAAAAGTAAACTTGTCACACCACAGCCGTAGGGGAACGAGAGCAATCTGTCCGTACTATCCTTTTGGTCATGAATCAATGGATCAATTAGTCTCTTCATACAAAGAGCTCAAAACTTTCAATGACCGCATGCTTCTTTGTGACTCATCTCCGATTCTTCCTACACTAATCGAATTTTTTGCAGGGTGGTACAGTCATGTAATGAGTAAATTATATGCTCAAGGATTGTGTTTATTGAGTGGAAATTGAGTTTAGCTTAGGCTAATTGACAAAAGCAAAAGATCAATTCGTTCAGAAAAACTTATGTCGAACATATTCTTAAGTATTGCTTGATTTGTGTGTAGTTGTGAGAGACTTTTCAGTGCAAAGCATTCAATTATCTTCAACAGTCCAACTCTTCATGGAAAGAACGTTCAACAACTCGACCATAATAAAAAGAGTTTGGCTATGTTAGCTCAAAATTAAGGAAGCACATGGAAAGAACGGTCTATCCGACGAGCTGTTTAAAAACGGATACGTTGAGCTGTTGAAATATTTTTTTGTAAAGAATTTTCGTTGTTGGCTGTGATCTGTGATCTGTACCGATCAACTGCGCTCTCATATTCCAGCGTACCCTCAACGCAACAGCGTTCCTTCAAACATTTTATTGTAAACTTTTCAAGTACTTCTCTGCTCTCATCCTACATAAATACCTTACACATATATACATATGCATTTGCCATTTATATATATTTTATTTAATTTTCGTTTGTTTATTACGTAATCCTTTTACATCGACACTTTTCATTTCATTTCCACTCTCACTGCTCATTTGCCCTCAGGCTGAACAACACATTAACTGTATCAGCCATTACCAATGCTAGATTTATTTAATCAATTGTTAAATTGAAATTTTAAAACTCATACTTATTTAACATAAAATTAATACCAAGCCATTCGTTTCGAAAAGATCTGAAGTGCGCCTGTCTGGGATTGCTGCAGCGCAGCATTCGTCGTGGTCGTGTAGCGGTTTTCGGCTCATATCTTGTTGAATCTATAATTAATTTGACTTGCAATTTACAAGCTGCCTTTAAGCTAAAAAAATATTAATTAATTTGCTTGTTCTTCCGTAAGTGTGAACACAATTTAGTCTGCTGTTTGGGAGAGTTCATAGGACGGTTTGGGTATCTTTAAAAAATGCCGGGTTGAAAAGGATGTATGTAGCTCAAAAAAATTGTTGGTCCCGTCAGGAACAAGCTCTTCCTAGATTTATTGGCTTTAAGTCGCATTGTCTTATCCAGAGATGCGAGAGGGTGGTGTCTTCATTATCAAAGCTTTATGGAGGACGAGTAGCTTATTAAAATAATTTTTTTTGATATTTTTTTTTATGTATCCTGGTTCGGTACGAGCTATAGACCTGTTAATAATTTTTTCTGCATCGAAAAATTATTGTTGTTTTTGGGTTTCTTAATAATTTTTTTTATTTTTATATTTATTAATTATTTTTTTTTTATTATTTGCCTTAGGCCTAGACGATTGTCTTGCTCAAAGGCTTTACACCTCAAATGTATCTATTGGGGGAGAGCACTTACGGCTCTAAGTTATGAGCTCGATATAGGCCTCATCATTTTCGCTGTGAAAACACAAGCATACGCTTTATCTTCTTAATATTTCATAAGCCAGCTGCGAATTACAACAGCATGCAATACGAATGAAATAATAACAGCTTATCTTACTCAAACACACGTACAGGGGC
This sequence comes from Sphenella marginata, assembly GCA_951509765.1. Taxonomy (NCBI): domain Eukaryota; kingdom Metazoa; phylum Arthropoda; class Insecta; order Diptera; family Tephritidae; genus Sphenella; species Sphenella marginata. Next base: position 20,158,403 of record OX608080.1, on the reverse strand, counting down.
CACAACCAACCAAGGACTGGCTAGGCTTCAACATTTCAGACAGTTTAAGTGGCTTACCGATCCGGGAAATGGTCTTCTAAATCACATCCCAAAGCACTTTAGACAGTTCCGCATTATCCGGCATAGTTTTCCTGATTTTTTTTTACCCAACTCCATAAACATACGCATTTGATCAACAAATAAAAAAATTCCATAACGATATTTTTCAAACGATATTTTTCATATACCAAGCTCCGTGGTCGCCCTTACTGTCACCTTTGCTTTTGCTACATGTTACCCTACCCAGATTTCGCAATGCAAAAATGTTTCTTTACAAACAAACCGCCTTAGTCTATTTTTAGTAGTTGTTTTTTTTTTAAATCGAAAGTAAATTGTTGATGCCCCTCAACCGGAAATGAGTTCTTTATTGCGATTGAGTTGGCAGCACTTGGGTTTGCAGCTGTTTGATTGGCATAGTAAGCATAATGACATAAATACGAGTACAGCTTATGTATATACATACGTGTGATCTCTACGAGAGAATCATAATTCCATCATCGACGGAGATCTTATGATTTCTTCATCGGTACAAACAAGTGTCAAAGCAGTTTGAATAAGTCATCTCGTTCGCAATTTGTTGCTCAGCAGGTATCGAATTTTAGGTTTCAAGTGCACCTACAATGGTATAAATTATTCGAGATAGATCTACCTATATCTATACATCAAGTTTCTCAGAATGAATAGAGGAATAGATGAGTTGTTACCGTCAGTCCATGAAAGAGATATATTCAGTGAAAATTTAGCTCATTGAATGACATTCGCTACAAAGGTTACTTTGCTTCTCGAAATATTCGAAACCTGAAAATAACCACGCCCCTTTTCGATATCGAAAATTTCAAAAAATGTATAAAGTGAGATAATTTATTGATAGAGCAGCTATACAATCAATATTATGTTATTAATCTTAATGTTAATTTTAAATTATATAAAATTTTATTTTTGTTAAAATCATTTAAATATCTGATATGCCTGGCAACCTCTTTGGGAAAAAATTCCATTCTTACTCTGTGGTAATACTGCTGCTCTACAGTGTAACGAGTATGTGTCTCTCTGCAAATACGCTTGTCAAAGTTTTGTTGTAACTAAATTATTTTAAAATATTAAACAAATACAAATGTTTCCATATAATGACCAAATATAATAGTTTATAATTACATCAAACTATGAGTTAATGGAGAGACATTTTGTTTCAAAGCATTGCGTGCTCTGTCATTGACAGACATCATTCAAATTATTCAGGTCTTTCCAAGGCAGTCATTCAACGATACCACACACATATTATTTACGTAAATTAGTTAATGGATGTATGATAAATGATTGACAGACAAAAGTTTGAACCATAGTAAAATGTTATTAGTTATTGAAATTATCATCATTTACATATATATGTATTTAACTAGAGGCACAAATTTGTTAGCTGTAATAGAATTGAAAAATGTTGTTATTGTTCAGATCGCTGGAGAGAGTAGTTGAGTGTTGAAAGTTTTGAATGGCCCACCTTCCGCAGTCAATAACTAAACGGTTTCTATTTTAAAAGCGAAATTAAAATATTAATTATTTTAGGTAATTATAAAGATATTGATATACGAACTTAAAAAAAAACTAAAATGACCGATTTTTTTAAGTTTTTAATTTAAAAGCTACTTTTTAGTTGCTTGAAGTTAGCACAGCAAAGCTAGCAGAACAGTAAAGCCAGTTTCCTTAAAAACCGGTTGGCATTTGAAGTGTTTGCTCACTTTAAAATGAAATTTATTTGAATTTGAATTTGTTTTTATAATTTTTTTGTTTTCAAACTTATTTTTGGAAATTATAAGAAATTTAATATAAATAAACGATGTTTGTAGTCCATTTTACAAAGATTTAGTACTAAAATTTTTTTATAATTTTTTTTCTTTTTCAAACTTATTTCGTCCTATAATTTACAAGAACTTTTAAATATCAATTTTGGACTAAAAAAATTTTTTTATTGATTTTTTTTTCAAATTTTTGTTGTACTATCGTTTTTTCAAAATTGTAAGCCATTCAATATAAATAAATCAGTGTTGGTAAAATTTAAAATTATTTTGTACTAAAAAATGTTTCTGATGATTTTTTATAATTGTAAGTAATTTCATAAAAATAAATTTGTGTTGGTAGTTTACAAAAAAAATCTTTTCGTTAACATTTTATAGGTACTAAACAACCTTTTTTAAATTTTTTTTCCAAGCTTATATCGTACAATCACTTTTCAAAATAATAGGTCATTTCATATAAATAAATCTCTTTTAGTCCACTTTAAAAATATTTTGTTTTAAAAAAATTTTAATAGATCTTTTTTTTTTTCAAACTTATCTCCTACTATAATTATTGGAAACCATTAGTAATTTAAAAAAATTCAAATAAACGGAATTTGCATATTCGCTTATTCACCATTTGAACACAGAAAATGTGATAATATACTTCTATAAATAAAATCCCACTGATCTTCATTATTTTAAACTTTGCCTACATAAAAATCTTACAGGGAAGGGCATTTGTTAGTGGAAGCTCTAAACGCACGCAACTCATAAAATTAACTTCCAATACTTCAAAGCTTTCGTTGACATAACAATATGCTTAGTACAAACACGTTTTAAAAGTTGGGAACACTACTTACACAATTTTTTTGAACAAAGTTTATTTTGCACTGAACTTGTTGGGTGATACATTACAAGTTATTGTTAATCAAATGTAATTTGGCACTTAACGAAATTCAATATGGTGGTTAAGTAATATATAAACTCAGCGTTTGAAAATGAGATGGTATGTATGTAGGTCACAGTTTTAGGCATTTTTTTTTATTTTTTTTACGGCTTGCATATTTTCAAATATTCATGACTAACTATTTAAAATCTCAAGGAAGAAAATAATATTTTGTTTTTAATAATTTAAATAGCTTTTAATTGGTTTTAAAAATGATCTCAAAATTTATTTTTTTTTTTTCACAGAATTTTTTAGAAATTTTCGGAGTATGCAGTTGTGAAGCCCATCAAATTTTGGTTCAATAAGATGTTTAGTAATCAAAAACTCACGACACATTTGCCGCTTTTTGGGAATTTTTTTTTCGACGGGCAACATTTTTTTCTCTTATAAATAGAAGTTTATTTCATAAACTTGTATGGGGAAAATACAGAAGTCCCCAAAAACCAAAATTTGTTTTACTTTGAATTATTGCGAATTAACTAATTTCGTGACCACCCTGTATCTGTATACAGAAAGAGCGATTATGCATCCGGAAGCAAGAAAGTGTATCTTGAGAACTTGGTTTTTCTTTCTAAAAGCATTAAACAATTTCCGATTTCACTTAAATATGCATAAATGTAAGAAACTTGGAAAAATAAACAGTAACTTCTGCTTCCCTTTGCAAAAACACTCCCTCGTACTCTTGCGAGCAAATACACTACCCTTGGCCAAAACTCAAAATTTTATCAAGAGATAACGATAGGAGAAAACTCGTATGATTGCTTTGCTTAGATGAGTCTCAAGGAACAAAGCAAAAATGAGCCCCCAACACCCTTCAAAAATATTTAAATTGTGTATTGTACATACAGTTGCTGACAGTGAAAATGGAACTATTTCCTGTTTTAAGAAATAAAAAATGATGCTAGATACGTGTGAAATAAAATTACTTTGCTTTTAAAAACTTTAATTAATTAAATAAATTATTAAAAAAAAATAAAACAAAAATAATTTCTGAATATTTCCAAACAGCTCTGCAATTTATTGCTTCCACAAATTCGGTCGGGAATATTATAATGATAAAGAATAATGAGTTTTCTTAACGTACGGTTAGTGTAGTCGCCATCCGGTAGAAGTGTTCTTAGGAAATGAGTACTTTCGAATTCTGTTGTTCAAAGCCTTCAAAGTCGGTCTTCAATTTTCTACCTCGCTCGCACCTTAGAAACAAATATAAACATTGCCTATCCCATTTTGTCCATTCATTTTATTTGATTTTATTTTATTTTATTTTATTTTATTTTATTTTATTTTATTTTATATTATTTCATTTTATTTTATTTTATTTTATTTTATTTTATTTTATTTTATTTTATTTTATTTTATTTTATTTTATTTTATTTTATTTTATTTTATTTTATTTTATTTTATTTTATTTTATTTTATTTTATGTTATTTCGCAATACCAAAACCATACATCAATTATAATATAGATGTTAATGTTTGTGCATCCTTCGCCAATGAAAACTATACACGTTCCATGGAATGCTCACACATTCACCAAAGATAAATATCTATAAAATTATGTTCATTAAATTAATGTTCTCATGAAGTGCGATTACCCATCATCGTCACAGTCACCACCAACGCCACCACCACATGGTGTCTTCAACAACCACTGTAACTGCCTTTGCTTATGAGGTGATGTGGTCAGCATGTTGAGCTGAATGTGGGTTCAGCATTGGTAAGTAGCTATGTCAGACATACTTACATACATACATAATGTGGCACATCATAAACAAGAGGTCAATATTCAGAAAATAATTGAATTGAACTTTATTGACCGGTTGGGCATTGTTCTAACACATTTATACATACTCGTACAATGTTTACATACATTCGCAAACAAATAAGCGTGAGAATATGTCAAAATATGCCCGATTGTTTACAACAACTATTTTTTGATTATTTTTGGTCAAGACCAAGGTTTAGTAGGAAGGTTGTCCTACCTTACCTTTTTAAGTGATTTAGCAAAGAAACGAAAACTTTACTTAGCTCAATTACCACCACACTATCAAGTCACTAATCCTTGACACTTTCAATAAGAAAAGTAATCAAAATAAGTGCTTACAATTCATAAATTATTTATAAGCGATTACCGTTTGTAATTTCGAGTTTCTAACGGATTCCTAAATAACTGTCCCAAACGCCACTCGTTTCCTTTTCCCTAAGCAATTTCCCCACGCATTCGTTTACTTCCTTCCTTCTTTGGCTCTCACATTTCGACGTGACTCTCCTTCTTGTGCTCCATTTCTAAGCTGCTCAATACTCATTCACCTCACTCAACTAGTATTTCACCTAACTTTCCTCATCCAACTAGACCAACTACTTATCCTTTGTATCCCAATTGCAACTTCTATTTAGATACGCCGAAACGGTCTTTACGTGCGGTACACTACAACTAACGGGAGCGGAATTTCGTGGTATCGTGGACGATTCAAGTGGTGTGCTTTTTCTCCCTTCTTCAGCAGAGAGCAATTCTGATATTTGTGCAAACACTTTTATTGAAGAAAGAAAAGCTAAAGAAAGTTGTAGAGGTAGAAAGTGTATAAGTGAAGAAACGCTGAAATTCTTAGCAGACAGTTTGTCCCGCAAGGAAGAAGTAATTCAAGGGTGTTTTTTCGTTTTCTATGTGCTTATGTTTATGTGTTGTGTAGTCTCTGTGTGTTTCCGTATCCTTTGAGATTTGCTATGGTTGAAGCAGCAAGCAAGAGAGAAAAGGTGGAAGTTATAAGCGACGAAAGCGCCGGAGTGAAAGTAGATGTAGAGGTAAATAAAGTTCTGCACCATATACTTTGTAAATACATATATTTTTAACCACCAAAAAAATAAGCGTGTGCTCGACTGATATGGAAACTACAGGTGGGGATAACCGGGCCTCTTTTTTAAAAATCGCTGACAAAGAAAATTGTTTAACTCCTCGAAAAGTGTAGATTACCCTTGTGCAAGCCTAACCACACACGAGCGCATGCATTTTTACCCTATAATTACTTACACAATTTCTTGGTAGCTAATAGATACTATGTGTGTAGTTGTAGAGTGTTTATTTGTATGTAAAATAACCATTTAAATAGAAATTGGATTATGAAGTGGCTGTGGAAGTATGTCGTTTGGGTATCGAAATAGCATCGTGTCACTTGAAAGTACTTAGCCGCGCAGGTGTACTAATTCCGATTTCATTATTTCTACATCCATTTCTACTATGCATATTTGTATGTATTTACGTGCATCCCAAACACAGATTTATTCCTAAGACATATTAAAGCTGAAGCTGAGAAAAAAAGCATCTATTCGGAAATACGTAAATCATCAAGAAAATTATTTCACAGAATATTCCAAAAATATTAAAGTAATGCATCATATTTCGAAATGAATAGAAAAACAAAAGCAACACTTCCTCAGACTCTGATCCATCTTATTATATCCCAAAAGCGAGCTAGTCACGCTCTAGAAACTTTCTCTGAAGCAATCTTTACATACATGAAGTAATCCTGAAAATAATTAAGCATTGAAAATCAAGAGAAAATAGGTGATATTTTATACCCCTGAAATGCCCAAGACACTAGTTCTAGAGTTGTGGCGTCACATTTTCCAATTCTTTGAGCTTCCTTAATGTGCTATTGCGATGTACAAAGTATCCATATCGCATATAGGTACTCCTATGAATATAATAATGTACATATGTACATATGCTTATCATACTACCCTAGACATATGCCTTCTTGCTATGGGTTTTACAAAGTAATTCATCTTTGTAATGTGAGACTGCAACGTAGTGCCTGCAATTAGTCTAACAGCAAACGCATACAATGACAGGCTTACGATTTCAAAAGGAAAAAAACGACTATCTAGTTAGCTATGTTTTACATTCATATATGAATGTTTGGATACAGACGTACACAAGTATAGAGGAGTCAAAGAGTTTTACAAATGGGAGAAGCTCATGCTTATGATGGTGCATACACAACTATCATCTTGATGCGCTGACTATTTTTTAATTGGCATGTTCTTATCTCGAATACAAAGAGTTATCAAATTATTGATAGCCCCTTCGAGTGATAAACATGAGAAATAAAATAAAATAAAACAAATTTAAATCAAATGAAACGAAATTAAATTAAAGTAAATTAAATTAAATTAAACAAACCCAATTAAATTGAACTAGATTAAATTAAATTTAATTAGATTAAAATTAATTAAATTAAATTAAATTAAATAAAATAAAATAAAATAAAATAAAATAAAATAAAATAAAATAAAATAAAATAAAATAAAATCAAATAAAATAAAATAAAATAAAATAAAATAAAATAAAATAAAATAAAATAAAATAAAATAAAATAAAATAAAGCAAAATAAAATAAAATAAAATAAAATAAAATAAAATAAAATAAAATAAAATAAAATAAAATAAAATAAAATAAAATAAAATAAAATAAAATAAAATAAAATAAAATAAAATAAAATAAAATAAAATAAAATAAAATAAAATAAAATAAAATAAAATAAAATAAAATAAAATAAAATAAAATAAAATAAAATAAAATAAAATAAAATAAAATAAAATAAAATAAAATAAAATAAAGTAAAGTAAATTGAATTAAAATAAAATAAAATAAAATAAAATAAAACCATTTCAACTCGAAATTGACTTACAAAGTTGTAGAGAAATTAAAAGAAAGGAAAGTAAGAGGAAGTGGAAGAAACTTAGAACAGCAAGGAAAGAAAAGATGAAATAATACTATTTTATTACACGCACTTTTGTTGTTGAATTTGTGCTGAAAGTAATCGGGCAATGGCTTACCGTTGTATTTGCAGCATCATATGCGAGCTACTTGGTGCAGAACGGGAACATGAGGAAAAGTCATTTTACGCATGTTATCTCAAACGTGAATTTCCTTTCCACTCACTTTATTTTTCCTGTTGTGCATATACAAATTTATATGTAGCCATATACATATATTAGCACATGTGTGTGCTTTATGATTACTATTTTCAAATGAACATAAACTGATGAATTTCAGGGGAGTTTGTATTTAGCGAAATAGAGAGGAAGAGAGAATATAAACATTGCAGGGAGTGTACACTACGAGCGTATGAGTGTTTTCTGTGAGTAAGAGTTATGGAGTGTAAATGTGTAAATAAATGATTATTTTGTTTATTAAATTACGCTCAAACTTACCGTTAACCGAACCGGTGCCATACTTCCGCAAACATACACACAAACACTCACTTATGATAAGCGACTTCGCTGCTGCCATGTGTTTGTGGTGAATATGTCAACTTTACTATAGCGCCAGTGGTTGCTTAGCTTGTACTGTTAGGTATGGTGTTGCGGGTGTGTTGATGTTGAGTTTTGCTGAGTTCCGTTAACTTAGGCTAATTGTGGTGAGAGCGCAGGATTTTCCACACGCACACACACACACACAAACGAATATGCAGCAAATTTGACACTCAGCTATGCTCATCTACTAGACTGCTCAAATGTTTCATTGTGTCGATTGCACTGCTCGTGACAGGACGATTTCGGTTATATAGACGGCAAAACGCACGGTGGTGTAATTTGTAGAGAAAAAAAAATCAAATAAAAATTGTGGGAGTGTGAGGTGTATTGGCAAAAGCTGAATTGAAAAGCCATTTTAACACATAAAACGTGAAAAAATTTTACAAAACCAAGTAAAATTCAATAATTTGTGCTAGAAATATTCGTATAAAAGTTAAAAATCAATAATTTTGAATCAGAAAATACGATTTCAAATTAGAAATTGATGCTGAAAATTTTCACTTATAGCCAATTTGCCATTTTTTGTGTGTGTACCTAGTATACGGCGGAAAGAAAACTTCGGTACAACACCAGCGCAAATTTGTGTGTGAGTGTATGGCATCTGTGTAAATTGGTGTTTGTGCATGTATACAGTTTGTGTGTAGCAGTATTAGTGCACTGAATAATGAAGCAGAAAAATTGAAATGCATATAAAGAAAATATGATATTTAAAGTTAAATTAAAACGAATCATTATTAATAAAATTTAAAAATAAAAAATAATCTCTTTACAGTGAAATTAATATTTTAATTGAGAAATAGCATATGAGTGCAGAGCAAAAACAAGTATAAGCAGTGAAGAAAATGTGAAAAAAAATTTTTTAATTATACAAAGTGAATGCTAAGGCGCATACAAACAACACTTCCAAAAGGATTCAAACTAGAAAAATCAGTAAATTAGATAAGCTCATAAGTTGCGGATATGAATAACTGAAAATAGAAGTGAGTATTGAAATTTATTAATCAATTATTTATTTGCAAATGTCTATATATAAATTTTATATTAGAAATTTGTAGCAAAGTAGTAGCTTTGGCGTAGTAGAACGCCTTTTTGTGTGGGGAAAAGTGGGGAGCATGCGCAAGTGCAATCAACTGCACCACCTTTGTGTTGAAATGTGAAGAATTTTTGCACAAATAAACTTGTTAGATTTATTAAACAAAGAAGCAATAAGTGTTAAATTGAATTTTCTTTATAAGTTCTACACAAAAAAATAATATTACAACAAAAAAATTGCATACAAAAACTGTGTGCGTAAGTTTTCAAGCGAGTTTAACACACCTTAGGCGCACACATATTCAACGAAACACACACACACACACATACCCATGCACATAGCATTCCACATAGACACACACATATAAAAGCAATACAACACCACTCAAATATGCATAATTCACTCAATTCGCCCGTCTGCTTTTATAGTCAGACATTAAGCTCGCGAAGAGCGCCATAAGATTTGCAGCGTTGTCTGCTTTTAGGCGTTGAAGCACTACGTTTACTAACACTGTTGCAATTTACTATATATACATGTTTGCTTTGTTTTTTGTTTTGTTTTTGTATCTGTATGCTCTTACTCGCACTAATACATGCTCACTTTTAGCAGCATGACACACAAACAAATATGTTTATAGCATTGCAAAAATCGATCGATTGCTTCTTATCATAAATATATGTTTGTTTGTATGTATGTACGTCATCGTGTAAAATGTAATATTGGCAGCACTGGCACTAGTTTTAATGCTGCCCCACTGGGTTCAACGTGATTACCCAGTCTAGCTACATTGTTGTTGTTGCTCGTCTAAGCGTCTAAGCTTCTGCGTCTGCTTGTTGAGTAGTGTGAGAATGAAACAGAAACAAAAAAAAGGTAGTAGAAAATTCTCACTTGCACAACGTTATTTGACACATGGCAGCGTATAACTTACTGAATGTGGATGTGTGTGTGCATGTGAGCATCGTGAGGTGGCGTTTTGCAGGTGTGCTACCAGCTAGTGTCACATATTTTGCGTATTTTCTATGGGTAACATTTTTTTTGCTTGAAATCAGAGGACCACAATTCAGATGTAGCGGAGCAAATAATACATATTTATGTGGTTAGTTAGTGTGTGTGTGGTGTGTACTGTCTGTCATTAGGTGACAATTTTAGATATGTAGGTAAATATATTTGAACTGAGTCTTACAACTTATAGTTGTTGTAGGCAATATAGTGGAGCTTATGTCTATGACATACCAATAATAATAATAATAATAATAATAATAATAATAATAATAATAATAATAATAATAATAATAATAATAATGATAATAATAATAATACTTATAATAATAATAATAATAAAAATAATAATAACAATAATAATAATAATAATAATAATAATAATAATAATAATAATAATAATAATAATAATAATAGTAATAATAATAATAATAATAATAATAATAATAATAATAATAATAATAATAATAATAATAATAAAAATAAAAATAATAATAATAATAATAACAATAATAATAATATTAATAATAACAATAATAATAATAACAATAATAACAATAATAATAATAATAATAATAATAATAATAATAATAATAATAATAATAATAATAATAATAATAATAATAATAATAATAATAATAATAATAATAATAATAATAATAATAATAATAATAATAATAATAATAATAATAATAATAATAATAATAATAATAATAATAATAATAATAATAATAATAATAACAATCATAATACAAATAATAATAATAACAATTATATATTTATTCACATATTTCACACAAACATCAGAAAGGCCGAGGTACTTGCAAGGGTACGAAGACTAATGAGCTTCAAGCACTTAGTACATGGAGAAAAAGTTTTCAAGAGATCTCATGAACGATGGCTTGAGGCGAAAAATAAGAATTGTTGTTGAACCAATTCTATCAGATGTGGGTTGAACTGGTTGAAATAAAGTAGGGTGGGGAATATTCAGTAATTGTCTGATATGAATTTAATTTAGAGGAATTCAATTCATCAATTTTATTCTGACGATGTAAGTGAATCACAATGTAGCGAAAATAAAAGATGTGTTAAGGGAATTTCTAAAAAATTTGACAAATATTCAGTTTTTAAATATATTTCAAATCACTGAGTGTTTTCAAAACCTAAAATTAAAAACTCTTTGATCATTTATTATGCCTTTTAATAAGATATATCTTTCTTTGCCCGCTGTCTGTTGCCTTCTGCTTAACTATTCTTTTTTCTTCTATCACTTATTCCTTTCCTTGCACTCCTTTTATGCTCAGTTCCAGTTTGGTTTAAGCACAAATATTTTTTAACCGACTCAAATTATTAAATTAATTTAATAATAGAAATCTTTTAATAAATTTTAATTCGTTACTTCAAATTTTATGCATCTTAATTTGAGTCTTATTTTATGAATTTTCAGTATTTAAATTATCCGCAATACGACGTTTTCCAATCTTGTAATTTTTGCTGCGTGATGCAATGCCAAATTCATTCGGCGCAACACACGTCCCGCACATTCGACGCGCCTGTCCCACTGTCTGCTCAAGCGTAAAGTCAAATAACATCAACTCTTTGATCATTCTAGCCAAACAAAAGCAAGAACTGCTAGCTGTAGCTAATTTAGTGGCGCTGAAATAAGATTCGACTTTGTGCAATATCTCTTTGATTTCCTCTTCTTGAACTTCTTAACCACTTAGTCGTATCCTCTTCATCAATTTTCCAGCCATAATTGAATTTTACGCACGTAAATGCTTTAAAATACTACAACGAATTTTGTGGCTGCTCAATGTGTTCAATCGAATGTGTCTGACCGCATATCATCTGCAATACAATTAAGCAGAACTCTGACATTAGTTGATCTTTTGTGGCCAGTTGTCCATTTGATTGCTTGATGGATTTGACCGCCACCAATTCAGCTGTTTGGTTTTGATGTCAATGTCTTTAACTTGGCTTGAGTATGATGCATTTTGATTAGTTAAACTGAGTTATGGCTTGCATTAACTGGCTAAGACATCATAATCTTATAAAATTCATAAGACGGAGATGTTATTTGTTTAAGCTTTGGGGCTAGCGTAGAGTTATTGCACTATTGAAAAAAATATTTTATTTTATATAATGAAGGACAGGACCGTGAAACCAAGATCAAAGTCGAAGTCAAAGGAACCACTGACTCTTGCACTGACATATTCCCAATCCATAAGAAAGATCAGCTTAGCAACCATGAAAATTATCACGGTACCAGATCCCTTACTTCAACATATTAAAACTCAAAGTTATATTAACCGACCTAGATCGTTGACTCGTTGATTGAAATTTCACAAATTTTGTAGGTCGTATTGAGAGAAAAAATCAAGTTGAGGAAGATTGTGTCACTTTACGGCCAAACTATATATCTAAAGTATAAAAAATTATACATATATATATGAATAGGCCTTAACAAGTTGAAGTGCCGTCAATAAAAAAAATAAAAATAAAATTAATTTTAATTCAGCAAAATCCGTTTAAAAAATACACCACCACATATGCCAAACACGTATTCACCTCCATAGCTGTTGTTGTAGGAGTAGAAATGTCAATCAGGTTATTTTATTACTCGTGTGATCGGCTCTCACTGTGAGTGCGAAAAGTTTTGTGTTAGAATTTCAATCACGGCGGAACTCTAATAATTTAAAACAACAAAATATGCACATCGATTAAGCAGAAAAAACAGCAACAATACAGCTGCTGGGAGCAATATTCAAAGCTAATGTTATAATCGAGAAGTTGGAGAATAATACTCAACTTTGTTGAGGTTTATACCACAAAACTTTGGAAAGTATTTTTGTCGTTACAAACAACAACATATTATAGAGTTCACAATGGAAAAGCAGGTCGTTACTTACAGTTCCACTTTGGGTGCGGACAAAACCCAAGCTTTTGTAAGACGATTTAGGAAGTGTTGATATGAATAAATACTTTCTGAAAATTCGGCGACAAATAATGCAAGGTTTCATAATCTGATCGAATCGTTGCGCAATTCACGGTAGTATCAATATCCCGACTCAAATAAAATAAAGCTAAAGAAAGACACTCCACCGCATTCATACGACTCATTGGTTCGTGTTCCCACAAATCTTACCAATATCATCTTCGGACTTAGGTACATAAATATTCGATAGTTTACTATGAATGCTGTAAACTTCCGTTGCTAAAGCGTGTGTGTTCCGCAACTTCCTGATTAGTATATACAACCAAGCGCTCAATTGTCTCGCAAGTCAACTTTGTCACATGATATGATGAAGAAATGCTCATTTTTTTTTAATTTCAAAACAATGTTAATCCACAACAACAAAACGAGTGCAAAAAAAAAACAAAAACAAAAAAAACGCAAGCTAATATAAGTTGAAGAAGAAGAGGAGGACGAAAACACTACAACAAATAATACCGTTGCTACGACATGCTGTTGTTGTTGTAGTAATATCAACAGCAAAAAGGGCAACGGAACAAGTGAACTCACAATCAGATTACCTACTCGCCGTATACCACTCACCATTGACATCACACGCTTTCGCCCTAAAAAGTGCAGTAAAAAGCAAAAAAAAAAAAAAAAACGAAAAACAATGAATGAGTGATGGTGCACAATAGGGTTTCATTGTGCAACACACATAAAAACACCGACAACTACAACAACGTGTCGTTGCAAGAGACGCGCGCATACAAGAGCAATCATGTGCGGACATGAGCGTGTGGAAATATGAGAATGAAATGACAGCTTTTGCGCATATGGCACCACTGCAACATTGGCAAATGCAATGCGGGCTATTTGCAGATATGCCGTCATACCCTGTAGGAAAAATAAATAGTTTTATAATGTTGCACTTTCTTTAAACTTTGGAACTGCTCTCAAAATCTAACAATTACTTGGCTAATTTATAATTTCAATAGTCTCCTCTGTATTTCCTATTCTATAGTTCCGTAGGTGTTAAATATTACAGCTTGAACCATAAATTTCCTGCAGGGTGCATACATAAAGAGTGATGTCTTGCTACCTGGCTGTCTGTCGTCATATCACACTGACTAGGCAGCAAAAGCGAGTAACTGCAAACAAAAAAAAAAGTGCCAACTAATCCAAATATCAAAAGGGGCACGACAAACACACACCGATGAGGGTTACAAAACAAGTACACACATACATACACACATACATTTTCTTAACATTCATGCAATACAAAGCAAGACTCAGTCAAACCAAGACGTAATGTGGCCTATTGATGAACTCAGTTACACTCAATGACGAAAGAAATCGATTGAACAAAACTCTGGCGCTTCTTCAACTCAGTCCTATACAGTTAACTTGGAGGTGCATGGTGGGAACTCAAAATACAACAACAACTACTTCAATCAGTCGGTGTTGCTAGCATCTCGCAAGTACTTTAAGGCATTTTTGATAGAAACTTACTCAGGCCATTCAGATTATCTTAATATTGGAGAAGCTCGGACGGATTTATTAACCCGGCTAAGGCAGTGCGTTGGACCGCCACACAGCAGGTGTTCGACTATTTTTCAGACCCGGGTCACGAGAAATTGTGTTTCAGGCCCATCTAAATGTGCCCCTAATCTTCATCTTGAGAATGGTGAAGGGGCACATTACATTGATTCTGGGAGGTTGAAAAGCCCCTAGACACTCCATCTTTCAGAAACATACGTTTGATAAGTCCTAGGGCTAAAAGGAACTGTGCGTGAACTTTTGTGTGAGTTCCCCGTTTTTCTAGTCAATCCTCAGTGGAAGAAAAGATACTTTTCATGTTTAACTTTGTAGCAAAGACTGTGCTATTCCTACATGTGCATGGTTTCCTAGAGTCCCTTGATGGTATACCCTTTCCTTGGTGAAGGGATCGAGCCGATCATGGTCTGAGACACTGCGGGGATAAGTTGGGTACAATTTCGCTAGCATGTTGTTCATTACTTTCACCTTGAAAGCCTGAACAGTTAAGTTGTTGTGGGAGCTGCCACGCCCCTTTTCCAATAACTCCCATTTCCTTTCTCGTAGGTGTGGTATTGATATCGTATATCTCCATACAAATTTTCAAGTCACTGCCTTTAACAGTTTTAGAGACATTCAGCTTGAAAAGTTAAGTTTGATTGGAAGGTGCCACGCCTACTTAATATTTATTATTTATATATAAAATTACCAACTGGTTCATTTCAACTGCGACCCACTGTATCACAAACATAAAAGGTGACTGGAATATGAATTATCCGCCAACTAATATAAACATTGCCTGGCTTGTTACTTGGAGCTAGTGCAAGAAATTTGTATTTCTTTTCAATTCAATTTTTGTTGTAGTTACTAGCTTGCTGTTGTTGTTGGCTTTTGTGAAACCAGTTGAAAAAGGGCAGCATGTTTCATTGCAATGCGCCACAGTGACACGGCGACCGCAAATATTCCATCAGAGAATTAGCTCATTGGCGCACTAGCAGTCAACACGATTTTCCAACAACTACAAAAACATATGCACACAATGTGATCACTACATTATTCCCAAAGCTGATGTTGCAACGTGTCGCCACAATATGCCAGCGGTAAAATCCATTGATTGCTTAGTTGAGCTGTGGTAAAATTGGTGAATTAGCGAAGATGAGTTTTGCTGTGGCCTTTTTTATTTACTTTTTTTTTACACTAACAAATCAGGTTAAGTCAACAGCGTGGATTTGAAAACAACACAAAAACCAAAGTCAGAAAAGTCGCTGCGATATTCTCATTATAAAGCAATTATGGGCTTATGTAGTATATGGGCAAGTCCACGAAAACTTTGCTTTTTTCGTTCATTTGGCATCCGGTGCTGTGACATCATTCGAAGTGGCATAATCCCAATTTAAAAAATGTGTATTACGTCACTGCTATGGTTCGGTGCAGTGAAATAACTCCCAAATGAAATAACTCCCAACAAAAAAATGAAATAACTCCCAAATATTTTCCATGCAAGTTGGGACTTATTTCATTATGAAATAGCTCCCAATTCATTGGGACTTATTTCATAATTTTAACTGGGAATTATTTCATAATGAAATAACTCCCAAATGAAATAATCCCCAATAAAATATCTTTGGGAGTTATTTCATAATTTTTGGAAATTGGGAGTTATTTCATTTTTTGGGACTTACTTCATTGCTTGTAATCCAGGCATTGGGAGTTATTTCATTTTTAATGGGAGTTATTTCATTTTTGTTGGGGAATATTTTTAGCGAACTAACGTCATTGACATTCATTCGCAGTACGAAAGCGAACTAAAGTCAGTACATTTTTTTTATATTCCAAATTTTCATTTTTCATTATCACCTTCGACTTATGATCATTATATCAAGAATCTGGAATTTAAAAAATGAATCTGAGATTGGCTTAGGTCAGATCCTCGATTCGGGGCGTGATCAATGGTATTTATGTGCAGAACTCCTTTCCGCATTGGCGGCCTTCGGCCGCGCTTCAAAAAATAACCCTGGGCTACGCCATTCCAACTCCGGGTGGTTGCCATAGCCGTGGCTACCGCCACGGTGATGTCCTTCCGCGTGCCACTCTTTTCTCACAGGGTAATGTGATTACAATAACCACATGAACATGACTTTAACTGCAAATATCTCGCAAACTACTAAAAATATTGGTTCAGCGGAGTTATATTCATGCTCCTGGGACCAAAGCGCGTCTCAACATTTTTGGTTGTGTATTAGCGCTCGGTACCCCACGTAAACGATTACCCATGTCTAGATTTAGAATCTGAAATGAGATTTTTTTCAACAGTTCAAAAGTTATTTCCAGTTAAAGTTCACAATTTTCTGTCATTTTCATGTGGTTGTTGTAATGGCACATTACGCTGAGCCAAAAAAGTAAAAAAGTGGGAAACGTGGCACGCGGAAGGACATCACCGTGGCGGTAGCCACGGCTATGGCACACACCCGGAGTTGGAATGGCGTAGCCCAGGGTTATTTTTTGAAGCGCGGCCGCAGGCCGCCAATGCGGAAAGGAGTTCTGCACATAAATACCATCTATCACGCCCCGAATTGAAGATCTGACCTAAGTCAAATTTTGCCTCAATGACATTAATTCGCATGTCCAAAGCGAACTAAAGTCAAAATATTAAACGAATTAAGGGCACTGACTTTAATTCGTTTTTGGTCATGCGTCTTAATGTCACTGACATTAATTCGCTTTTTGGGTGCGTAATTTGTTTGGAGGTTGAGCCCAATGTACTATTGATGCCGTGCAAACATTTAAAAATATGCAACGCTTGTGTTCTAATGCTTCATGCTAAGAGTATTTCTGAAGGACTAGAAAACTTTAACTGTCCGATTTGCCGTCAAAAGGTCGACAACACTATTCAGGTTTTCATGTAATTGTTACATTCACATATCTATGTACATATTAACTTCCTGTATTTTTCAAATTTCATTGTAACTGATTATGTTGTAAAAATATACCATTTCAAATTTTGATTTGGGATTTATTTCATTTTTTTTGGGACTTATTTCATTTGGGAGTTATTTCATTTTTTTGGGACTTATTTCATTTGGGAGTTATTTCATTTTTTTGGGGACTTGTGGTTTCATTGTGAAATAACTACCAAATATTGGGAGTTATTTCATTTCCTTCTTTGGGAGTTATTTCATTTATTAAAGTTGGGAATTATTTCATTTTTATTGGGACTTATTTCATTGGGAGTTATTTCATGGGAGTTATTTCATTTGGGAGTTATTTCACTGCACCCTATGGTTCAACAGCAATTTTTTACTTATTTTTTTTTTTCATTCTAGGTGTCATAATCACAATTGGGGTTATGACACACGCCTTCTAGTTCCATAACACCGAGTAAAATAGAAATGGATTATGACACTACCCCTGCAATGTCTTAGCCACAATTTTTTACTTGGCTTTATGGCACTGCAGGTGGTGTGTCATAACCCCAATTGATCTTATGACACATTTGGGTTTAAAACCCTCATCCAGAAAATGATTCTGTGCACAACAACTGTGAATCCAGAAGTGGATTTTGACGGCACCAACTTCTCATCAAACCATTTATCGGATACTCGGATGCGACAAATTTTATTTGCTATCTCCACTTAGTTATCGTTTTTGCAGGTTATGCCAAGTGTATGGAAATTTGAACACGCCCAATATTATTTTAGCATGCCTATTATGTTAGGTATTACTTGTTTTCTTGAGAAACAAAACAGTCGGTATATAGTGTTTCACTTCTGTTAATTATTTTTTGAAAAATATTTTCAGCCAAATGCATTTTATAGTGCCCTTCATTTCCTACAGGGCATGTATATACTTTACATATCACACACTACCTTTCGCTTTTGGGATTTCTTTACTTTTTGTGGTAATTGGCAACGAATTATTGCATTACAGTAATCATGACTATCGGATGATAGTAATTTTCCATATTCGATTTCACTGCTTCCTGCTTTTCATATAATTTTTAGATATTTTGATATACTAAGTAGTTTAAGGAAACTTGAAAAATGAGGCCACAGAGACTCTGCACCTAACATTGGACCACTAAGACATTTGCTTTCGAAAGAGGGAGCACCAAATTTTCTGAGATCGAAAGCTTATAAATGATATTTTAAGAGAATAAAATGAAATCCGAAATTCGAATTTGTTCTATTCGAAAATTTCTTACGGAGTACGAATCACTCGGAAGCTACTTAATTTTCCTTCGAACACGACTTTAGTGTAAGGGTCCAGACATATTTCAGAATGGATTAATATAGTTTAAAATTTTTTTCCCATCATCATAATCTGATTCTGAAGTCTAAATGAATGGGACGTTTCGGCGTCGGTATACAAAATCCGTAACATTTCCATAACTTGACTGCAAATGAATATAAAGAATACCTGCTTGGAATATAATAGTATTGAAAGTAAATTTATTATTGTTCGACGAAATAAGAAGAAGCTGTGTTTTTTTAATTTTCATTTTAAATGAAGCAAATTCTGCAACAGAACCCACACTTTGAAAAAAATTTTTTATGTGAATTTTTTTTTAGAGAATTTGCTATTAATAGCATATCCAATTTAATTTCACTACTATTATATTGAACGCAACTGTACATACTTATACGTTCGTGCTGAGTTACGTGCGTGCAGGAAATGTATTGTTATTCGATAGTAGGCTAATAATGACATAAGTGATTTATGATTTGTATGGGAAAATTATAAATGTTTGCAACTTAGGTTTCAGGTAATAGAAAATACATAAGTACATACACATTCTCGTATATGGCTAGGCAAATGGGAGTGAAAAATAATTGAATTAATTTTGTAAATAAGTCCATTCGCAGGACTAGATACTAGCATGATAATGTAAATATACTAACTATACTTCCATGAGTTCAAAATCGGCAAATTTTTTTTTTTTTTTGAAAGTGTACTATCTCAGAAGTTGTTTTAGAAGCCCTGTTTCAGACACTATTTAATATTTTTCTAAAAATGAGTTTCAAAACGCTGAGGTATTTCTTTATTGAAAAAAATTGTAAGATAGGGCGTACTTCAACCTTATTTTGAAAAGAGAAGTTTTTGATAAAAATTCTGAACTAAGTTTACTAAAAATATTTTGAAATAGGCCGATCTTCCACTTAGCAGTCGATAATAATAATAATATTTTATCTTTAATCTAAAGACATTCCAGGGGGGATACGAAGAGTTATGCTATGAGCGCGGTTTCTTTGCAGCTGTTAAAACGGTGTTTTAGAAAATCGTCTGAAAAATGTTACATAATGCAGGTCCCATAAATTGTTCCAATAGGCAAACATTAAGCCTCTAGCCCAATAAGCTATTTTAGAAGTAAAATGATCCTCATAATTTTGAAAACTCCCTAGACTATCTAGCATGTTTCCGATTAGAGCAGAGATAAGGGTCATAAATCATAATTAAGGCAACATCAGACACATAAAACGGTAAATTAAATAATTTTTTTTTTTAATTTCAACAAAAAGTAGGACTCAATAGAGTGCGGTTTGTAATTGAAAACTTTAATTGAAAATAAACTTAAAGAAGGGTAAATTTTAATTAACCCTGCAATGTCGAGTGCAATATATTTCCCAGAAATATATGAATGAATGGAATTGTAATGATGCAATATTCATAACAAACAAACGCATATGTGTGTGTATGTACGTATGTATATGATTGTTTGTTTACTATTTTAAATGTCATATTCATACGTATGTATCTATGCATGTAAGTGTGTATGTAGGCATTGGAGTTAAATGCCAAAATGGCTTGACCCTGCAACGAGTCGGCACTTCAAGCACACCATAAAGTGAGATACATATACTCAAATACTCTTTCATATCTACATATACATTTATACATACATACATACATACACACATATGTATATGGCAGGGCCGTGCGCAGGAATTGGCCTTGGGGGGGGTTTTAATTTAGATTTGCATTCGCATACATTTTTCACTAAGTTAAACATATTTGCTGAAACAGATACCTAGACCCATATATCACAAATTTAAATGTTCTTTAACTTTCCTGAAACTGCATACTCTGATGCCTAAAACTACTATTTTTTTGGTTGTACACATTTTTCTGTATTTGATAGAGAATTGGTGATATGATGGCATATCCCAGCTAACAAAAAGTGCAAAACAAGACTCCTTTCGGAGCCATAAAACGCTCATATCTCAGAACTTTACTCTCCAAAATGAGCTTCTTTCGGAGTCCAAATGGATCGAAAAATCACTATACGCGGGCACTCCAACGGAGTCATAAAAAAAAATCCGAAATGAGTCCGATTTCGATGAATTTGAAGCGTTTTATGACTCTTTTTAAATGAACTTCGGCGTTTATTTGGTGCTTTTCTGAACCTTTTTCGGAGCCTTTTATTCCTCCATTCTGAGGGTTTCTTGAGCCTTCTCAGACGCCTTTCGGAGCCCTTTAATTGGTGTTTTTCTTTCATTCATCCATTCAGAGGGTTTTTGGACACTTTTCGGAGCCTTTTATTGGTGTTTTTCTAAAGCTTATTTGGGGTCGTTTTTTATTTCTTTTGGGTCATAATTTCTTTGCGCAATTTTTCACTCCTAACTATTCTGCCGTCACCAAATCTGACTTTCAAAATTATCCCTATGAGCTACATGGGAACAATTTAATTAATTGTCCGACTATATGCGCCAATGATGTTCTTATTTATCTGAAAACCTTGGAGGAACCTTTTAAATGCGGACCTGATAAGATTCCTACATGCTTCTTGAAGAAGTGTGCTAACAATATTTACCAACCCCTTACCAATTTGTTCAATCTGTCACTAAAGTGTGGTGTTTTTCCAAAAGCATGGAAAGAGTCGTTTCTTCTACCGCTTCATAAAAGCGGAAGCAAGGCTTCTATAGAGAACTATCATGGCATAGCAAAGCTTTCTGCCATCCAAAGAGTGTGTGAAGCTATTGTTACCAATCAGCTTACGAATCCTATCTCTACCTTGATTTCCGACTGTCAACACGGGTTCTGTAAGGGAAAGTCCACCGTTACAAACTTACTTGAATTTACTTTGATTTCAGCAAAGCTTTCGATAAAGTGTGTCACTCGTTACTTATTCATAAACTGGATCAGTTGGGTTTCCAGCCGGGTCTCAATCGCTAGATCTCTTCTTGCCTTAGCGACAGAGCACAAAAAGTAGTGCTTAAAAATTGTGAATCCGAGGTTATTTATGTCTCCTCAGGAGTTCCTCAAGGAAGCCATCTGGGCCCGATTCTGTTCTTATTGTTTATAAATAATATTTCTACAGTAATAGAAAATGTTAATGTATGCCGACGATGTAAAGCTTTTCACGTCATTCGCTTCATTCGAAGATAGAAATAAGCCAATCAGATTTCAATACACTAGTTAATTGGTGCGATTTAAATTATATGCTGCTTAATCTAAAGAAAGGTAAATACATGCATTTTTCGAGAGGAATTTCTCAGCCAGCTTCCTATACAATTAACAATTATAGTCTTGAGAAAGTGTATTATTTTTTTGACCTTGGGGTTACTATGGATTACAAACTCAGTATCAACTACCACATTAAGGTAACAGTCAATAAAGCTAGAGGCGTTCTAGCATTTGTTAAACGATGGTCTAAAGAATTTAGCAACCCTTGTGTAACTAAAACTCTTTACTACATTAGTCAGACCGATACTTGAATACGGTTCTATAATTTGGAACCCACGTTATTAGGTCCACGTGGATCGCTTAGAATTTTTACTATTTCCCTTAAGAGATCTTCACTGGGATCCCTTGTATAATTTGCGAGTCGCTTAAAACTAATTAATCTTCCAACCTTTCTAGTCGGAGGGAAATGCTTGGAATTGTTTTCATGATTAAATTACTAAATGGTTGAATCACAAGCGAAGTGAACTTCAATGTACCTTCTCGTCCATCAAGACATTTTAAACCACTTATCTTGAAACAGTGCCGAACTAATTTTGAATTAAATCAGCCTTTTCGTTGTTTGTGTCAAGATTATAACCCTCATTCTGGTACGTTTGATATTTCAGACTCACTATGCAGAATAAAAATGTCAATTCTTTCTATCCTAAATACATAGCAACAATTTGCTTTCATATCCTTTGATTCTTATTTTTATTCTTAACAATAACTATCCGCTGTCAACTAATTGTTTATTAATTATGTAATCTATTTTTTATCTACCTTACTTAGCTGATGAGGTTTTCTCTGTAGCTGAGCAGTTTTAGATCTCGACGATTAACAAACCAAAGCCTTTCAAAGACTCGGCACGAAAGAACAATCCGCGCGTATTGCGGATGCGCCCCTCACGTCGGTCGGGCGGGATATGGTGGATAATCCGTTGGGAATTATTATTATTATTATTATTATTATTATAAATAATAAAAAATAAGGTTTATGAAGTTTTATTGACACTATTCGGAAAATATGAAATATGCTATGTTTATTTTCCACAGACTATTGATAAACGTCCATGAAAAATGCGATCTTTATCTTCTGTTAGGTAAAATAAAAAAAACCTCAGAAAATGTTTGAAAACATTCAATTGAACGTTGTCGCTCATCTGCTCTCCAACGTTCATTTTCTCACAGTTCTCTTTACGCCTACAACAAAAAGGTTCAGAAAACACTCGAAATATTTCATATAATTGAGCCTTGCAGTTCATTCGCTCTGTTAATTGAAACTGTTCACTGTTTTCATCGGTAAAATTTAAGAACAAAAAATGCCCATACGCTACACAACTTTGTAATTTCGGAAAGCTCCAAGTGCAATTCAAAGTGCCGGACTTATGTATTGGCCAACCTTATTCTTTGCAACTTTCACCAATTTCTTCTTTCCGTAAAATTATTTTAACTAATTTTGTCAAAAATTATTAGTCAAGATTCAATACAAAATTTATAAACTGTATTTTGAAAATATTTGTAAAATCATTGCAACTTAGATTTGGCCATGGGGGGGGTTTTAACCCCCAAAACCCCCCCCGTGCGCACGGGCCTGGTATATGGACATGTAAAGGGTATGAAAACAAATGAGGGCAATTACCATAAATGGCACTTGCAGAATTTCGTCGGAAATGATGGAATCCTGACTATTTTAAATAACAACAATGTCAAAAAGCAACGAACAAACAAACAGCTTTTTTGTGTAGTGTAAAAATCATGGGTACACTCAAATACATATACAACTCGGGATACCCAGCAAAAAAGAGTGCAGGCTATGATACGACACAAGGAATTACTCGATTGCAATTAGAGCATTAACTCATATTTTAGGTATTATAATGAAGCAAAAAAAGTTAAGTAAAATAAAAAATTTAATAAGAAAATAAAAAAAGTTTTCAAATAATTATAAAAAAATTTTAAAATTACGTATTAAAGGGAAAAAATTTAATCAAATAAAAAAAAAAAAAATATGTATTCAAACAAATGCCAAAAAATACATATTTTAAATAAAAAAAGTACAAAATAGTTAAAAGTTAGAAACGTATAAAATAACGAAAAAAATTTTAATGATTCAAAAAATAAAAATTTAAAAAATTTTAAAACGACTTACTAAAACAAAGAAATAAGTGTTTAGTTATATTAAAAATTTAAAAAATAAAATTTTAGGTGTTAAAATTAAGCAAAGAAAAAATTTCTGCAAAAAAAAATTCTCAAATATAAAAAAGTGAAAACTCATCATCATGAATCAAATAAAAAGTCAAGAAAAAGGTGTAATAATAATTTTAAAAAATATTAAATAAATGAAAAAAAATGTAATATATAATGTTAAAAAGGAGTTAAAAATTTCGTATAGCAAAAAAAAACAAATTAAAATAATTAAAAAAATAAAAATATCAAAAATTTTAAATTACTTTCAAAAACAAAAAAAATTGTTAACTAAATTAAAAATTTTTATTAAATAAAAATTAAAGATTTAAATGAAAATAAAATTAATTACATAAAAAATACGAAGGGAATTTAAAAATTTAGCTAAGAAAAAAAATTTAAATGTAGATATTTAAAAAAGAAATAAGACAAAAAATGTTAAAAAAGTTGAAAAACCATGCATTAATAAATTAAAAAAAAAATTAAATAAAAAATGTATAAAATGAAGAACAAAAAACCATGCATTAATAATTAAAAAAAAAATATTTAAATAAGAAAGGAAAAAAAATGTTAAAAAAGTTTGAAAACCATGCATTAATAAATAAAAAAAATTTTAATAAGAAATGTATAAAATGAAGAAAAAATTTAAAAAATAAAAATATCAAATTTTTTTAAATTACTTAGATACTAAAACAAAGGCATTTTTTATCATATTAAAATGTTATCAAAAAAAATAATTATTAAGAGGTAGTGCAGAATTCAAAAATTTAATTAAAGAAACAATTTTAATTAGTATTTTTAAGTATAAAATGAAGAAAAAATGTTGAGGAAAATCAAAAATTTAAAAAAAAAGTGTTAAAATTACCCTGGTGAAACTTTAACGGTTGCTCTCCCTCAAATTGTACCCACAAGTGGCATATCTCAAAGCGCTAGTTAAGATTGATGATATAAGCAAACATTCTTTTTTGTTGGGTAGCCACACAAAATCACATTCACATACATATCTACACACAGTCAACCATAAGGACGACGTTTGAAAATTGAATACAAATATATACCAACGGTCGCCTGCTAAAAGCAAACAAACAAATAGAGAGCATTGTGCGGAGGATGGATGAGAGGGAAAATGAGGGCGCACGATGTTTAGATAGGAAGTGCGTGCTCCCATATACCAACATTAATACACACAATAACAACAAAAAATGGACAAAAAAAATAACGTTGCAACATGCTGGTACGTATTGGTGGAAAGAAGACTGGACAAGGAAGATGTGTGTAGATAGACGCGCAGCATGCACCAACCACACAAACGAAAACAAAATCAAGAAGGGTGTTAAACAATGTGTACAAAGTCAGCGTTAACAACGAAGCGACACTACAACAATAAAAATCACAATAAAAAACAATTGGCAAAATGAAAATAATACAAGGTGGTGACTAAACGACAACTTGATGATCCCTAGGTATAATTGCTTTATTAATAAGACACCTAAGATCTGCTTCTGGATTAAATATCTGGTTCGTTGAGATGTGTCCTTTAAAACTTTATCCGTCGTAGAGGAACTTGATTAGCAAACGTGATTGATATTACAGAAGTAAAGGAGCTCTTTGCCAGGATTACCTTAGCAGGGCGTGGATGAAAATTTTTCGTCTTGGTTTGGGTTGTATTTGTTGTGACAACAAAGCATTCCCCGATATAAAAGTATTTTTAGGTATGAATCACGCATACTCTGTCACGAGCACCTGCTGGCACTAGATCCCCAAAACCTCGGGTTATGTATTTTAGTCTCCTTTAATACAGTTATACCCTACTGCGTCTATATTCTCTTTTTCCATAAGTGTGATCTATCAAGTCCGGTTCAAGGATGTTATTCTTAAGTGATTCGGGGACGTCCCAATGGATTATTTTCTATTGACTACAGAAATACCGCTCTGATAGAAGTACCAAGAAAAGGCCGATTAGAGATCCCGTGACTATAGACATATTTTCCCAAAATGAGTTGACGCAATATGCCAACATTTTTCTGACTTGAGACTTTTGCCCCACCTTGTACATATTTATATGTACATACATATGTATGTACGCGCCCAACATCGATGGTGGTGAAGGCGGCTCTGGAGGTTCTGGCAATAAATGAATGCCAACGACTTAATCATGCAGCGAGAATTTCACTCTTCATTTCATGTTGATAAACGACTCGGCCGATTGAATGGACATTCAGCACTAGCGGGGGGGGGGGGGGGGGGAGTTGAGAGCAGTAAAGAGATAATACGTGAATTTGAGCAAAGACAAATAACAGTGAGTGAAATGAACAAACGAAATGAAATTGGCAAGGCAGCTGCAGTTGTGCAACAAATATTTATGAATGTGGCATACAGCTGGTGGGGACATGTGGAGCATTGATTGTTTGGTTGTTTTTTGTGTGGCGGTGCAGGGCGATTGCGTAGCAAGTCCACTGGCTTACTGCACGATTGTGATAACTGTGGTTGTGGGTTGGATTTTGGACGGATTTCATATGCAATCTGCTTTAATTAAACTTTGGCTTTACCAGCCAGCCAGCAAGCACGCTAAATGAAGCGTTCACAAGTACGTGCGAGTACTGGTGCTGGTGCTCCAAGCGCTGTCAAAGCAAGTTGTAAACTTTTCTTCTCATTTTTTTTATTTTTGAAGTTCTTAAAAAAGCATTAAAATTACCAAACAAAGGCAGCAACAGTTTGTGGTAGGCAAGTGTCCGCGTGCCCGCATGCATATAATTGCAATTGCAGTTAATAAATTTTAATTGTAGTCAATTAAAGTTGGAATGTGGAGCGCATGTGTATGACACACAAACGCCTTTTTACGGAAATGCAAACATACATATGTACATGAACTCACTAGCAAATGCGCGCTTTTAATTCGCTTGTAAAAGTTTATTAAAAATTTTCGATTACTTAAACGTTTTATAATGTGTAATCAGACACTTTGGAGTCAAAAACAAATTTAACCCTCAACTACATTCGCTATTTCAACTTACGTAACTATATTCGTGGGGTAATTTTCTACCCCAATACCATTTTTTAAATATTTTCAAAGGCATTGATTTAAAAAAAAAAAATTTAATACAGAATAAAACATTGAATAATTCTTTATTAAAAACACATTTATTTTTATTTAAACAAGTTACAACAAAAACAAAAAATGGCGGTTCTTCATACACCCTCAAAATTACGCTCTTAAAAATATAGTTCATTACTTTTGTAAAAAAACTTTTAAAAAATGATTTTAAAGAAAATGTTTGTGGTAATTTATATTAAAGAAACATATTTAATGACAACAGTAAAACACAAAATCTTTTATAAAATAACATACAAATTCTGACATGGCATCTTTTCGTGCATACATTCTTCAGTGAATACTACATAAAATACTAAAAGTACTGCATATAATACTACAAATACTACATAAAATACTACAAATATAAGATAAAAAGGGACTTATTTTATTTGTCACATTCTGTACATATTTTGGATTCCTTTGAATGGGTTTTACAAACAAAATTGTTACATTTTGAACATTGTTTACTGCTTTTTGTGTCTTTTGACCGAGGACATATAAAGCAACGAGCTCTTTTTGTTTTTTTTGGCTGACTTGGTCCAGCTTCGGCTTCATGGTCTTCCCCAAGTACTTGATCAATAATATTTTTCAGGTCTCTGGAAAAATTTTCCGAATTTTTACTACGCTCTTTAATGTGAGGCTTGATTAAAGACATTCCCAGGTCCTTTATAAAATCACGTCGTGACAATTTACTTTCAATATTTGATGCTTTCCAAATAACAAAGCTGTTAGCGGACGCTATATTCAAAATAGCACCAAATATGGTTGTTGGCCAACGCCGCGATCTTCGTAAAACTGAATATACAGCACATTTTTGGTCAAGTGCATCCACTCCACCTTTGGTAAAGTTATAAAATTCAATGATTTCAGGCTTCAAGCTGTGCGGATCTATATCAGCTGAATGGTGCATTGATGACACTAAGATGACAGATTTGTTTCTCTTTGGCACATATGAAACCAAAGTTTTATCTCGAACGAATCCAAACGAAGATGACTGAACTGGTCTTGATCTAGCTGGTAGAAACTCTTTTGGAATCTCTCTCTTATTTCTACGCATGGTCCCAACGTAAGTTAATCCTTTTGCTTTTAAAGCATCAACTAGTTCGATTGACGAAAACCAATTATCACCAGTTACGTTTCTATTTGTGCCGAATAAAGGCTCTGCCAACTTTAAGACAGTTTTGGAAGGTATCGAATAAGTGTTACGACTTGTCTGCTCTTTTCCTGAATATATAAAAGCAGAGTATAAATAGTGAGTTCTTGCATCACACATACACATAATTTTAATGCCATATCTTGCTGGTTTTGATTTCATGTATACTCGAAAAAGGCAACGGCCTCTAAAGGGTACTAGCATCTCATCTACTGTCAAATATTCTGAACATATATAATTTGATTTACAGTTCAACATAAATTTGTCAAAAATATAAGAAATTAGAGCTAGTCGATCAGTTTCTCTTCTCTCTGTGCGAGTGTGTATGTCATCAAATCTAAGAACAGTTAGCAGAAAAAGGAACCTGTTCATACTCATCACAGCTCTAAAAACATTTCGACCTGTTCCATCGGTAGCCCATAACGTTCGTACATCTTCGTGATTAGATTTATAAATACCAGTCAGCACCAAAAGTCCTACTAACGCTTTAATCTCGATTTCATTAGTATGACTGACGAACGCCGGTAAGTTATCGCTAGTTCTGTTATTAATAACTTCGATTATCTTTACATTAGTTTGTGTAGTAATGTACGATATAATGTCATCTGTGATAAGTACAGACCATGATTCAAGAGGTGTCATGTTTGCTTTCTCCGCAGCTGGACCTTTGATGCCAGGAAAAAGATGTATAATGTTGTGTGCCCTTGTTCTTGATGCTGCAGGTGCAGCTTTTGCCCATTTGAACCTATTTTTACCATAAAAATAGCCAGACTCTCTTATACAATTGTCTTCATTCTCTTCATCTTCACTTTCATTTTCTTCGTCTTCACTGCTGGTCTCACTTTCGCTATCATGTTTGCTGTCTTCATATTCTCCGTCGCTGATATCACTATCTTCTACAAAATTATTGATTTCGTCATCTTCAGATAATTCCTCTAATTCACAAATTTTTCCAATTTCTTCTACAGTCAAAAATCGCTTCATATTTACTAAAAAGTTCAAAAACACAAAAATTACCAAAAGTAAAAAAACTTACGTAAGTACATTCGTGGGGTAATTTTATACCCCAGCGTCCGCCTACCACAGCTATTATTCCACTTACCGAGATAAACAACCGCACGCTGCGAGAGCACAACAAGAACTGAGAATACACTGAATTTCAACACAGCAGCAACAACCAAAACTGAGTAACAAGCAAAAAACCGAGACGTGGGGTAGAAATTTACCCCACGAATGTAATTAAGGGTTAAGTTACAATTCAACTCTTTATTGCGCTATCAAGTTGCTTGGTTCATTCAAAATTTTTGTTGCTTTTTTCTGCAAATGAAAAGTCTAAATTATTGAACCAATTCAATGTGTGTCATTCGTATTTTATTACTTTGCTTCGTAGAAATAGCTGTCGATTTCAATAAAAATTTCATTTGTTGCATGCAGCATGCGTTCCACCCACTCAAATTGACATACATTCACTCAGGTATGGGCATATATTAACTACACATGACGCACACAGTTACACGCAATTTAATGACTGGTTATTTTATTTTATTTTTTTTTTATTTAATTTAGTTTAATTTAATTTAATTTAATTTTATTTTATTTTATTTGATTTTATTTGTTGCTCCAGGTAGGGTAATCGTTAAGATCCGACCATGGTAAGAGACAACTAAGGTCAACGGACAGAAGGTGTCGTAAAGTCGGGCGGAACTCCTTCATAGTCTTGATTTCCAATGAATGTATCACAAGGCCTTGTGCGTATTTCTGGTATCGATACTCGCTGAATATTGAAAAAACCTTTTTTCAAAAAACACCAAAAAGATTCCACGAATTCTTTTCTGTCAAGCCAATTACTCATTTCTTCAAACAGAAAGAACCTAATAGCTTTGACCCCAATGCACTTCTAAGCCATCAGGTCTTCAGCACCTTGTAAAGCATTGCGATTTTCACATAATCTTGTTAATTCTCGAAAATTATTTGGGTTCAGCCGCACAAGGTGTTGTTGGTAGCGCACTTGCTAATGGCGACATGCTAGAAAAAGCTAAACACAAAAGTTCAGTATGCACAAGAATACAGAAAGAATGTTGAGAGCATGCAACAAAAAAGGAAAACAAAATTGAAAAAATCAATAGAAAATCGCAACCCCAAAAGGAAAAAGTGGAAAACACCACATAAAGTACAAAGACAAACTGCGGAATCACCAAAAGTAGCAACCAAAGCAATCAACAAAAGGAAGCTGAATAGGAAAAACAAGCATGTATGAGTATATGTATTTGTGTATGTTTATGAAGGGAAGTAGCAAGTCGAATAGACTATTGAAGGGGAGAAATTTTGTACAGACGAGTAATAACGATGAGTACGCCGACGGGTGATTGCCCTTACGTTGACTGGTGCAGTGAACAAAAGGAAAAATAATCCAAAGTAATACCACAGCAACAAAGCAAAAAACGCATGAGTCATATGAATAAGCCAACGAGCATATAAACATACATATATACAAACCCAACAAAAATTAGATTAGTCAAGAATGAATGCGATATGGTTTGCAAAGTAGGATGCGACTAGTGATAGATTTGTTATCTTTTTATGGGTTGAAGCTTTCATATTAGGAATGGACCAATTCCTCAGAATTATACCTGAATACGTACCATGTGTCGGATTCTCTGTCTGCTACCTCGGACGCCAGAGATTTAAGAACCTTTTTTGGCATATAACAACTCAACGAGTTTTACCTAGATCTTAAGATATATCAACGGAAAAATTCGTGTACTTAGATCTCTTGGCTGCGTTGAGATGGTGTGCTTGGTATTACCCACACTAAACTCTGATGTTTATATGAATTGTGAAGCAGCTCAGTAATATCTGGGACAAATTTTTTCAACCGAAAATCCCCTTCTCCATACTTATTCAGTCTATTAGTCTCGCACATGAACTTGAGAAGCAGAGAAGGATCAACTTCTGATACCTTTAACGGAATATCAGGACAACATGCTGCCAGAAATCTTACTGGAGTTGTCAGAAATCCTATACTTAGGGAATGATAAAAGGACTACGCTGCTAAAGTCTCCTTGGAACTTATCGAGCCAACGTTACAATATCACAGAGTTAGGCAAATGTTAACTGTTAGGGGACCAAAATGTATCCAGACCAGAATGTATAGATTCGAATGCGTTTGGTGAATTGGGTACACGTACATACATATGTATGTAATTCAAAGAGATTCGCATTGTTATATCCAGCCGAGAGGGGATGTATGTATGTAAATATGTGTGATTTTGTATGCCTTGTTAATAAATATTTGTTCTTGTGATTGTTTGTGCGCACTTTCAGTTGATTTAAGCGTGAGCGCGCATCCTTTTTTTTCGAAAAAAATAAATAAATTTATATGCGGATGCAATGAAAGAACGAAAGAAAGAACGATGAGGTAGACGAACAAAATTCTTCATACATTTAAAGAAAAAGCAAGAGAAATATTTACAGGAAAGCTACGCTTGTGAGAGTAGTTGGGGCTGCGTTCGTGCTCCACTCGTAGCTGCAGAATATGCTAAAACTCGGAGGCCCCTGTAAAAAACGTTGGAGTATGGGAGTACTCCAACATTTATCCTCATTCATACAAAAAGGTGGTCCAATTTATAAGCCCATGTCCGGCGATTGGATCACCTAATCCATATCGGAGCACCCTGCTGAATAGTCTATGGAACACCTACGTGAGAGTACTTTGAAAATGCTGCCAAAAGATTACTCTATAGAGTACTATGCAGTAAAGCGAGAGAGGGAGTATGTGTTCTTTTTGAGGACCACCTACTCCCTCTCTCGCTTTGCTGTTGAATACTCCATAGAGTAATCCGATAGGAGTATTTTGGGAGTACTCTCATGTAGGTGATCTATAGAGTATTCAAAAGCAAAGAAATGGAGTACTCCGAGTCGGATTAGGTG
Source organism: Sphenella marginata (assembly GCA_951509765.1). Classification (NCBI taxonomy): domain Eukaryota; kingdom Metazoa; phylum Arthropoda; class Insecta; order Diptera; family Tephritidae; genus Sphenella; species Sphenella marginata. The sequence continues at coordinate 20,126,005 of OX608080.1, read as the reverse complement.
ATCCAATTACCGGCCATCGCCATATAAATTGGACCACCTTTTTTATATGAGCGAGGATAAGTGTTGGAGTACTCCGATACTCCTTAGGGAGTACTCTATGGACTATGGAACGGAGTATTTCGGTTTTTTGCAGGGGCTGTCTAGATTAAAGTGCTGGTGTCGGTATTATTTCTGGTGAATATGTTCGTTTTGGTGGCTGCAATGTTGTTGGATTGTCATGGCTACCAGCAAGTTGGAAACATACATTCATGCACCTTGGTGGCCAGTTGTAGCGGAAGTGCTTTTGGCTTCGGATTATGAAATATTTCAATGGCTCGCATTTGTACTTCCTTTCACTGGTTCAAACACGGATACACTCGGTTGCTTTGTGGTGTTATCTGCTATATTTGGTAGCGCTGCATGGGGAAAAGGCACTTGGATATATAAATAGTATTAGGGTGAGGCGAAATAGTTTTGTTTACATAGAGTGTAAAATAAAAAAACTAAAAAAAATCTTACTTCACTCCACTAGAAATTAAAAAAAAAAAATAAAACAAAAAATTTGCATAGTTGAAAAACTAGTTAAATATCCATTGTATGAATAAAAAGCAATTAATGACAAAATTTTATTGCGGAATTTACGATTTTTAAATATTAATTTAAAAAAATTTTTAATGTACTTTTCGAAATTAGCATGAGTTGAAGTTTTTTTTTTCGCTTATCATGGTTATAGAATGTAAAATAAAATTTTTAAAACATATATTCTTTCTTAAAAAATTAAAAAAAAAATTGTCCAATATTCAAAAACTCATATTTTTAAAACAAAAATCACCTATCTGGAAACTTTTGGATATCTTTAGATATTTTGATTTTATAAAAAAAATAGTTTTTACTATTATATGGAAAAAGTTTTAAAATACATTTTTTTTTATAATAATAAAATTTTATAAAAAAAAAGAAAAATTGTGAAATTTTAAATTTGCATGCAGCATTTTGTTATGCAATAGGAAATCGTCACATATAGATAAAACTTAACAAAACAGGTACTGAACTTGAAAGACTCAACTAAACGAAAAAAGCCAAAAAATAAAAAAATTGAATTCGAAAAAAAAATTCAGTTCTGAATATTTATATTTTTTTCTTTTAGAACTTGCAAATTCTACTTCCATGCTAAAACACAAAAAAAATTAAAATTCTGCCCACTCTAATATACATATGCCCCTCGCATAAAAATGTTGACAGAGTTTTCGGCATTTGTCATGATGATGCTGCGCATTTAACCCAAAATCAATACACAAATAGAGGAACAAATACAAATGCAGCAGTAAATTCCGAAAACAAATAGAACAAAAAAAAAATTCTATGAAGAATTAATTTAAGCTATGAACGTAGCTCGAGGATATAAAGGGAGCTTTTTGGGTCCGTTGAGGATTATTCAGGCTAGGCCATTTTGAGATCATTTCGGTATTGTTCTCAGGATAATTTTGGAACTTTTTCGGCAT
>OX608080.1:20094524-20117024 GCA_951509765.1 Sphenella marginata | reverse complement strand
ATGATTGCCATATTTTGACAGCATCAACCCTCTGATGTGGGTTACCCCAGATGACAGTTAGATTGGTTCCAGGTGTTCAACGTCACGCAAACGTTCCCAAGCTGCGACAATGACAAACGCATAATTTTACAAACATATACTACATAAACATACACGCACACACACAAATGTAATATAACGTGACTGTTCCACATAAGGATTGTGACTTTAATTCCCCGTGTGGCTGACAGCAAGCAATGCTGCAATCTCAGGTAGCCTCTTCTTTTTTTACTGGAGTGTAAGCGGGTATGGCGTATGTGGCATGCGCCAAGCAAAATATGTACGAGTATGTATATAGGTATGAATTTAATTTGTAGATACATGTGTAGGTATAATCTAGTTTGTAAGCATTTCTTAGTTAGGATGCGCCTTATTTGTGTGGGGAAAATTTTAGAAAAACATTGAAAAATTTTTTTAAATGTCAATATAAACAGGAGCCACTTATAGTCATGGATACTTTAAAACAAAAATCGTTTGTCTCTCATGAATGCGCATTACGTTTTCAAGTGTCCGAAATTTATTCACAATCCAAACCCGATTTATCGGAACAATCGGATGTATGGCAGCTATATGTTATGGACGTCCGATTTAGCTTATTTTTACTGCACACATTACATAAATATATAATGTGTCCCAAGTGTGAAAAAGTTTACATTCCTAGCTTGCAAAAATTCATAACCCAAACCCCATTTATCGAAACTATCGATTATATGGGAGGTAAATGCTACGTGCGACCGATCTGGGTGATTTTATTTATACGCATTACATATATAACAAGTACCAATTCTGCAAAATTTTACGTTCGTAGCTTTTTAACTGCAAGAGTTATAGACCAAACACCATTTATCGAAACTATCGATTATGTGGGAGCTATATCTTATGTTGGTCCGATCTCGGCCATTTTCACTACACACGTTACCCATATATTATGTACTAACGCTGCAAAATTTTGCGCTCCTAGCTCTTTAATTGCAAGTGTTATAGGTGAAACCCTGTTTATCGGAACAATCGATTATTTAGGAGCTGCCCGTTGTATTGGCCCGATCATGCTGGTTCGGACAAATGATTGATACAAGATAAAACGGCGGCTCTATACCGAATTTCATTTAGATATCTCTCTATTTAGATATCATACTTACAAACATAGTCTCATTTCATCATGCAAAATAATGTCCACCCTAATGTACATACACACGCACATATAGCTAAAGGTGCCGCTTAAATAAAGGTAATAAACCCAAATTACTTTTAGAGACAACAGCAACGAATGTGTTTCAGCACACATACATACATACATATGTCTCACTTCATTGTTTATTTTTTCCCATCATCAACCACATTCGGGCATTAAATGAAGCGTCCGTAGAGAATAGAAACTTGAGTTGTGCAGCAGCGTGCGTTTGAAAATAAATCATAAATAAGCATATTTATTAGTTGTAATTAAGGAAAACACCTTTTTGTTGAAAATCGATCTGTTGGATATAGCTAATCAACTGCTTGTGTAGTAGGAAGGAAAGAAACTGATCAATTTATATACGAAAGTACTTGAATTTCAAGGTATACATATATTAAAATTATAGGTATCATGTGTATACAGGAAATAAATTAAAGTCAAATTCAGTTGGCATATAAATGACCAATAAAATGCTTAAGAGAAAATAAATTTAGTTTATGCAAACCAAAGACATTTGAGGTACTGAAATATGAAACACAGTAATTAGTTCGAAGATAGCAGCGATTGGCTAAACAGGGAAAATTTTTCACTTAATGTCTCTTTGAATTCTTTAGCATCAGAAAATATATCGTCTTAGAGTAAGTTCCAGAGCTAGCTTATCTAAATTTCAAGCTCCCAAATATGTCTATCCATGCGCCATCTGGATATGTGCTCCACGTCCAAATAGAAGGCTCAATGGAGTTTCTTAAAAATATCTTGATTCCTTCTTCATCTGATAGAGTCTTTATTCATTCATCGCAATTTTGTTCGTCTACATTTTTAACGGGTTGCTCACTGTGTTTCAAGCTTTCCATCTTTACCTGACTAACAGTTCCTTAAAAAAATCAAAATACTTTTTTTTAAATTATACACAAATAGAGTTTCAAATATCTTAACTTGCAACATTTATGGATACCAGGACCACTGTGCTCTGTAGAGGAACAAATTGCTCTTGGGAAGACGATATATGAATCATGGTTGGGTAAGATTCGGTTCATTACTACCATCCCGGTGAAAGCCCTTAGCATTCCGTTATAGTGCGTTGTCAATCAAAAGGTTATTTATCACAGCATTCAACGTGTGAAAGTCGATCCGCTCGCCATCTAGCGGGCTTTCCAATATCGAATTTTACACTGTCCCCATGCTCTGATTTACGATTATAGTTGCAGGTCTCTTGCTCCCAGGAAAGTTGCTCAAAATCGATAAAAAAGTTGTTGACGTTATTAAGTGTGCCTTAGTTATATCGACAAGCGCGCCACCTAGCGGAATGAACATTTAACAAAAAATGTTTTGATACTAAGTCCTTATTTATAACTAAGTATCAACTCATTAGCACGCCTCATAATCACTCAAAAATCGAACGAACGATTAATGCAATTAAGATTTTAAATTTCCTCAACCTGTGCGCCATCTAGCGGTGTTTGTTGAATAGAGTCTGGCATGGTCTTTAGTTGTTCATATGGGCAACTCTATTTTGAGAACTTGGAAAATATAGTACTCACCTCCTCTTAAGTTGGGATTTTAATAGATTTTTTGCTAAAATAAGCTGCTAATTGAATTTAAATTTCGAAAAAGTCTTTCAATTCGTCCTCTTTTTTGAGGGTCGTGCTTATTGTTATTTAGTTTCACTGCATATGTATGAGTGTTGTGAAAAATTACTTTTATTAATTTAATCCTCACTTTTCTGTTTAACAACTAACCCATTCAAATAGTTATACTCAATTTGCATACCAATAAATGAATTGAGCGGTCAAAAAAAAAAAACAAAACCACAAAGGTGCCATAAAAAGTGTGGAGGACAGCGAACAAATTAACTAACAATACAATTAATTTAGCTAGTCATATAAATGTAATTTATTTTTTATTGAAATTTGCTGCTTAACAAACCAAAATTAAATGTTTTATTCAAATTTGTTGAAAATGCGCTATTGTCAACAACCCCCAGGCGTTTTATTAATTTGCATAGTCATAAAGGTAACTAATTGTGTGACAAAAATGACACAACAACAATGTGACATGAAAAGTATGCAAAGTGATTATATAGAAAAACAAACACATACCCAAAATACATACAAACATACGTGCATATGAATATCTCTATATAGGTAGAACAACTTTTCTGCACTCATTTCGAACATGACCTATTTCTAGCACACCCCAATTTGAAGCGCGAACACAAGCAAAGTCATTTTCAAATCTAAAATCAAATAATAAAAGTAATTACTCACTAGCTCATTATAGTCGAAAAGCAAAAAAAAAAAATACAAAAAAAAAAAAAATGGTAATGCAATAATTTGGCTTTGCGTCGCCACAAAAATACCCCCGACTACCCACGTCTGCAGCGCGTTGTGACAAACATATGCAAAGCAGCTGTGCCAAATGGAACTCGGCTTAGGCACACATGCGGCCCAAAAAGTGAAAATGCTTCAAAACGTATTAGAGATGCAATTGTCACCCTTGTTAAATCCGCTATCATAACTGTACGTACTTACATATAGCTGGGTTCTATGACATATTGAGGCACATACATACATGTGTCCATGTTTACTAATTTTATGTTCGCAAAGACCCTGTAGAGAAAATAATGACCAAAACAGTTCATTAGATTAATTTCTCTGAGATAAGTTGATACAAAAAATATATGTACGAGGCTTTCATTTTCAAATATTTCTTAAAAATTTAGGATTCAGATCTTTTTCCATCAAAGCAGAAAAAAACAAATAGTATTTAAACAAATTTTCTTAAACCTTTCCTCTCTAGATTTGTTTTCAATAACACCCTATGTTAGAACTCTTTTAAAACGCGTCCTATTTGCATTAAAATTTCATTCCAATATATCGTTTTTGAAACATATTCTAGTATAGAAAGTTCTTCAATATAATTCTGAGATAAGGTTTTTTTTGAAAAAAATTTTAAATGGTACGATCCTCCCTCCAGAAGTGACTTATGAGTCCACCGTTTTCAAAAAAAATTGTCTAGTCTACTCTTGGAGAAGCAAAACATCTGAGCTGTCGCTTTATTTTTCACAGACTTGGGACAATCTTCAGAAGCATTGCTTGGCCCAAAACCGGCGCACAGTATTTTTGAAATACTCGCAAATTTACAAAGTGAGCAGCTTTCTCAAAACCCAAGCTCATTTCCAGCACATCTCCCAAACTACCTCCCGTTCCTTAGGCCGCTTATATCACAGTGGCAACACGAAATTTCCTTTTCATTCTGCATCAAAATTTAGGCTGTTCTAGATCTACAACATTTTCTAAAGAAATATAAAAAGATTGGGTGGCAACGCCAAGTGGTTAACCTCATACGAAATGTTTGTATTTCTCTAGAAGCTTTCGTTTGCATTTGTAGGCTGGCGAGTTCATAGCCTTCACTAGACGAACTTAAAATCGAAGGAAGTAATCCACTATAGAATAAATAGGTGGCAACGCAAGTTTTAAATTTCTTTGGAAATATTTCTGCACAAACTTAAGTAAAGTACACCATATTGGCAGTTACCCATATTGGCACTCACTTCATTTTCTAAAAATTTCTAATAGGTGACAGCCCTATTAGAACATGCACACTGACAACTCTTATGTAGTAAAGGGTCTTGATATAAAGCAACCGAGTGGTTCAAGTCAATTTCCTGATAAGCGGTGCAATGCAGAAAAAGAAGCACAATAGGATTAGGTGGCAACCCTAACTAGTGTCTCTTTCTACAAATATTTTATGGAATCATTAATGAAAAATTCGTATTTTACAAATGCAATGAAAGGAACAATTTTTATGAGATATTTATGAGACCATTGAAACCACATGTTTATCACAGTCTACTAGCTCAGCATTTGCAGCTAGAGTACACACAAGAGTGCCCATCTTTAGAGTCAATAACTTTACCTACAGGGTATGTTCTACTACTTAAGCTTACCGGATCTTACCCTACCTCGCACGCACATGCCCTCGCCGTACACATCGGACAAATTGACCCGCCTCAGGACTAGCGTAATTATCACATACAAGCAATGACTGAATTCAAATGAATTTTCAACTTAGCCAACAGAAATTAAATAAAATAAAAATATAAGCCAAAGGGCTACAAAAACAAAAACGCACTGAGTAGAAAATTCACGTCCATTTTTTGTAAAAAATAAACCAAAATTACTTTCAAGGGCGTGTTGCTCTTGTTGTTGCACATTTGTTAAGGGTTGGTGGTAAAATTTCGTTGCCAAAAGGATCCATATATACAGATGTATAGAGTTTTTAACACATTTTAGTAGTTACATGGGAGGCCACGTAGTGCGTACTTACACTAATAACAACACTTAAAAACCTTCAATCGTTCGCTGGGTGGTGCCACATATGTGTGCCGCCGTGCGTGCAACAACAAAACTTGCTGGAATTCATAGGCAGCGCATGCACAAAACGAAGCACTTGAGGAGCACTTTCGGATTGTTTCGTCCTTGACTTGTTGTTGAGTGAGTGCGTTGATCATTTAAGCATTTTAGGTAGTTTAAAAATCACTCGAGTAAATAACGAGGAGTTCACACTCGGCTTACTAATGATTTTTGTATGGAGTGAATTGCGTAGTATTTTTAGGATGGTGTGATTAATATTAACGTGTGAAGACACCGATATTTAGATGTGATTATAATTAAGAATTATTTCTTAGATTTGTAAGTTAATGTTCGGTAGTAATTCAATTGGTTTGTACGCTCTTAAATGAAAAATAAATAAATTTAGTAAAAGTTAAAAAAAAAAAACCAATAAATGGGAAGAGAGACGAAGTCGAATGAAAGAGACAGATATATTGTGATATGAGAGAAAGAGGGAAGATAACATGGAAACTATGAAGAAGAAGACCATGATTAGCACGCCAATTGGAACTTAACAGAGCGGCTTCGGACATTAAAGAAATGAATGATCAGCTTTTGCTAGCTCAAAAATGATCTGCTTGTGTATTGCTTTGTTTGAATTGGACATCCCTCTAGAGCTTATACCTTTATGTCAAATAACTTTGAGCAAATCCAATCGCTACAATAAAATTGAGAGGCGCTCCAAATGCCATAAAAAGAAGTTGGTGAGATGACCTAGAAGGTTCGTTCTCCTGGTCATACCAAATCAACAGTGGGGCACATAGAGCCAGGGATTACCGAATGAGAGTGTTTTTGTCACTAAAAAAAACAACAACAACAAGATGTGTTCTATATTTAAAAATAAATCTTCGCTAACATATGTATTGTTGAAGAAAAAGTGCAATTCCACGTAGCAAGTTTTTAATGATGTGCCTACAAACAAAATATAAAAGGCAAAGCACAAACCAAATAAATTTCTAAACAGCTGTTAAAGATCTTTTAATGAGCTGCGTATACCTTTCAAAATAATGTTTAATATGTGCAGAGAGAAGCAAGTTATAATTTCACTTTATTTATAAGCAACATTGAAGTCTACTTTTATTTACACCACTGTAGCTGGCGGGAAATAAATGTTTTCCTATGTTAAAAAAGGTCCTAAGCTTTGAAGTGGACTTCTAACAATACATCGGTGAAAACATCATTCAATTCCAAGAAAGAGTTTTTGAGCAATGCGCGTACAAACATAGGGACATACAAACAAATATTCTAAAAACGGTAGTTTAGCGTATGTCACGCTATTATGGACCTCACAAATCAATTTTTATTTGATGGATTTAGTGTTTAGTGTTAAAATTATTTTTGTTTGTATAGAAATCGGGTTTGAAAAATTAAAAAAAACTTCTAAAATTATTTAACACATTTCATTTCATTTCGTCATGTGATTTCATTTCAATGACTTACTTTGGGTGCCATTGAGCTTGCGGAACAAGTTTTTCCACAGTTCACATAGATTTAGCAGTTAAACGTTAATGTATTTCCACAACCGAGTCCCCACCTGTCAAGTGCACTACACAATTTAAAATTTCCAAAAAAAAAAAAACAAACTTTGAACATTTATCATATTTCAACTGGACAGCGCAAATAAAAAAGGGGAAAAAATTTTGAAAATCACAAAAGAAAACTATTGGCCCCACTGCAATGCTGTAAATTCCAAATTCCTGACGATATCAACTTTGTTGCAGAGAACTTTAGTTTGCAACAATGCATGGATAACATCGAACCAAACAATCAGCATGAATGCAACCACCCAGAAAAATGTCAACTACAACTTTACCCGCACCACACACAAGTTGGACCGCTTTTTTATGCTGCTTTACAACTGAACTTTGACTTAACCGCAAATGCTAGAACAACTTTGGTTCATTAGTGCACTTGTGTGTGTGTGTGTGTATGTATGTATGCATGTCTGGCATACACGCATATCAACAAGGGATTTTATATGAAAATAGAAAATGGTCAAATTGCCAATCCACAAAAAAAGAAAAAAAAAATTAGCAACACTGCAACAATTCGTTATGCAGCACCATAATTGCACGGGAATATGAAAAAAATAGAAAAAAAATATTTAAAAAAAAACAACAAATTATGCAAAATAGCGTTGCCACAGAAGTTGTCATAATGAAGTTTCTACTTTTTGCCACTTGATGTTATGTAATTAGCGTAATTTGTTTGGTTAATGTGGGAAGTAGCAAAAGTGCTTTTAGGCGCACCAGCAGGGGGGCGAATGCAACAAAAGTGAAATTTTTTGCATAGGATTAACTATTATAATATATAAAATAGTTCGCAGATGATTAATGATGCAGTTTATGCTCTCTAAGCGCGCTTATTTCAATGTACTTAATTAAATAATTCTGATAAATATCACGGAGCAAAGCTTTGAAGCTTTATTTTTGCTGATCAAGCAAATTATTGTAAATTCGAAAGTTCAAATTTTTTGGATTTTTTAGTCACAATCTTAACACATCTTTATAAAGATATTGAAAATTACATATATTTTTGTACATTAGACTGTGCCAATTTTTTTTTAAATTATATCGACAGCAAAAAACCTTTGTTGCAATTCGCTGCATAACGGAACTTATAATCGACTGACCACAACTTTAATTTTTATATCACCGAATCACATTGGATCATATTGGTCCACATTTTGCTCGATATCTCCTAAACTATATGAGTTATTGAAATAAGCGATAGCTAAAACTTTAAGTTGGACGTCGAGTAATGCAAAAGTATAAGTTCTATTCCGTTCTTTTAAGCACTTTTTGTATGATGCGCGCACAAACATATAGATAGACCAAGAAAACATTTAAAAAATTTTGGTTTGGATTTTCAAAGAATTTAGCTGCTATAGTTTTGTGGAAAACTAACCTCCTAGCTAATAAATTGTTAATGAATATTACCATTCGTACTTTATCCATAAACGGCAAGCTCTTCTCATATATGTACATACATATGTACATACATACATATGTATATGAGATTGTCACCATAATACTCTTCCCCTGGACATTACTAAATTTTTTCCGCACACTTAAATATTTTATTTAAAAATGAGCATATATAAATGGCACTTTAACAAGTATTCCATTTTATTTCCCAATTTCTCACCTACAGGTGTAACCAAAGACTAAAATACCTTAATTACTGATATAACAAACTCGAATTTGTTGAATGAAAATCATAAAACCTTTCAACATCTTATCTTTCGAAATCTAAATAGCTGAAATGGTGGTAGGTCAACTAAAAGGCAACCAATTTGTTCAATACATTTACATTACTATCAAATCAAGAATCTAATGAATAGCTATTTTATTCATAACACATGTAAAATCTTTTAGTACAAAATCGTACAAATTAATATAACTAGCATAGGTAAATTGGAAATATGGATGTTGGATTTTATGTTGGATGGAATTTGGATTTTTTTCATGCCTTTTGATTAACATAAAATGGACTCGCTTTTCTGTAGCTAATTATTTATGACTTTTGTAGTATTGTTAAAAATTATATTAAAAAAAAAAAATTGAACAATTCTCGACCTCATTTGACTGTTTGTTTTTTTTTTTGGACCAAGGCAAGCGACAAAATAAAAAAAATAGGTAAGGCTGTTAAAAAACAATTAATAATGAAAAATCTCGAAACTAACAGAGAAAATTATCAATTTGAAAAAATTATGAAATTCTTTCAATCTCTCAGAGTTAAAATTAAAATTGATAAAAAATCTTCTCAAAATGAATGGCTCTAATGACCGGAAAAGAAATCAGTTACCTAGTCGTTTTACAACAAAGTTTTAATTAAATTTGCTTCATCTAAAAAGCTAATATAACCGAAGAAACTCGCAGTATTTACATAGCAAAACTTTATTGAAAAAAGAAAGCACCAATATAATAACACATCACCCATCCTATATATGTACATATACAAAATGTTTTTCACATTCAGCACCAGCCACTATGTCTAGCCGTTCATTCAATTCGTAATAAATAGGCATCTTTTATCTTGTCTTAAATAAATCAATGCAGGCGAGACTTGTGCCATAAATACGATGGTATTCATTAAATTAACTTGAAATGATAATGCTGATTTATGAGATAGTCGAAGTGTTTTAGAGAGCCAACCTTTTTTTATTTTTAATTTTCCTTAACCTACTATTTTACATATTCAAAATTTTATACCCACCAGATCTGTATGCTTAACAGATAATAAAAGTGCTCCGAAAAAGGATGAAGGTGGAGTGCTTGGGTGACATTGGTATTTTTTGCTGGTAAAGGTTATTCGAAAAGTATATTGTTTCATATATTATTATATTTTATCCTGTTTTATTTTATTCATTTATAATTTAATTTAATCTTATTTTATTTTATTTTATTTTATTTTATTTTATTTTATTTTATTTTATTTTATTTCATTTATTTTATTTTATTTTATTTTATTTTATTTTATTTTATTTTATTTTATTTTATTTTATTTTATTTTATTTTATATTATTTTGTTTTATTTTATTTTATATTATTTTATTTTATTGTATTTTAATTTATTTTATTTTATTTTAATTTAATTTATTTTATTTTAATTTAATTTATTTTATTGTTCTTTCGCCACCTACAAAACCTGTAGAGCATACATGCGCAAGAGCCGAACTGTGCTCGGCTTTTACATTAACACAATCGATTTTATATTAACCAATCTTACTGTCACTATAATATTGAATCGATTTTCTACTGGGACCGCGAATGTTACAATTAATTATATATTTTGTATTGACTCAATTTAAAACAAATTAAAGATAAAACTTTTGTCAAGACTGCGAATGTAACCGTTATTAAATTAAGCGTTCCTTTGCTTAAAAATCCAAAACAGGTGTTTAAATCTAACAATAGCTTAGCTGCTCTTTGCGTACATACATACATATGTACATACATATGTAGTAGGCATAAAATTCTCATAAATCAAGATACGCTGATATGGGGAGAAGAATTCCATTTCACTCTAACGAGTGTGAGGAGGGCGTGTTCCGCTGATTAACTCTGGCTGAATAAAAATTCATTATTCAAATTTTCTCGCTACTCCATTAATAGCAATTTACACGTTTTGATCATTAAACATTCTTCTTTCTGACACACATAGGAATTTATATCGTAAAACGCTAGCAGTTAGTGATGTGACGAAGCTCAGCCAATCACAAATGACTGGAAGAAGCATGCATGGATTAAAAATAGATTAAAAATGTATCAAACGTACTTTGGTGGTTCTGTTCAGGTGGCGTTAAGTGCAGTCTCTTGGCGAAGCTTAGACGCCACTGCCATTTTTCCATTTCCGAAGTGCTCCCAATGTGTGACTTGAGAACTTCCAACTGCTAGATGTGACTTGAGCAAACATATCCACATCAATAAGCCGACCGACTTTTTCGAATAAAACCGACGTACATACACTGAAATAAAAAAGTTGAAAGTGCACATTGAAAGTAACATATCAAAACCACTTTCAAGCGATTGATGGGAATACTGTAAATATTACAGTATTTACTGTAAAATTGGCAGTAAAAACATGTGATTTTTGCATAATGATATGAGTCCACTTTAAAATTTACAGTAATTCATGTCAATATGATAGTATATTCGAAGAATGATAGGGGCTCACTTTCAAAATTTATATTACCCACTGTTGGACGAAAAATGACAGGGTTTACTATCAATTTGACGGCCGTTTACTGTAGATTTTTTTTTCAGTGTATGTATGTATAGCAGAGAGTCTTATTTGTGGACCACTTCGCCTGTTTTTAATAATATTTTAAGCTAAACTCGGGGGCGTGATCTCATTTAATCGCCCCCTTATGTTAAATAAAGCAACAACAAATGCAACAAAACTCCAAATTATAATCGATTTGTACAAATTACAACTCCCACCATACTATCCACCATACATATTTCATATTCAATAATTGTTAGTCAACTTGACAGTTGAAATTTACCGGCAGCTATTAAAAGCTCCCAGTCATTGTTTACAAGCTCATTTAAAAACCATTGAACAAGTGGGATGTGCCTCATCTGCAGCGGGAGTAGCCAGCCACATGGTGGTCGCATATTTTACAGACGGTTGGTTGGTTGGCTGTGGCACAACAAACAAATTTCAAATCCATAAACAATAATGCACATGTACGACATGCATAGACATAAAGTATTTAGAACAACAACAAAACTACTAAAACAAACAAATACTATAAACCGAAAAAATTTAAACAGACAACAACCCAGTAAACAATTTTGGTTTCATAACGACTTGGTGCGCATTTCATAATAAAACTTCAACCTTGCCACATAAATAAATATTTTGGTGCTTCTAGTAAAGTTTTTCTTCTGTGCAAGTTGAAAAATAAACATGGAAATAAATTTTAATTTTAAATTGTAAGTAATGCAAAAAAAGATAAAAAAAAGTTCTCAGACGTGGGTGAATATCACTTTCTAGTGTTTATTGGGAATTTGGATATCTAAAATGTTGTTAGTTTAAGAAATTTACATATGAATTTACCCACCTACACAATATGATTGCAATGGACTCTGTAAAATAAATTAAAATTAAATATAAAAGCGTTCCTTGTTTCCATCTCTCATTTTGGCAAATAATTAAATTCAAAGAACATTTGAACAATGCCCTTCAAACTTCATAATCATATTTTGTTGAAAGCTTTAAAAATAGTTAAAATATACTCCACTTATGTATATATGTATGCCTCTAGGGATCTTCAATAATTCCATTACTTGCAATGCAAGTAAACCAAAAAAAAAATAATAATTATTATTACCAACTATCAACCCTTCGTACATATTTCCGTTCAATGTCATTCATTGTCTGCGCAACGCTAATGACGTTTTAATTTTCCATTAAATATTTGTGACACTTACGGCCATTTCTCAATGGGAATTTATCGATTTATAGAGTGAGCATAATTAATATAAAAGTATGCAGTATAAAGAGAGAAAAGAATTTTTAGTAAAAAATTTCCATAATGACAAGCGTTTGCATTGCATTGGAGTAATTGAAAATGGCCGTTGGGATTATTATTATAAAAATAAATATTTTTAAACTGTTGAATTTTTGCTTTGAAAGCACTTTGCGGTAAAAAGAAATTGAAATGATACCTTAGAAATTGAAAAAGTAAAGGGTTAAGCTCAGGTAAATTTTATTTATTATTTGGAGATACGAAGAATATCATACATTTTCTTCTAGTTTTGTTTCTTCATAACTTTGCAATGTGTACCCTTAGTTGATATTTAACTCAAATAGACATCAAGATACCCACATGCTCCATTCTTCCTATGACTGTGCTTGTAAAGATAACTATTTGCTCTCCTCACCATGCTTCTCTTCATCGCACTCACATAATTTTACGGTATACATATGTAGACCTCTGTGTTAGTATAACAAGTAGGGCTGTGCCTTTATTCGATTAATCGAGTAAGTTGATTAATCAAATTTTCAGTTAATCGATTACTTGATTAATCAAAACGAGCGTTACTCGAGTATTTTCAAAAATGGTTAATCAAAAACTGATTAATTTACTCATTTTTTTATGTGAAAGTTTGCCTTGAAATAGCTGAAAATAAAAAAAATTAAAAGCCAAACATGCTTCAAAATATTAAAAAATAAAAAAAATTTAAGAAAATTTTGAGGTGTTGTCCGATGGCGAATGGGCAAAATGTCGAACATGCAACAAATGGTTGAAGTATCAAGGAACTTCTAAATTTGTGCCATTTTAATATATGATTAATCATTTTATTCAAAAAACGGTTAATCAAAAAGGCGATTAATCAATTAATTTTCTTTTTGATTAATCAAAATCTTGATTAATCGAGTAAACACCCTTTTTGATTAATCAAAAATCATAATTAATCGATTAATTGAGTAATCGAAATTATGATTAATCAAAATTTTGATTAATCAATTAATCGCACAGCCCTAATAACAAGGTGCACATCTTCTCCCTCTCTCGCTCTGTTTTTGAGTACTTCATAAAGTAAATATAAGAAAAAGGCTTTCCTGAAATACTCTGATCGTTTTTTGATAGGACCTGATAATGAGCTCACGAATAGTGTTTTATAGAGCATCAGCGTACTCAAAGCTTATCCTCAATCATTAAAACAATTTGGTCCAACTTACATGGTGATGTCCTAGAAGAGCATCACCTCAATTTCTTTGCTTCTGAGTATTTCAGGAAGCACTTACATACGTGAGTTTACTTTCAAAATACAGCAACAATATTACTCCACGGAGTATTCAACACCAAAGCGAGAAGGGGTATACATACCAAAGTACTTTTAAGGATCAATTATGACATTTATTCAGGTTCAAGTAACCATTAAACAAAGCAAGCTTGCGCCATCCCCTTTAATCCAAGATAATTACGCAGCAAATCCGAGCATTGTTTTTAATGTTTGATGAGCGCAACAGTACCCACGAGTTTCCATTTTTCGCATAACAGACTAATGGCCCAGTTATACTTGCATGGCATAGATGTGCTTTACTTCACGTATCTAACATATTCTCCAGCAATAGTTTACTTTATTTCAAAATTTATTGAACAAACACGTTCAGAGAGAGCACACATGCTATACAATGCTATGCTTTGTAAGTATAACTAAGCCTTAATATATACTCATAATCAGGTGGCTCTTTTTGCCGACCACTGTGATAAGTTCGCCGTTTCAAAGCATGTAATTGTAATTAAGTAAACATATAACTTCAAACATTTTATAATTGTCTGCACTTAACTAATTTCTCTCCCTTCTTCTCTTTTCAGTTCTAAGAAAAATGCAGTGATTCCAAGAAATTTAATAAAAAAACAAAATAATTTTGTGACACTCCTACTTCCTTAAGAGTGCAATCGACAGTGTTTCGGTTAGTTTCGGTCATATAACTCGAAAGCTTCGGACCAGTGCAATAAAAGTGTAACACGCTTGCCACAATGGCAGCGCGTTACTTAAACGTGTCGCAGCGGAGGCAACGCAATTGTTGTGTCAATAAAACGCGCGCTTCTTCTTCGTTAGCCTCAAGTGACGCGTTTACTACGTCAAATCATTCGTACAGTGTCGCGTCGTATATCTTCCCTACGCGTTCGCGTTCGTTAACTCGTGTTTTTATGTACGCACTTGCTACTTGCATACTCCTCCTCGCATGCGTCTACGACACCCAAGCGCAGCTAACTCATACAGCTTCCCCAAGTAATGAAGAATTGATACATCACAAGGTTGGTATTTCAGCAGTCAATGCCGCACGCATGTTAGCTGGTAGCGGTGGTACGGTTAACAGTGAGTACTCACTCGTGCTACCACATGATACCTATCCTGGATTTAGTATTAAAAAGTTTAAAACTGTACCCGTAAATGAGTCACTGAGACAACCAGCGGCTGTAAGCACAATGGGTGCTTATCATATGCTCGCCGGTGATTATTCGAAATATTTTACGGTACTCGAGGATGGCGTTGTTATGACCACATCCGATATATCACCACTAGTCAATCGTCCGGTGAATATTGTGGTCGTCGAAGAGACTCCCAATGCCACGAATACGCACAGCCTACAATTATTTGTTATGCATCGTAGCGATATGTTACGTTTTCCCGGCAGCATGTTAGATGCAAGCGGTGAGGTGCGTGAAAATCGTCCAGCAGGTACACGTGTACGTGGCATACCACTGATGCAGGCGCTGAGTGGTGATGCAGCATTGGAATCGGTTGATAGTGAACCAAAGAAAGTACGCTACACCATCATTGATGGTAATGAGGATCAGGCTTTTGCTTTACAGACACGCAAGTCCGATAAGTTGAGTGATGCTGCAGTTGAATCGATTGTAGTGGATAGCAATGGTGAAAATGGCGTATGGTTGGTGACAAATCGTCCATTGGATCGTGAGATGAAAGCGCACTATGATCTCTCAGTGCAGGCATCAGATATTGATGGTGTCGATCGAACCGTATCGAAAATTGTTGTAACTGTGTTGGATGAAAATGATAACCGTCCTATATTTAAAACGACTGAATATAAATTTGCAATTGCCGGCCAGAAGTCCACTGGTTTGGAGGGTAATACCAGCACCATATGGAAACGCTTTAGCATACTTGGTAAGGTTGAAGCTACCGATGCGGATGGTGATAAGATTGCCTATAGATTATCAGCGCCTAGTAATATTGTTATTATTGTACCACAAACGGGTGAAATTATGTTGGCCGATCAACCGCAAACACCGGAATTATTAATCGAGGTGGAAGCACACGATTTACGTTATCCCAGTTTGGTAAGCAAACAACCAGCTAAAGTTTTACTTGAGTTCCTATCACCCGAACCGGTCTCATTTATTATGCAACATTTGGATCATGATGCCGTTAATGAGCATTCACATCATCGCGAAAAACGTCGGGTAACGCGCGCGGTACGCCCAACTAAACGTATTGAATTTACGGAGGCCGATGGTGATACGGAGGGTAAATCTGTGTTCCAATTGGAAAAAGAGACCGATAAGGAAACGTTTAAGATACGTGATGATAATCCTTGGGTGACGGTTGAAACGAATGGCGCGGTGCGTGTTAAGAAGAAGTGGGATTATGAAGAGTTGGGTCCAGAGAAGACAATCGATTTTTGGGTGATCATCACAAATACCGGCCAACATGGTGAGTTATGAAATACTTTTAGTTTGATCTCATTTTTATAATTTAATCTTGGAAAATATCCAGAAAAGACTTGCTTTGTGCGAAAACAAATTTATGCACGCAGTTTTTTTTCGGAAGCTGTCACTCTTTCCGGTATTTTCACTTCTTCGGTATCGCATACTTTTTGTTTCTTGGCAATAACTATAAATAACCCCCGGACAGTTCTATGGTGCTTATGAACTGTAATTTTTAGTACAGTAAGTAAAAATTAATTGTTGATCGTGTTTCCGGTATTTGACTACCCGTTTGACTAGTCCGTAGCCCTTATATGTACATTATTGTACTGTTTTCTTTCAGATTCAAATCCGTCACGAGTTTAATATTCAGTTCTTGAGATAGCATCCTCAATTGTTTTTTCTCCCCTGTACCTATTTCAGGATAAGCACTAACAGTATGTATGTATATTAGACGGGGCCAAGATTTTTTTATTAGAATACATATTCAAAAAACAGAGTAAATAAATACTTTTAAATACTCAGAAATACGAACAAAAATTTTGTCGTTAATATGGTTTTGGTACAGCGGCGGACATAAATGTAGATACGGTGGTTTTCTGCATTTTTCCCAAATTTTAGACATGATAAAATTATTTTTAAGAAGCCTGTGACAGGTTCTAATACAAGAACCGAAAATTTTGGTTTAAAAATGTTCAGAAAATTCGAGAAAATTCAAGGAAATTTTATCAAAAATTAAATTTTTTTCACAAAATTTATGGAATTTTTTTTATGGCATTTTTTTTCACAAAATTTATGGTTTTTTTTTCACAAAATTTATCAAACAAAAAAAAAAAAAAAAAAAAAAAAAATTTATGAAATTTTTTCTATTTCACAAAATTTATAGAATTTTTTTTTTTACAAAATATATGGAATTTTTTGGAGTATGCAGTTTTGTATCTCACTAAATTTTCATATAATAGTGTGATAACTTTAACTCAGTAACACATTTTGTTAATACTCTCTTTGATTTTTCTCAAATGTTCAATACAGTTATTTATATTTTCAGTAGTAAAACAACTTTTAAACAGATAGCTTTAAAAAAAATTAATAATAAAACCTTTTTTTGAGGAGTCTGTAAGGTTAGTCTTCAACAACTCTACAAAAAAGGGAGTTAAAGGAGGGAAATTTTGGAATGGGACTATCGTTTACTTATTTTACTTATTTACAAATTATTAATTTCCGCTCTATCCCAAAAACGTCAAGAAAAAAACCATTTCCCCAGCAAGTTAACTGTGTTTCTGTGCACGGTCTAATGTATTCATATACCTGCATACATATCTGCTTATAACACTTAACTTATTCATTCCGTTTTTGTGTGGAGTACTAACACTCTTGTGTTTTCTCCCATTTCTTTATGTTCATACAAAATTACAAGATGCTCCGCCCAAGTTGTTTTCCAAAGAATTTTTTCTTTTTAATTGCTTTGAAGTGCTGCTGCAACATATGTTGCAACAACACACTTGCTTACTCGTATGTACTTAATTTGTTTTTATTTTTTGCTTTTTTGTATTTGAAATTTTTTATTATATTTCTTTTGCTTCTTCTCACATCCTCATATGTTTGCATGGTTTGTTTCATTCATAATTATTGTTGTACATTATTGTTGTTTTAATTATAAATGAAAAATTCATATTTTGTTCTCGGTGCTGTAGCTGACATTGCCACTTGATAAACATTTCTGTTTGCACTGCCATAAATATTTAAAATTAAGTGCAACCAAATGACTCATAAAGTATGAAGTGGGTGCGAAAATGCAAATACATAATTCAAATTTTTTTTCCAACAATATTCATATAAAACTGTTTTTTTGTGAGCCCACATGCAATACCTAAAATAGATATACATATGTATGTACCCGCGATTGACAGTTATATGCATTTTTATTATAATAAAAAACAATTTTTTCATATGGTATTTCACTTCGATGCTAAAAGAAGTGTAATTATTTTGTTGTTAATTCATGTGCGAATAAAATTTTTATTAAATTTCAGATAGGATATATGTAATTAATTTCAAACAGAATATAATATGGACAGTATGGAGTTGGACTAAAAAGTAGGCATTTAAAACATTGAGAGCTAGCAAAATTTTTTACATGACTTCACTCCATTTATTCTGGAAGCATCCCTATGCTCAGACCCTAATGCCGCTGACTCTTTGCCTGATGACGGAATTTACTTTGTTGTACCCCTTTTACTACCTCTCGCTGCGCTTTAAGAAAAAGCTAATATTCAATTCTTACTTCCTTTTTTTCAAAACTGACGTAAATGAGTTTCCTTGTGCTCGCATGAAAACTACAACCCACTCTTAATTTTCTTAGGTCTGTAACCCACATTCATTAAACTAATTAACATCGAACTGACGAGAAGAAGTATGAAGCTTTTCCAATGTGATTGTAATAACTAATTCAAAAAGCTATGCATGTGAATTAGACAGCGCCAAAAAAAATTGTTTTTTTTTTTGTTGCAAATTATTTGTATATTACTTTTCCAGAATGGTCTATAATTGCAAGTTCAGATTTTTTAGGTTGAATCTCATTCGAAGCAAAATTATGAAATCAAAACACCATACGTGTATGATTACTTTGGAACGGCCTACCATTTTTTGTACAAAACTACATATACAAATATTTGAGCTTGGAAGTACAAACTTTTAAAAGCAAAATTAAATTTGATAAAAAAAAATATAAAAATTAATGTTAAGTTCGGTGCAGTGAAATAACGCCCAAGGAAATAACGCCCATGGACGTTATTTCCCATTCAAAAAGGAAATAACGCCCATGGGCCTTATTTCCTTTTTAAATGGAAATATCGCCCATCTGCAAAAAGAAATAAAGCCCATGGCTCTTATTTCCTTTTTAAAAGAGAAATAACGCCCACAGGATTTTACGCGAGCGACACGAACTTTTGATTAGCATTTTTTTCACAAATTACCCTGTGAGAAAAGAGTGGGAAACGTGGCACGCGGAAGGACATCACCGTGGCGGTAGCCACGGCTATGGCACACACCCGGAGTTGGAATGGCGTAGCCCAGGGTTATTTTTTAAAGCGCGGCCGAAGGCCGCCTACGCGGAAAGGTGTCCTGCACATAAAAAACGTGGATGGGGCCCCGAATTGGGGATCTGACCCGGGTCAATTTTCGGGTTTTCACTAATAACTTTTCACAGAAACAAAATATTGCTTTTCCCCCTTCGGATTATAGTTACGGAGGCCCGATCCACGATTTTTAAGTGCAGAACACCTTTCCGCATAGGCGGCCTTCGGCCGCGCTTCAAAAAATAACCCTGGGCTACGCCATTCCAACTCCGGGTGTGTGCCATAGCCGTGGCTACCGCCACGGTGATGTCCTTCCGCGTGCCACGTTTCCCACTTTGATTAACGTGAAATTTTAGTGTAACTATTCAATAAAATTCAAAAAGAATTAGAATATTATTGTTTCATTAAAAAAAATGAAAGAGCAATAAGGCCTTTAAGACTTTATTTCTCTTTCGAAGTGTAATAAAGCCTTTTTTGAAAAAAAAGGCCTTATTTCACTTTCAATAGTGTAATAAGGCCTTAAAGGGCTTATTTCACAAGGCGCTATTGCACCCCGCCTTATAAAAACATAACAAATATGTTAAAATTTATTGAAATAAAAAAAACCATATACTTGATTCTTGAATCAGCTTGTTTTAATTCGTTTTTAACGTCCGTGGGCTTTATTTCTCTTCGAAAAAGGAAATAACACCCATCAGTAAAAGGTGATAACACCCATGGGCTTTATTTCCTTTTTAAAAAGGAAATAAGGCCCATGGGCGTAATTTCCTTTTTGAGTGGGAAATAACGCCCATGGGCGTTATTTCACTGCACCGTTAAGTTCCTTATTATAACATAAATACGACTCGCGCAATGCCAGCTCAAAAACAATATAAAGCTTAGTGCTTAACCGTTTATGGTATCTAAACAATAGTATAACCTTTACGGTGCATCATTGGCCAATTTTCTGCAGGTTTACTACGAGTAAGTTTAATTTCGCAACTCTTTATTTCATGTTACATTTTCGTGGAAGTAAACAAAAATGGTAAAATATGTTTTAAGGGAATGAAATAGTAATGAATAGCAAAATAAAAATGTCAAACTGTTAAAAGAAGACACGAAACAGATGTTCGAAAAATTTGACACACGTCAAAATAGAGCACAAGGAGAGCATAACGGTTTGTTTGTGGAGAAACTTATCTAGCATACTGAGTGCCGCCTAGTAAGCGCATGTGTTGAAACAAGTTACTGCGAAAAATCATTGGTTGGCGTGTAAGTGTGGTGAATATTATATTAAGCAGAGAAATAACGTTATGGTTAAAACAATTTTGAGTGAATTTAAACTGCGCTCACAAGAGCGCTAAGAAATTTACTCATATTGCTCGCTGAGTGCAAACTTATGAACTTGCTTTATTTGAGTGAAATTACTAAAATATGAGCGGAATACTCTTGTGCTCAATTTAGGAGCTGTATTTACCGTTACACGTGCTCTGCTCCAAATATGCTATTCCACCACATTATAGTTTTCGTGTAACTCAATCAAAAACAATTTTTCATAGTATTTAGTTTGAGCGAGAGCAACTACTTCAAAAAGTGAAAATGTTTTCTCACACATACACTCACATTAAAACTTCGTGAAAGTTTATATTCTAGCTATTCTACGTTCAAAAACTTCAAGCACCGGAAGCAAACATATATTCTCACACCCCCTAGTACTGCAAATATACACACACACATACATACATATGTACATACAAATGTTGTTTTGAATATGGTTTATTCTTTATTAAATTCTTTTTGCGTTTATGTGGAGTTTGTGTGAGTGTTCTAGCGTGATTCTTTTTTTTTTTGAATGCAAAGTTGCGTTTGTTTTCATATAATCCCTTTTGTATAGAACTTCATGTAAAATAGATATGAGAAAAATTCCAGTACAAAGGTCTAACAAAACTATTCTGTGAAAATGTAAGTACAGGGATTAGAGCAAATACGTTTTACATACAAAGCTATGTATACATATATATGTACATACATACATATGTATATATGTAAGTAATTGGATATAGAAATGGAAATGCGAAAAAAATCAATAAGTCAGAAAAAAGTGAAATTAGTGTTTGTTATTTAATAAAATAACCATAGTTATAGGTTGTAATTATTATGGCAAAAAATGGGAGATGGGGTGCACTTACGTGTAACTATCATTAATGTGCATTGCATACTTTAAGGCGTAAATAATTTTTTGTTGATTTTGGAAATCACGCCATGGAAAAAGTAAACGTAATAAAACTTGTTAATACGCTAAAGTAAAATAATTTGATTTAGATGGAACGTAATTATAGTAAATATGTTTTAATTCAACTGAAGGGGGTATAAAAAAACATTTTAAGAAGCATTCGAATTAGGTTTAATATACAGCAGAATGAGAAACATTAAAATTTGGGTTCGAAAAAAAGAAAACTAGCGTGTTAATTTGAAACTATTTTGCATTATTTAATGTGGGATTAGTTATGGGGGGACTGATTTTCAAAAATATGGCAACACTGAAATTTTTTTTGGGCTCTGGTAAACACTTAAAACACCTAGTCAGGTCAAGTTGTATCCCACATATTTTTTTCGTTTTTGTTGAGACATTACTCTACGCCTGATGTTCTGAAAAAGAGCTTTTTTTCATAACTATACCTGTCTTTATAATCAGCCTTATCATGAATTTCATGAGAACAACTCTTCCAAAACTTTTTAATGGGAAACACTAACAATTTTCCCCACCTTGTTTTTGTTTCCCATTAATTTCTGGGATATTTGTTCCCATGAAATTCATGATAAGTCTGAATGACTTTGTTCTCGAATTAAAAAATATGACGCTTTTTGTAGCTAAACGAAACATCCGCAGAGAGTCATAAATGAGTCAGAAAGCAGTCCTAAATCAAAACATTTTCTTCTTGCGATGATCCTACGTTTTGAAACTATTTTCATATAGCTCATGAGCTTGAATGGAAGTTTCTAAAATAAACTTATTCGAATTGTCATTGGGGTTTATTAGTAAGTAATATCTGAGGCAATATTTTAAAGGATATTTGTGAGATATCGTGAGGGGCTGATCCCATACGATTTTAAATTATATGTTAGAAACAGCTATACATT